>CM060865.1:18419414-18924414 GCA_030737845.1 Acorus calamus | reverse complement strand
CCGCACAGAGTATATACGGTATGCGGGAGTATATGCGGAAGTATATGCGGTTCTATATTTTTATTAATAAAATATATAATTTTTAAACATATCAAGATAAACATTCAAGATATATATATAAAGAAAATGTTAAAAGACTCCAAGATATTATATTTTAATAAAATTCTTATAGTATAAAGGATACACCTTAGATTTAGATAGTTTAGATCACCAATGTATACACCAATATATACATCTATAAGCACTCAAAAGTTTTATCCTAATGTAAATTGTTTATTATAAAGCCCAAGTGTCACAATTATAATAAATAAATAAACAAAAGATCACATTTGTAAACAAAAAAATAAAATAAAATAAAACTAAAGAACATGTGTCAATCTGATAATGCTTAAAAGAAGAAAACTAAAGAACATGTGTCAATCTGATGATGCTTTAATTTGTGTGTGTGAGAGAGAGAGAGAACATAGACTCCAGTTCAAAGAAGTGGTAGGTGAGCTGCTTGTGAGTTTGTGTACTAAACAGAGTGAGTGACACAGAGAAAACACAGAGTGAGTGAAACAGAGAAGTGAAGGTCGGCGGTTCGGGGAGATCGCTGTGGCCTACGGTGGGTTGAAGGAGGAGAAGAAGATGATCGCTGCGGCCTGCGGTGGTCGGACGAGGAGCAGGCGATCGAAGAAGAAGGGAAGGTCGCCTGGGGTGATCGGAGGAGTAGGAGTCGATCGAAGAAGAAGGGGAGGTCGCTGCGGTGGTGGTCGGAGGAAGAGCAGTCGATCGAAGAAGAAGATGTCGGGAACGCTGAAGATGATTGGCGAGTCCCGAAGAGAATCGACCGAGGAGGAGAAGAAGAAGTGAAGAACCTCTGATTTAGGGCCGGCTGAGAAGAGGGTTTTCTATTTTTTTTCACTAACTTAACCGGGTCAAAAGTTAAATGGGCCGACCCGTTTAACTTTTGCTATCCCATGCGCCCGCTTAAGCGGGCGCCTAAACGGTGTGCGGGCCGCATATGCGGGCCCAACCCGTATATGGCCAACTGGTGTCCGAGGCGGTTCGGTCGAGGGACCGAACCGCCCGTGCGGCCGCATATGCGGCCGCACGGGACGCATTTCCGAACAGTGCCTGTAACAAGTTAAGCTCATAGACGGGGTCGTGAGAGGGGGTTAGGCTCGCGGACGGGGTCGCGAGAGGGTCGGGGTTGGGCTCATGGACGAGATCGCGAGAAGGGGGTTGGGCTCGCGGATGGAACGTGAGAAACGGTCGGGAGAGGTCGAGGGTCGCGATCGGCATAATGGGAGCTGGTGGAGGTGGTCTCACAACTTATTGAATTGTTTTGGAGAGAAAGAGAGAGGTTGAGGGAGATAGAGGGGCAAATAATGTTTACTTATGGATAAAAAAAGAAGAAAAAAATAGAATAGATGGAAGTTGGATGAAAATTGGATGAAATGACTTAAACAAAATACTACCAGTAATTTAAGGACCTAAAAAAATAAGAAAAAGTTAAGGGATCTATTGTAATACTAGCTAATGTGCATGTGCGATGCACATGGATTATTTTGTTGATTTGAATTATAAATATTAATTATATTAAGTTGTATTAAATACTTGTTAAGATAAGTCAATAAAAATAAATTTGGATCAGTGACAAAAATTAAAAAAAGTGACCAATTTTTTTATCCAGAAGTTTTTAATTAATAAAAGTGAAACATTTTAAGATTTTTATCCCATTAAAAAAATAAAGAAAATATATTAAAAAAATTTGATACGCGTGACACAACTCAATCATATATAATAATTCATCTAAAATTTAGCCCTCCACATGATTGCATAATAATCGTAACACTTTAATTCTCATTATTCATAAATTACAGTAGTCTTCTAACATGAATATTTGTTTGCTTTTGCACTTTCATACAATCTCATTATTCAGACTTTAATTGTATAATTCTAACAACAAATAAAAAGAAGAAACCATATGAGATAAAAATATTTTCCTTTTTATTGGGTGTAACTCTCCAAAAAAAACCTTAGACGTATAATATGAATACAAAATGGTCGGCTTAACCGCCTCCACGATGCTTCGATGATTATCATAAAATCAAAACTATCCACCAAAGATAAATAAATAAATAAAAAGAAATATAGAGAGAAATTAACATGAACCCGTTTGGAATCTTTTGGAGACGGTCCGCACATCACTAATCAACTTTTATATCCAAGCAGTGCTCATCTCACCATGGCTGGTATGAATAAAATGTGTGAATCTCATTGAATTCTAAATTGAAGTAGTTCATAAAGAATTCAACAATACACAATTATTTGGTATTTATTGTTTCTTGAAGGATGATTAAATTGAATTCAAGAATATGTATAGTCATATGACAAGTACAGATTTTCAAGAATTTAAAAAGACATACATTATGAAGAGATGGAGGGGGTGGATGAATGAATGAATAATGAAATGCATTTGGAACAATGACAGATTTGCATAAATTGAGAAGGACAAAAATGAAATTAGAAGTGTTTTAAGAGTCATTTAAAGGAAGACAAACAATACAATCTCCTTTATTCTTAAAACAAATTTATTATTTGAAAATTCTTTCTCCTAACAGTAGAGACATGCCAAATTTTAAAAAAGAGAACCAAAGGAAAAAATTTAAACAAATTTATCATTATCAGTAAATTTAAGCAACTTTATTTTTGAACATTGTAGTAGGAATATATATCTTGCATGACACCCACATGTACAATAAAATAAATAATTTAAATACAACAATAAATATAAACAATTTCTCTTTAAGGAAGCAAAGTTAATTATTAGGTCTCATTTCCATTATGTTGGATGTTATGTAATAAAATCCTTCAAATACTTGAATAAAGGGCATTATATGAAATATTTTTTTTATATATATCATATTCAGGGACGTTGGTAACTTACTTGTTTTTTTAAAAGTGGTGGACGTAGAATATGATGCAACCAGATAAGTAGTTAAGATAATACACTACAATAAGAACATAAGAAGATAAAGTCATAAATAATTGAAAGTATAATAAATATCACAAATAAATCAAAATATCTTATTCATTCTTTTTTAAGGTTTACGACCCCTTAAGTACAAGACATCCCAATACGAAAAAATATTTATCAGAAAATTGAAATTTAACAAATATTTAAAAATGAAATCAAACTTGTTAATATAGCTTCGCATGAATTAATTGAAATACTATTGTTATATTAAACATTTCATTGTCAATCTGCGAAGATTAGGTTCTTTGATATTCATGTTTGTTTGTTTGAATGAATTATTTTTATTGGTGTTTGTGATTGTAGATGTGGTGACAGTTTATCGAGGGTATGGTAGAAACATATCCTGGTTTGCAATACCTGGATGGGTTTCCCAGGGTAAAATATAAAAATATGAAATTTAAATAGGCGCCATCACATCACTCACATATATATCCTAATCCCTAATATCTAGGAAATTATTTTTTGATGATCTTTAGATATGAATAACTTCAAAGTTTCTATGTACCATGCAAATGGAAAAATAAAATAAATGAAGTTGTATAAATTCTTAAATGTGATCAACCACAGACTTTATTTCAAAACACAGAGTGGATCTCAACGAAATTTCATTATGATATTTTCATATCAATAACCTATAATGTTATTGGCTAAGCATTTCCAGTAACGTAATTTGGAAGTACGTAGAATAATCAAAGTTGTTTTAGTTAATGGAAAATTGCACTTATAGTCCACTGGTAATTTTTTTTAAAATATAAATAATGAGGTCAACAATTTGAATCGACAAGACTATGAATGTGGGTCTCTGATCGACGGAGAGTGGTAATATTATAAACTATATCATTAAAACTAAAACATGGTGAATGCAAAAATCAACAATTGATATAGATAATAAATTTAAAATAAAATATTTTAATATCATCAGATTTAATAATTTGAAGACAGCTACACATCCTGTATTATGAAGAGCTAAATTGAGGAAAAAATTTCAAATAGTAAATTTTTTTAAATTGGATAAATAGTCAATTAAATTCGGACATCATAATATTCTCATGATTAGATAAAAAAAATGGTACTCTATTATGATGATATAAATATCATAATGAAATTATATTACAAAAGATATATGAATAAATATCAGATCCACTATTGCGCTACTTCCAATCAGAATAGAGAATCGAGGATCAATCTTTAAAGGGAAAACAAATTTCTTATTTGAGAATTTTTTTTATTCTAACAGTAGATACATGCCAAATTTTTTAAAAAGAGGAACCAAATGAAAAAATAACATATTTAGTTTATTTGTAACATAAAAGTCCAAAATAAACATTGTGAAAAAATGGATTGCTTGTAGGACAATGAAAAGATGATGAATATATAATTAACAAAGGGGGAAAGAAACTCAATTTAATGCATTGTAATTAATATATTTATTTGTGATGACTAAGAAAAAAAATGAATGGCAGAAGATGAAAAACAAATGTTTAATAAGAAGGTGGGGAGGTGATCCAAGTCCGTGTAGAAGGATGTGATCATAAGGGAAAATAATCAATTGAATGCACTGCAATTAAATACATTCATAATTTTTGTAATGAATGGTAGAGTTGGAATAAATGCAAACATTTAATAAGAAGTTGAGAGGTTATCTAAGGCCATTGCACATGTAAATTTGAACAAAAGAATAAGATTGAAGATGAGTGACTGGATTTTTATCGTTAAAATATTAGTAATTTTAAAAGTTCAAATTTCTGGCCATTGGAAGACATGAATAAAATCATATTTTAACAATAATTTAAATTGTGAATTTAAATTAAATTTTATTTTTGTTTTAAACATATTTCATTATATCTTTTATATATCCTAAAATCTTGTGAATAAAATCATATTATAAATTTATAATCCTAATTTTGAATATATTTTTATTTTATAAGAATTCTTTTATCCTAATAATACTATGATATTCAAATATGATTTTAAAATAATAAACATATTAATATAAATTTAGTCAGCTTATTAATGTAATTTAATCATAATTGATGTAAAGAAAATTTTTCATGGATAAGTCGGCATATGAATGTCATAAATGATGTAAATGATTAATATTATTTTATGATATATCTATAGTAGTAATCATATAAGTATGATGAAATGTGAAGCTTAAAATTTTAATATGTCATGCACGATATGATGAAAATGTGAATAAATTATGGATGAGATTACAATGATATGAATGGATTTTCATTGGATTAAATCTGTTGTTAAATTCACACAAAGCTCAAATCCGAATTTGTCCATTTTTATAGCAATATTTTTTTATAACAGTATTTTATACGTTTGTTTTTTTTATTGGATTACATTTTTAATTACTGTAAATTATATTTTTTTGTTGGGTAGATCTTATGGGTCATTGATTATTTGGGGCATTAATAGAGTCGAGAAGTCCAAGTGAATAGAGTAAATGCTAATCAAATATGTGTGAATTAAATAAATATTAATAGATGTGAATTATATTAATATTTGATTTTTTTTAATGTATCATGTTTTTGTATATGAAATGAGATTTTTTTTTGTGAATTATATTATTAATGTATAATATATGTCTTATCTTAATAATATTATGATAATCAAATTTAACTATAAATTAATCAATATATTACATGATAAAATGTATGTATTATAATAAACTATAAATGAAATTAAAATGTTGTAAATAGATTTTCATGGGATTGAGTAGAAATGTAAGAGTATCATAATAATATTATGATAACCAATTTTAATTATAGATTAATGAATATGTTGCATAATGAAATGTATGTATTATAAAATACTATAAATGAGATTAAAATGATGTAAATGGATTTTCTTGGAATTGGATAGAAGTGTAGGGGTAAAATAAAAAAATGGTTGTCATTAAAGTGGTGTGAATGGACTGTAATGGGATTGAATGAATTGACAGGGACAAATATGTCAAACGGCATGTTTTTGGTTTAAGAGCCTTTTATATAGTAATATAGATTATTATTACATAGATGTCTTCATATATCTCTAATTAATTTTTCTAAAAAATTATCTCACTATTCAAATGAAAGGCTGCAATAGCTGATGTTTTTATCCAAACGGCACATATAGGAGAGAGACAGCCCGTAGAGATAGAAACCCAAGCTACGTGGATTCTTCTCACTCTCCTGTTCTTCTCTTCTCTGTTTTTTTTATATAATTAATGTAAAGAAAGATGACCAACCCATGTCTTGTCCCTTACCTCCGTTTTCTCCGCCTCCAACATGCTCTCCGCCTATCGCGCTATATCCACCGCCACCGCCACCATCACCACCACCACCACCGCCGCCGCCGCCGCCGCCGCCAACGTAAGTTGTTCACCTTTCTTGATTCTTGAATCCGCATTTATTTTGGGTTTTTTAAAATTTATTTTGGGTGCCCTATGCATGCAGTGGATGTAAATGACCCTCCCCAATCTAACCCAACAAAAATAATAGATTCAAATTTTGTGTTGTGGAAGCTTTCTGTTCCAAGAACACAGGTTTTGGTTATAATTTTTTACCAAGGACAAGTTTGGCATTTATTCTCATTCTCATTCTATTTGGAATCCTCTATTCCTGTGTTAATTCCTAGATATTCCATGCCAAATTTCTCTTTCACAGAATCTATCTGAATTGGATTCGGAAGGAAGAATACTCCTTCTTACCAAACTGGCCCTAACTATTCACATTATTATATTTTTCCCTCCGAACAAAGAGGAATTTATGTGGGAATCTCATTATATGTGAGCAATTTTGTGATGTTGCATTTGGGCAAACTGTATGAGGGGAAATGAGGGAATTGGTGTTGGGTAACTGTTGAAATATTTTGGATCAAATGCCATAGTAATGTGAGGTAGATGATATAATTTTTATTCCCTTCTAATGAATGGAGGGGGCAAACCACCTTTGATGTTATAAGACAAACACATTAGAGACTAACCTCCAAAAACAAACAAAATTGGATTGTTGGAATTAAATTGTGGGACACCAAGAACATATATTTTGGTTATCATTGTTGGAAAGAAGAGAGAGAGGGAGGTTGCACGAGGACCAAAATACAAGTAAAAAGAGAATTGCAAGCTTCTTTTTTAACTCAAGAGATGTATTTCTAAACTTGAATGCACTTTTAAACTCTAATGGTGGTTAGAAGTAGGTTTAGAATGATGTGATATTGTGATGTGATTGGTCCATTTATAAAGCATACAGATCATGGTAAAGTCGGCTAAACTGACTTAACCAACAAACACTCTTGGTTTCCGTTGATGTAACTGACTCAATTGGGCAAATAGTCTTCTTATTTGTGGCCCTGATGGATAAAGGTGTCATCCATCCGGGACCAGCTCCTGTAGCCTGCGTCCACCCCCTAGCCCAACGAATAGTGTAGTCTTTGTTGGATCCGATAGATGAATGTCCAGTCCATCTGTCGATTGGTGCACCTTCAATGGCTTGCCAGATCTTTTCTTTCTTCTTTTAGGTGCTTCGTTGGGGCCGGTCTTTGTCATCTTCTTCGACTTGGGGTGACCTTGGGTCCATGAAGAAGGATTGTATTGAAGACCCATATCCACGCTGCATGGGCATTGCAATTAGGCAAGCTATATGAGGGAAAGTGAGGGAATGGGGAGATTATTGGATAGGAAAATGATTTTTTTTTCATGTTTTTTTCCTAGATAAATCTTCTTTTTTGGATTAATTGGTTAAATCTTCTTTATCAATGACTTTAACCCATTACCCTTGGGTGAAAAAAGGTATCTCTACCATTCTGCCAAGATGTGGTTCGGTAGGGAATGTGGTGCTCAGTAAGTGTTAAAATTTTTGTTGGAAATATTGAAGATCAAATACTGTATGTGAGGTAAATCACATCTTTTCTTCTTATTAATGTAAAGTTAGCACATGAGAGCTCCAGAAGGGAGAAGCACATGAGAACTTAAGCTCCAAAAACAAACAAGCCAAACAAGCTGAGATGGTTATCGTGAGAGACTAAGCTCCTAGTACTTTCACCTTTTCTATTTTTCAATTGAAATTGTGCATTGTTAGGTGTAATCAGATATGTATATGGCTAAACTCTGGAGATGGCACCATCCAATATTTTATTTTTTCATTTTTTGCATTTTGTGTAACATTGAGGCTAATGGTTCAATTTCCCGTGCAGCCCAAAAAACTTCTCTTAAACTGTATCCTGTTTGACAAGTGTAATCATCTTTCAAACGTTCTTTGGTGCTTCTTTTTAATATAAAAAGCATAAATTTTGTATTAATTAATACTTTCCAACCTTAAATCTCTGCTCCCATCCTCTAAAAAATGTTAAAAAGAACATTCTAAAAAATTCATCTCTGCTTTAATTAGCATGTAATTCACCTAGTGAGATTTCGCTGCTCTGTGGTTTTCCTCAATCGATGATGTCTTAGCCACATCAGGCTTGACCAAGAAATGAAATTCCTGGAACTTTTAAATAATTTCAGAAGAAAGCATCACTCTGATATCCTTGACAAGATGTGAATCACATCTGATCGAGAAGAATTGTATAGTATTGTGCAACTTTGTGATGGAAGTTGGTTTGCTATATGTTACCTTCGTTCAAGTTTCTATGTTAGTGTAATATATTACAAATAAAAAGTATTCCCCGTGCAAGTTGTTTTTCAGCATGATTCCTCCATTCACGTTATTTATTCATCTGACGCTCTACTTTTAGTGCTTAATCTGTATGGGTTCATGATCCATTTATTTAAATATCATATTCAATGTATCTCCTGGCATGAAGGGTGATTGGCTTTTTTGGAGATGTGTGCCCCATTCCATGCAATAATTTTTTAAAATGAGGGTGTGTGTACGAACCAAGAGATAAAATCTTAATGTCGAAAAGTCAGGACAGCTATCCTACACTTCTTTTTCACACTCGTTTAAGTTTTCTAGTTCGTTGTCCTTTGCCTTTTTGTTCATACTATTTGATTAAATATTTTGATTGAGAAATAACTTTTTTTTTGGAGGGTCAATTAACTTTGTGTTGCTATACGAGCATATACAAAAAATCAAAAAAGGAAATTTACATTCAGGGGTTACCTTGGGAGGAGAAAATTCCCAACTTTTGGGAGGGAAGAAAGATTGAACTGCCCTGCATCCCCAGCAAGTTGGAAGAATCCTGGTTCCCAGGGGAAACCCTCTGCAATGATCTGTAAAATATACAAAAAGAGGTAGATGTTAGCGAATTTTGTGACATGTGGCACCTTCGGCCTCCTGTCAGATAGCCTGCGACAGTTCTTCCCAAAGACCACCAGCTGGGATCAATTGCTCCCCGTCTTGAGTTCCCCAAGAAGCAAGGATGTCCACTGGTTGTATCTTAATACCTTAATATATATAACATTGTTAATTTATCATATTGTTTGTATATAATCCTTAATCAGTCTTCCTGCAATTTTTTTAAACTTCAAACACGCAGCATATCCAATCTGCCACAGGAGTTCTTAAGTTCTCTAACAAAATAAAGTGCGTCGGCTTTTGCTACTTCTCCAATGTCCAAATATTTATAAATATAAAAGGTTTCCCTTTGTCGAGTATATCCACTTCATCGGTGGAGCTCCACTATGAACTTACCTTTCAACTATGCAAAGACATCATGATTATATCTTGACAGAAATGCTGTCCTGTTAAGCATGAATTTTGGACTCTTCTCTAATGTTAGAAATGCATGCTTTGTCAAGCTATCAAGGAGGATGCTCCAACATTCTGCTTCTGTCTCAATATTGAAAGATCATCAGAAGACAACTACAGGCTTCCTGAAAGACAGGAAGTTGGTGCCTTATTCAGATCCCCCGAGTTCCACAGATGTCAACCTTCTGTACAAATTTGTCAACCAGAGGTCTGTTCTTACTGTTGTTCCATATTGTTCAATTTTTTCCCAAAGCTTTCTAGAAGATTAATTTGCACAAACATTTGTATTTTTTTTTAATATTACAATCATTTGTAGTTTGAATTAGTGATTGGCATCACTGCAGAAGGCTATTCTGTTTCTGTTAACATCTACAATTTCTAGTTGCAGTCAAAAGCTTGTCGTGCTAACAGGAGCTGGGATTAGCACAGAGTGTGGGATTCCTGATTATAGAAGGTTTATACTTCACTTTCTCATATTTATATCTGATTAACAAAATGCTCCTGTTAGTGTGTATATTCTGAAATTACAATCATGTCAAATATTGTTTTTGTAGTTTAACTTAAAAATAATTGAGGAACCATTGTTATATTTTATTGTATTGAGTAATTTTTTTCTATAATATGAAATTGACTAAAGTTTTAAGTATTCTCTTGCAGTCCAAATGGAGCTTACAGTACTGGTTTTAAACCAATTACACACCAGGTGATTTCCTGCAAGTGCTTATTTAACTATGCTTATTTACAAATTTCCTTGAACATTATGTTGAAAGCTATCTTCATTTTTTTTCATGTTCCTTTCACATTAATCAGCTGTTCTGGGCCCTGTGGAATTGGTTAGTTTGGCTAGGCTCATGTATGCACAATGGATTTCATGGTTGTGCAACTATATTTACCTATGAACATAGAGCAGGATTGTGCGCTATTCAGTCTGGCAGATGATATATTTGTCCACTGAATGAACTGCATATGCTATCAAAAAGATTTAAATATACCAATTCAAACACTGTATTTCCTAAACACTATCAGCTTAGCAAGATAATAGTTGTCACAATTAGTGCCACATTTCAATCAGCGTGTCTTAATCAATATAATATTCTTCGTAAACAATGAGCCAGAAAAATACAATTTTCTAAAAAAATCATTACATGAAATAGAAACATTAATGTATGATATACCTGGAGAAGCATGGAATGCGATATTATTTAAAAACCTCAAACCAAATTAATCCTGTTGTAAATTGTAAGGGTTGGCATCTGATGATAGGAAAAAGGAGAGATTTAGGCTAAGGGTTCTTATAGAGTTTTATTTTCAAGTGTTGGGCCTTGACCAGTGCAATGTCACCACAAAGATGGGAGAAGCCAGACCTTTTTTTTGTGGCCCATGTGATCACTCTCATAGCAATTTGATCCCCGATGTAGTGCATATGAAAATCGCATGGATGATATTTACAGTTGAATTTCATTATGTCAATGTTTTTTATTCATTGCTGACTTGATGTATTGTTTCTTCTATATTCAGAAAAATCTCCCTGTCAAAGGTTTGCCCTTCCAGTGTAATGGAAGATAGTATAATCCACCGCTATTGCAATGACTTGAGAACTTAAAATCTGATTATTAATTGGAATATTTATAGGAATACATTATATGGATTCTCTCCCTTTTATCTTACTTTTATTTTTGCTTACGCAAAGTATCATTTCTGAAGTACCTTGAAACTAACAAATTCCGGAATTCTAGCCTTTCAAAAACATTGTTTGTAATGTTATTAGTAATCAGACCCATTGGCTCTTTTGTTGTAATCATTTTATTGTTCCATAACACTCTTTCATGGGCAGGAGTTTGTTCGTTCAGCCCGAGCCCGCAAGCGATATTGGGCGAGGAGCTATGCTGGATGGAGAAGGTTCACTGCAGCACAGCCAGGTCCAGCTCATAGAGCCCTATCATCTCTAGATAAAGTTGGCCGAGTAAATCTTATGATAACGCAAAATGTGGATAGGTAATGGATCACCATCTGTAACTATGTATGTGATGAGTATTTGGTTTTATACTATTATTCCCCAGTGGTTTCGATATTTGAGTTTCACTTGTTTCCTTCAGGATGCATCATCGTGCGGGAAGCAATCCTCTTGAACTGCATGGTACAGTGTATTCTGTAGCATGTTTAGAGTGTGGGAATTCAATTGGCCGGGATTTATTCCAAGATCAAGTGAAAGCCCTCAATCCTAAGGTTTATCCTTTTTTTTCTCTCTCTGCAGTCATGTTTTGTTACTATTGCTAATGTAATGATCACAATTTTTTTTTTTTAAAAAAAAACGCCATTTATTAGGTTTTTCGCTAGTATGGAATTGTATATACTGTTGTTGCCTCTTCCTTTCCTTATCTTAAAGCAACATGAACTTTTCCATCATGTAGTGATCTGCATTTAGATAAAGTTCTTTCCTCCCATCTCAATGTGGTTCTCATATATGTTTTTTGTCATGGTAGTGCTGATTAGATAGAGAGCCCATTTTTTTTCTTCATACACGTTATTTTTCATGGTAGGGTTTTTCCCAGCTCTAGGAACTTATACTTTTTTTACTTTTCCCCACCTTAATATTTATATATGTTATTTTCTAGGAAAACATGATCCCATTTCACTTGTACCCTTATGGCAGAACAAGTTTTGAATGTTGACACTCATAAGCATCTATTTTGTGTTGCAGTGGGCTTCTGCTATTGAAAGTTTGGACTCTGGGAATCCTGGTTCAGACAAGAGTTATGGCAGAACAAGTTTTGAATGTTGACACTCATAAGCATCTATTTTGTGTTGCAGTGGGCTTCTGCTATTGAAAGTTTGGACTCTGGGAATCCTGGTTCAGACAAGAGCTTTGGCATGCAACAACGTCCTGATGGTGATATTGAGATTGATGAGAAATACTGGGAGGAGGATTTTAACATCCCCAACTGTGAGAAATGCAATGGATTTCTAAAACCCGACGTAAGATGTCACATAATTGTCCACTCTTGCAGCATTCATTGAATCATTTGAAATCAATTATTTTGCTTTCCTGTGTTGAATTTTCTTCTCAGTGAGGATTCATTTCTTTCTTTTTCCAATATTTAAGTATTTTTTTAGCATAAAACCATTTGATAATCACTTTTATCTTAAGACTTGGTCAGGTCGATCAATAGTCTGAAAGATCATTGATAAAAGTGACATTTAGTCATTTTACATTAAGTTTTGCTGAACTAATACTGGGAGAAGTTGCAAAAAGTTGCATTTGCATCTAAAATATTAAATTCCATCATCCAGGGTTCAAGGATCATGTCTTTTGTATCATTTTTGTTAGGTGGTCAGAATGTTAGTCCCTGCGACACATTAGGTGGTACATATATCTTTAATCATGTTTAACAAATTACAAATCGGGCCTAACTATTTACTGATTTTGATTCTCTTTTAATCATTTTCATTTGTTGGTATACATCATTAGTTTCAACTCATTAGATTAGAGATTGTTATATATAAAGTAGGCATAATTAATGGGGGATAGGTTTATTGAACAACAATTTTTTCATTTGTTCAACGTCTTCAACCATCCACCACCTCATCTACCACCTGATGATCAAGCTAACTCCTCGTCTTACAGACAATTCAAACCCTCATCTCCCTAACTCTCAACACTCCCTCAGACTCCTTAAAACATTCTCAAAGTTGTTCAATCGCCCTACAATTCAAACATTCTCACTTTCTCAAAGAATCTCATATATTAGTAAGTACTTCAAATCCCATGGTACGTTATGTCTATGAACATTATCACTTAATATATTTTTCTTTTCTTTTCTTCTGTATCCTAAAAGTATTTTCCTTGTTTCCTCTCATATGGCTGTAATTCCTAATTCAACTGTTTTGGACAGTAAATAGCATAAATATGATGTTCAATGTGACTCTTTTGCATTTTCATCGCATTTTCATTGCATACATTGATACAGGTCGTTTTCTTTGGTGATAATGTACCCAAAGCGAAAGCGGATAGAGCAATGAATGCTGCAAAAGAATGTGATGCTTTTCTCATAGTGGGCTCTTCACTGATGACAATGTCAGCCTTCCGCCTTGTTAGGTAAGTGTATGGCGATACTGTTATTCTGTATATTTATTTCCTGATGCAAAATATTGTCACTTCTGAAGGATCATAATTATTGTACACCCAAACTACAGGTCAAATGCCCTTGAAATAGAGACTATGAAATTATTTTGAGCATTTGCAGTTCAATATCTAAGCTGTGCGTACAAATACCTGTAGAAAATCGTCTGAAATTGAGAACCATGTTGCGCACACTTTGAAGTTCAATAAGGCTAATCACTATAATTTGTCTTCCTAGCCTATGAATGGTCTTTGACAAGCTGACAAAAAAAAAAACTGCTTTTTTAGAGTAAGATTTCTGTTCAGAGGAGAATTTAACCACAAACACCAATGTAAAGCTTGTCTTTGAAATTTCTTGACCTCCTTTCTTAGAAATTCTTCATATTTTTGTTGTATAATGTTATTCTTGATTTTTCCTGCAATGATTTTCGGTTTCCAAAGATCAAGCTTATAGTGGAGCCCCCTTTATTTATGTTCTGAGTCGATTAATTTCTGCAGGACTGCCCATGAAATGGGTGCCGCTGTTGCAATAGTAAACATAGGTGAAACAAGAGCCGACAGTTTTGTGCCCCTGAAAATAAATGCTCGATGTGGAGAGGTATGCATTCTTTAAGACCTTGTTATATAATGCTCCGAACTATTGATTAATTCATATATTAATTGCTCACTTCTCATAAAAGTCTAGTTCTCAGTTATTGAGAGATCATGGATATGATTTAATATTGGTAATTTTGTTTGTCACAAGTAATTGTCTACTTTTGTAAAATTCTTTTTAATGTTTCTAAGCTTTTCCCAAATTTTTCCTGAACTTAACTTGAATTATACCAAATTTCAAAATTTTGTCCCTGCCGAATTAATCTGGTGACAAGGCTTTAAAATAGTCAATTCAATACAAATGCTCTTATGTTCTGATGGTTTCTTCTGTTCACTGCAGATATTGCCTAGGATACTTGAAATGGGATGCTTATCCTTGCCAAACTGCCAATAGCACACATAATGAAGGGTGTTGTACATGTAATTCAGATCCTCCAAAATGCTGACCTGAGAATATTGACTGAGATGGTCTAAAATTAAGTTATTAAGTCACATTGCGAAGACCAATCGCACTTCACATAGACCAAATCATGAGGCGACATGTATTTCTCAACAAGGATAAACTGGTTCGATCTCTTCTTCCGTTTTATTATAAATGTAACTGTGGTTACTGCACGCAAATGCTTCATTGAAAAGTAATTACAGAATGCCAAGATGTTTATTCTTGCTGTTTTCCTTCACTGTACTTTATTCTCAATCTACTACACCTCGGCCACCGTCTCTCGCAGGTCTAATAATGTATCTGGGTGTAAATGAGCCAGGTTGATCTTATGTCCCTTGTAATGAGCACATCAACTCTATTTATAGTACATTTTATTTTTCTATTGTGATCTTTTCATTTCCGAGATCTCATGAAGTTATTACTTGATTTGTGGATATGAACTAAACTCCAATCAGTTTTAATAATTGATGCCGATTTGTTCATGTGTCAGCATCAGATACCTGATTTATCAAATGTACATGGGACCCTTTGGCTTAAAAAATGAGTGTACAGATGTTATTGAACCTAATTGGTTTCTGTACATGTGAGTGGTTGAATTGCATTGTTTTTGTTGACAATAGAATGGGATGCAAATATTTTTTTATTTTTTATATTGAATTGAACTATTATTTTACATCTACTGCCATGGATACAAAATGAGTAGCTAGTTCACAGGAGTGAGTGCCAGAATTTTGTTATAAAAAAAAAATGCTATATTTAGTCATTCCGTTCAGTCACTTTTGTACACCACACAGTATGATTTGAATATTTTTTGGGTAAGTTAATTATGGGTCTGGGAAACCTGAATTATTTTTAAGTCTTTGGAATATCTAGATTTATTTTTAGGTCTCCATGTTAGTTGAAGTATTATTTTTGGGTTCTTCCATTTATCTTTTACACCCCTTTTTTTTTTAATTTTCCCCTCTCCATTTTTTTGTCCCCCCTCTCCCCATCAGTAGGCCTATCAACGGGTCGCGGGTTGACCCGGACCCGACCCGATAGAAGGCATAAAAACCTGACTCAAAGGACCTGACAATGAAAACGGGTTGGGTCTGGGTCCACCCTGACCCGATCCTATGGACCCGATGAACCCGATTGATCCAATCCAAATACTTTGTGATTTTTTTATTTATGATCCAACCCAACATTCATGATCCAATCAAACATTTATAACTAAATATTGAATACTTATTTAAAATTTTAAGCATTTGAAATATTTTTACAATATTTTAACTTCACGTAAAAGCGTAATAATTTAAACCGTATTCCAAATGTCATCTTATTAAACATTAAAAAATTAAAATAGTGAAAAACTATTTATAATATATTACACTATTAAAAAGGGAAAAAAAATGAAGTCATTACACCCCGACCCGACCCGAGACCCGATGTGGACCCGACCCGAAGGACCCGCCAATCAAACCCGGACCCGACCCATTGACAGGCCTACCCATCAGCACAAACAACCAAACACTCCCTATGCTTGTCAAATTTGATAACGACTACAATAAATTTTCATTATGTCACAATATAATGAATAATAAGAAAATCAATCATGTATAAAATCCATTAACAAAGTATACAGACAGTTTAAGTGTTTAATAATGTACACAAACATGTTAATAGTATACAAAGACAGTTTAACAGTGTAAGTAAACCTTTTAATAATGTACACAGACAGTGAATGAAGGGTAGAAATGTAAACTATAACCGTGGGCTAACGATGTACAGAAAGAATGATCTAAAAATAATACACAATGGTGTAATTAATTTTCCTATTTTTTTAAGTATATATTTTATCTAATGAATTTCCTATTTTTACAAAAATTGAAATACTTGCACACATGCATATTTATGTTTTTTTTATTTTATAATAGAATTAATGTATATTGATGTGGTAGAGTATATATTATGCTAGTGATTTCACATATTAGGTGATGTGGCATCTTGTAGAAGTATATTGTAATTTTTTTTCATTAAGACAACACATTGTTGATCCATTTTATGTACATTTTATAAGACTTTAAATGGGAAAAAAAATCATAGCTCCAACATTGCTGTCAGTTGGCAAGGGAAAAACCACCTTCTATGAAGGATAAGAGAAAAAATGAAGCTCAAGGAAGTGAAAGTAAATACTTGATTTGCATGAAACATTTGCTTTAAATAAAGCAAAATATTTGGGGGTTTGACTCTGACTTAATCAAATGAGGTTGATTGCCTACTGTTCAGTACAAAAAATAAAAATAATCATAGGGTTCTTATTTATTGTATTGTTGTAGGACTGTAACTTCTTCTGTTGGGTGGAGGAATTTGATCTAGGCACATGTGTATTAAAACTATAAATAAACAAATTCAATGGAAGAGAAGAAAATTTAATGTGAAAAGAGGTGGAAAAGAAGATTGGTGGCATGTGTAAACAAATTATTTTGTGCTTTTGTATTATAGGGTTTTTATTGATTGTATTGATTGTACAGTTGTTTGTCAAGTATATTCACCTACTTTGTAATCTGAACAGAGCAATAATATGAATGCTTATATGTAATTGCTTGGATTATTTTTTGTGTATTGATTAGATTAATTTCTATAATATACATGGATATATCGTAGTAGAGAGTATATAAATAAACAAACCTAAACATGTATATATAAACAAACATCAACATGTAAATTGTATATAAACTAACATACAATCAACATGTGGTAGATAATATATAAACTAACATAACATCAACCTGTAGTATGTATATAAATTAACATCAACATGTAGTCTATATGTAAACTAATATACACTTGTAGTAGATAGTATAACAATATAATCAACCTATAGTATTTATAGAAACAAACATGTGCCTGTAGTATGTGTAGAAACAAACATCAACATGTATGAGCATGTCAAAAAACAAACATAACATGAAAACATTGTTCTTACAAATTCAGACACACAAATACAACATTTTTTTTCACTAGTATACACAAACCATATTGTTCTTCATTCGTATTAACAGATACATCAAAATACAACATTGCTTTGTTCAAATAGACACAGACATAAAAAAGACTAATATAGTCATTGTTTTTGTTACATATAACTATCACCTCTACCATTTGAGATCCACTAAGGTGAGGTCATACTAGTATATCACTTGTTCATGGAGGAACATATGTGTATGGTTTAGGGTTTTGATTTAGAAGATAACCCTATCATGAAGAACTGAGACACGAATCATCCAAAGACAATCTATGTTTGAACATTTAGATGTCGCTCTGGCTCACTTCTAAAATTTTTACTAAAAAGTGATTCCTAATAGCATGCTACCTCAATGCATCCTTAAAACACAATATTCTAAAATATGACCCCTACATTGATGGTGTGATCTTCAACATCATGGCGATCAAATTGCTCTGTTCAGTGTGCAATGACAAGTCCATATAATTCATGATACCTTAATTGACTCACCGCATATAGTTTCATGAAAATCATTTGCTTCCCCAACATTTTTCTGTCTATGCTCTTGTTCATATTCATCATCCACATTATCACCCAATTCATTTACTACTTTTCCTTTCTCCCTCTACCTCTCATCACCGTCCCTGGCTTTGGTTTAATTTGGTCTATTTGATGGCTCATCATCACCATCAACCATTGCATCCTCAAACACATAAGGATTGCAATCACTCTTGCAATTATTAGTACCATGTGAACTACCCTCTGTCAATCTTTCTTGTCCTTCAAACTCCTTAGGTGTAGGCAAAATCTCTATCGTGAGAAGCTTCCAATCCGGTGTAGAAGAGCTTCTTCGAGAGAAAGACTAGACCAAGACTGGGAGAGGCGAACCCTACGACCCGTAGCCATTGATCGAAATCGACAGCCGCTCTCTGCTTCCTCAACGCTAACAAACACGTCACCGCCATCACTATCCCCGAAACCTCCTCCTCCTCCACCTTCTGATGCGGCATCCATCGGTTTTATGAACCTCTACTCTCCAGACCGTTCCCACCTGTGAAAATTTAAAAATAAAAAATCGGATCAATCACAAAAATATCAAAAGAATTTGACTTATATTTTTTTACTAATTGGTAGAGCTGTAGTTTTAAAAACAGAGCAATCGATGAAAATGTAGGGCTTAGAAAATTAAAATTGGGGAGTGAAAATTTTGAATTGTATATATATATGAGAGAAAAGGAGTAACCCTTCCAAGTTTCATGCTATTTTATATCAAAAGAATTCGATTTATATTTTTTTACTATTTGGTAAAACTGTAGATTTGAAAATATAGTAATCAATGAAAATGTACAGCTTTGAAAATTAAAATTGGGGAGTGAAAATTTTGAATTGTATATATATATGGAGAAAAAGGGTTACCCTCCAAAGTTTCATATTAATTTTTTTCTTTCATTATTTTTTAATAATTTTACTACACAACTGTCAATATCAACATCGAGTTTTCGTGCGGTGATTTTAATGGAAGATTCAATACCTTCCAACAAGATATTTTTTTGTTGTGATTTTGAAAATTTTAATTTTTAAAAAGTGGTGTGGTTATCTTCCAAAGCAACGTTTGAAATCCGGTTTCAAATCACAGATTAATAACCATGCTTAATCTCAGGTGGTCCTATAAAAAAATAAACAATATCCTGCAAATATGAAAGTTATATAGAGTAAAAGATATAGTTCAATTTGTAATATATAAGAATAAAAAAAAGTAAAATGCATTGCTGAAACACACTATGTTATGAAATGTAAGATCTACATTGATGATGAGATCTTCAATATCATGGTGATCAAATGAGCCACCATTTTATGTTACAAAATGTGAAGTGTGAAATCTATACAATTCATGATAGCTTGACTCACTGCATACATTTCATGGACATCATTTGCTTCCCCAACATCTGTTTGCCCGTGCCCCTGTTCATTTCATCATCCACATTATCACCTAATTCATTTATTTCTTTTTTCGCTTTCTCCCTTGGCCTTTCATCTCCCTCGCTAGCTTCTATTTCATCTGGCCATCTAATTGCTCATCATCAACATTAGTCATTGCATCCTCAAACACAGAAGGATTGCAATCACCCCTACCTCTATCATTGTTACAATCATTGTCACTACCATCTGAACTACCATCTATCACTCTCTTGTCCTTCGAACTCCTCGAGTGTAGGTAAAATTTGACAATTGGTACCAACATTATTCTCCACTATTATGTAAGCCTTTTTTTTTTTTTTGCTTTTCTTGGGTATAATAAACATCCTTATCAAATCACCATCAGAGGAAAGTCAGACAGATTCATCTACATTTGGGAACTTGTATTACATAATCATAGTATCTTCTAGACCATACTGCATGACCTTATCAACTTCCTCAATCATATCATCAATGTTATAACAATTCTTTTATATCTTGACCTTCCTCAATTATATCATTCCTCAAAAGTTAATACCAATGTTAACAACCGAGGACATACAAAATTAACCTGTAGTATGTATATAAACTAACATCAACATGTAGTCTGTATATAAACTAGCATCAACATGTAGTATGTATATAAACTAGCATACACCTGTAGTAGATAGTATATAAACTAACATACAATCAACTTGTAGTATATATATATAAACAACTTGGCTTGTAATATGTATATAAACAAACATCAACATGTGTAAGCATTTAGAAAAACAAAATAACATGAAAATATTGTTCTTACATATTCATAGATTCACAAATACCACATTGTTCTTCACTGGTACACACAAAACCACATTAATGTTCTTCACTGGTACTAACAAACACATCAAAATATAACATTGTTTTGTTCAAATAGACATACAAACATCAGAAACACTAATAGAGCCATTGATTTTGTTACGTAGAACTACCACATATACCATTTCAGATCCACTCAGTTGAGGTCATACTAGTACCTCTCCTATTCATGGAGGAATATGTGTGTGTATGGTTTAGGGTTTTGATTTGGATGGTAATTCTGTTATAAAGAACTGAGGCATGAATCCTCCCATGAGAATTTGGGTCTGAACATTTAGCTGTCAGCCAAGTTGGCTAACTTCTAACAAATTTTACTGAAAATTCTTTCTTAATAGCATGTTGCCTCAATGCATCCCTAAAACTCTCTATGTTATGAAATATGAGCCCTACATTGATGGTGGGATCTTCAACATCATAATGATAAAACAAGCCATCATTTGGTGCGCACAATAAATTATATATCATAGTGATAAAACAAGCCTAAACTGCTTAGAATGACAGTCCCAAAAAACCCTTGTTGTAATGATTTAACTGGGATGACTTATAGAGTGTAGAGGATGTCCATATATATGCAAGTGGCACGAGACAAAGGATAGTGAAAATTTGGTGCCCACAATAAATTATATATCTGGTGTACCAATATATGCATAGGTACATAAAGAAAATTAGGTCCCCATTCAATTGATTAAGCTGCATCTCCCTTTATAATCATGAAGCTTTGGATATATATTAGGCCACCCATTCAAATGATGGTAGGGGTCATCAAATGGTCCATGGCCCGAAAACCCAGCCCGCCCGACCCGGGCCGGTAGGCCCAAAATTCGGCCCGGGCCCGTTCATGGGCTGGCCCAGCCCGTTTTGAGGGTCAGCCAGCGGCCCACCCACGGGCCAGGCCCAGAGGCCCGTGGGGGATTAAAAATTAAACGGTCAAATGACCGTTTCAACTTTAGGGGGGGGGGGGGTTGCGAGCCCCCCCCCCCAAAAAGTCTCTACAGAGACTAATAAAATTAAGCCATGCAGAGACTTTAATCACTTTATTTAAAGTGGGGGGCCACTTAGCCCCCCACGTTGCATCCTTTCCTATCGTTGGATTTGGCTCCAACGGTAGGAATTTCTTTATTCATGCTCGACCTGGAACAATTTTTTTTATAAATGGGATATCATCTCAACATTTTTTTTCATACTCATTACAACAACTACATCGAGTAAAAAAAACTCATCTCAAGCCGAATACTGAAGAAGTTCTCTCTCAAGCTATCAAGCTCTCAAAAAGTCTTCTTTCAAGCTCTCAACAAGTTCCATTTCAAGATGTCAACAAGCTCTCAACAAGCACTTTTTTTTATTACATTGGTGCACATTTTCTATTTCTATTTTCTTTTAGTAGTTATCATATAAGTCTAGTTATTATAATGGCTCACAATCCAGTAGATAATTCAATCGGATCTCCTGCTATACAATCTTCAAATCCAGCATCTTGTTCTACTAGTGTATTAGCATCTTCATCTAAAAAAACTAAATCTGTAATTTGGGGTTTTTTTGAATTAATTGAACCTATGAAAAATGGGAAAAAAATTCAAAAAGAAAAATGTTGTTTGTGTCATAAATTTTTAAGTGCATCATCATCTCAAGGTACTAGTCATCTTGAAGGGCATACGGATAAATGTTTGGTAACAAATAAAATTGATATTAGAGATCAAATGTTATTAAATAAAAATGCTTGTGGCAATTTAACTACATATAGTTATGATGAAGCATGTGCACGTTAAGAAATAGTAGATTACATTATTAGAGTTGAACAACCATTTACTTTGTAGAAAAGCATGATTTTATTGGAATGATACAAAGAGGTTTAGCTCCACAATATAAATGTTTTTCTGCTTGTACTGCTAAAAGAAATGTAATAAAACATTTTTTAGTTGAAAAGGAAAAATAAAGGCTTTTTTTCAAAATTATGAAGGTGACATTTCTTTAACTTCATATTTATGGACATCTATTCAAAATATTGATTTTTTTATGTCTATCTGCACACTATATAGATCAAGATTGGAAATTAAATAAGAGAATAATATCTTACAAAATGCTTGAATCCCCACATATTGGTTTAACAATTGCAGATGCAATGCATGAAGAATTAGTAAGTTGAGGTATTCAAAATAAAAAAAATTCTGTCACACTAGATAATGCTTTAAACAATGATGTAGCTGAAGATCGTTTAAAACGTTTTTCTGTGTTTAGAACTGATTCGAAATGATTTATTTCGTGTTCGTTGTTGTGCCCATATTTTAAATTTAATTGTATAAGATGGTTTATCACTTTTATCACCTTCAATTCAAAAAATAAAAGATATAGTACGTAATATCAATTCTTCTCAAGGTAGACATGAACTATATATTAAATGTTCTAAAGATTTATCTATGATAAGAAAACATTAATAA
Source organism: Acorus calamus (assembly GCA_030737845.1). Lineage (NCBI taxonomy): Eukaryota > Viridiplantae > Streptophyta > Magnoliopsida > Acorales > Acoraceae > Acorus > Acorus calamus. The sequence goes on along the minus strand of CM060865.1, from coordinate 18,901,318 downwards.
TGATGTATCACATATGGAATTCCACGTATAATCTTTTACAAATTCCTTGTAAATATAAAAGAGTTTTAAATGTGTATGTTAAACAATTATCATATAATAGAAGCTGCAATTTATCTGTCCCTAATGATTATGATTGGGCAATGACTAAACTTGTTAAAGATTTTGTAGAAGTTATTGAAAATTCTACAAAAATATTTTGTGGTGTGTATTATCCAACTTCTTCTTGTGTAGTTTTACAATTATTCTCTATTTCTTCAACATTTAATAATTATTATGAAAATTATAATGATATTTTTGATAACGTTTTACTTCTAATGAAAACAAAATTTGATAAATATTGGGGAACTGTACTTTTGATATATTCTTTTGCTATTATTGTAGATCATAAATTAAAAATTGATGCATTAGAAGGATGGTTAGAAGTTATATATAATGATAATGATAAGCTTCAAACTAATATTATTTTTCGAGCACTTCATCCACCTCTCGTGCAGAACCTTTTGCTTTTCTTAAAAGTAGAAGAATGTCATCTACTTCTTCTGCTTCAAGTTTATCCGATTTGCAGCGTTATCTTGACCTAGCAGTCATTGAAACTTATGATGATGATGAATCTGATATTTTGTCATGGTGGAAAGCACAAGAATCAAGATATCATGTACTTTTCATCATGACACGTGATATACTAACAGTTCCAGTTTCCATTGTTGCATCAAAAGCTTCATTTAGTGCAAGTGGTCGTGCTATTTCATAGAAGAGTAGCAGTCTGAGTGAAGACACTATTGAAGCATTAATTTGTTTAAAGGATTGAGATTTACCAGATGAAAGAATGCAAGAAGCTGAACGAGAATCCCAACTTGCAGATGAATTGACAAATATGTAGGGGCTGTTTGGTTGGACTTATAATCAGTCCTTATTCAGCTTAAACCGGATTTTCCACATTAATTATGTTTGGTTGGATGTGAAACAAGGTCTGATAATTTCCCTCATTCAGTGATTATCGACAAAAAACTTTCAGCCCACCTATCCCCACTTATGTAATCGGCAATTGCATTCAGCCCTTCGTCCCGCCTATGAAAAGACGCAAATGCCCCTGGATAAATCAGTATTTACGCGATGTATTTAAACCCAGAATCGCCATATTTTCCAGTCTCTCTCCTCCCTTTTACTTCTACGAACACAGCCGACATGAACCCAAGAAGGACCCGTCATACCTGATGAAATCAATGACTTCCGAAGACCCAAACAACTGATGAAATAATAATCGATCACAGATCTTCGTCGACTAGTCATCAGATCTGCTTCCTCCTCATAAAAAGCGAAATACACATGGATCTCCCTCTCACCTTCTCCGGCCAAACGTCTGACTCCCCGATCTAGCCTCTTTGGGTCTCCGCCCCAGCTGACGATATAGGTAAACCACATTTCCTCCGTTCATGCGAATGTGCGTCAGCTCTGTGTATTTAAACTCTTTAGGGTTTCCTTTACTTGGATATATGTGGAGCATTGGCTGAAATGTGATTTGTTTTTCTATTGTGTGTAGATCAGATTTGTGTGTAGTTCATTGATAGCTTTTAGAGTGCAATACCTGATTTATTAAAGCTGTAATTTGTCTGTAGATTTATGATTTTAATTATTTGTGATGCTCTGATTTGTTGGGATTTTCTTATTTGTTTTGTTTTTCAAATATTGACATTGTTCTGTTTTTTGTTGTCATTCAAGCAATGGGTAGTCTGTTTTCCAATGTTTTTGCAGCACTTAATCTTCTCTCGGCTTTGGCCTCCTATTTTTCTCTCACATTTTTCATATAATGTTGATGTTGGGATGACTAGTTATTACTTTGAATTCTAATAGGATAGGTTTTTATTGTAATGATATTGTTCTATTCCCTAGTGCATGTCGACTGAATGAAGTAAATTGGAATTTGTTGTCAGTTCTTCTTCATTACAAGGTTTTAAAAGTGAAAGGTTCAATTGTTCAAACTGGCTAACTTTGTTTTTTTTGTCATTGGTTAATGGCATGTGAACTGACAATGTGTTTATCCTTGGATAAAAAATTCCTTATCTGTGTCTCCAGTTGAAACAAGGAAATTGCATATGAAGAATGTGTTGATGTTGGGATGACTAGTTGTTATTTTGAATTCTAATAGGATAGGTTTTTATTATAGTGATATTGTTCTATTCCCTAGTGCATGTCGACTGAATGAAGTAAATTGGAATTTGTTGTCAGTTCTTCTTCATTACAGGGTTTTAAAAGTGAATGGTTCAATTGTTCAAACTGGCTAACTTTGTTTTTTTGTCATTATTAATTGCATATTATGATACAAATGTGATAAGATAAACTTTTTAAATGGATGCACAACTAATAAAGGGGATTTGATTTATCTAGGCAGCCTTGTACAGACTTTGGTATGTGAATCAATTAAGGTAAAACGTGTGTTGTGGATCATGAACTGGCAATCCATACTTTAGAAATCTAGGCAACCTTATATGGTTTATCTGAATTTGTTAGGAAATTGCCTCCACTGCATTGTTGTTGTCCACACTATTAACAGGTAACATATATATCTATTGGTAGAAAGAAAATCATTTATCTACTTTAATCACCAGTAATAAAAATACATATATGCTATTCCTATACTTCATATAATATATTGATAGATGTTTTGGCTACATGTACTAAAGATATATAGACTAGTAGGGTAGTTAAATAGATGTTTTGGTCATACTGCACCTTAATGTTAGATGGTGTATGTACTCCACCTTTCAGGCCTGTAAGTTAGCTAGCAAAAGTGTTAAGCTTGTTAGTTATAGTTGCTTCACTCATGGTGATTCTCATTCTGTTCTGTTATGTTAAATTTGACTAATTTTCTCGTTTGTTCCTTAAATTTGATGGACTTTCTTGTTTCATATTGTTATCTTTTCTCTATGAATTAAACCTTAAGCCCTTGTTTGGGATGAGGAATTAAGTTATTCGGGATAGATAATTATATTGTGATAGATAACTATGTCAATAGAATAGATCATTTTCTGTTTGGTTGTATTTTTTGTTATTCTCGTTAGAAAATGTAATAATAAAGGTTTTGTTGTTTGGTTGACAATGGATAAGTTGAGGATAAAATATGAATAGCTTATGAATAAGGTTTTACATTTTTTAAATGACAACATTACCCCCCACATGCACTGAACACATTTAATTAAAAATTCTTAATCATCTAATTAAAAATCATATATATTTAAATCTAATTAAAAATCATATATATCTAATTTAAATCATAAACATCGTCACTGTGCTTCCCTGCCATTGGAGGGCACCGCAATCTTATGTAACCCTATCCATGAAGAACAATCAACTTCATGTCCATGAAATCGGCGACGGAGAAATCTTTCACGGAGGAGTCCCACCTCACGATTGCCGTTCCCCGTCTTTGCGGACCCCTATCGCTGCGGTCCTGCGGAGAAACTGTTCTCCCTTGTTGCGGATGGACAGCACATCAACGGAGACGGAGGCGGCAAAGATGAAGAGGGAGTGGTGCTGCTTCATCTGCTTCTCTGTTCCATCAAATTTGAACCGCATGAAAAGGTCACAAGGTGCTTCCACTTGGGAGAGGTTCGTCAGCGGACGGAGGGAGCACGAAGAAGACATAGGTTTTTAATTGATTTGAAAAAAAATTAAAAATGAAAGACACTAATAAATAAGAAGAGGTCACCCATTAATGGTTCTGTCAGGGTAGAAAAAAAAATTGATGAGACGGCCGGCCCCACTTACACACAAGGAATAGATAAGGGTGTAATAGCCAATTCCAGGGGTCACCTCGAATTGTTATACTCGGTTATTCTAACATTATCTGGCATACCAATACCGTCTAATTCCAAGTAAACAAACACTTTTTTAGGCTATTCCACCCTTATCTATGCCTATTCTACCTTTACACCTCAATCCAAACAGGGGGTAATTGTTCTGATCAATGATGAATAAGGAGGATTATGATCTTGTAATAGAATCCGGGATTAGATAGCCGATCTGCTAATGGCTAGGCGCTAGGGGTCTTAATTTTTCTTTTTTGGTGAACTCCATGCATCCCCTTGTAATATTAATATTGTAACAGTCTTGTAAAAATATGTAATTTTTTTATAGCATGAAGACCGACGATTCAGAGATTCAGTGCGCTTCTGGACGTGGGCCGATGGTCCTCTTGATGGCAAGGACTTCAAAGAATTATGGTCGATGGTTTTTGAGGTGCCCAGCTAGAGTGGTAAATTATAGACAGTGTAAACCATGATGAATTGCTATTTCTATATCCCTATATACTGTGAAAGATGGAACAATTGTAGATTGATTTGTTGTCATTCATGTAATCAGGAACACCCACAGTGCTTCATATGGGTTGATGAATTGCGTCGGGCGCACGGACCCGATTATTTTCCTGTGCCAGTTCAGAAGAAGGTGGAGAAGGCCGCCTCAGTTGCACGCCCCACAGGGTTACTCATCTTTGGATGCTGTCATGCTTATGTATTATATTAATGGTTTTTGTGATTTTTTTTTTGCTTGTACTCCTGGCCATCAAATGACTGTAGAATTTGGATCTATGCAACTGTAGTACAATGTTTTTTTTCTCAGGTTTTATGTTTGATGATCTATAGGGAATCCTTTTTTTTATCAGCTAATAGACTAGTAGGGTTCAACTTTCAAAATTTAAATTTTTATGTGATTACTATGACTAAAAAAATATACAAAATATTTACTGCATCATAAAAATCAGCTAAGAGGGCTCAACTTTTTTTTCATGTAATCTGTATAGGCTCGTGATTATATTCTAACAAGTCTTCAAAGTGCAATATCTCATAAGATATTGAATAGACATATACCTGGGTATCTTTTTTAAATAAATAGAAAAAAAGGGCAAATAATCAAGCTTTCAACATAACATCAAATTACATTCAACACTTATTAAATGGACCAAAACACCTTTACCATAAGCTCTACTGAAAGTATATAAACAAACACACTTATTTTCTTAAGTGCTTATAATTTTCGCTGAACCAAACACTTTTTTCTTCTGAACATCTTATAACTTATTAGGACTTATATAATCTGCACTTATGAATCAGGACTTAAAATCAGTTTTTCGCTGAACCAAACGGCCCCGTAGTTATCGAGACCCTCGTGGATGGGTGACAGTTCTGTTGAAGAATAGACAATTTTTTAATTATTTTATAATTTTATTTAATTTTTTTAATTAAATTGAATTATGCAAATGATTGATATCTATGTAGGTGCCAATCTAGTTGGGATGTATATATCATGTAGTGATGCAATTTCTCAACTAATTAATTTATTTAATCTTTTATTTTAAAAAATCTTTTATTTTACACTAGAAGGGTTAAAAAGAGAAAAAAGGACAGAGGGGGTTGCTTGCTTTAATTTTTCACATCATTTAAATTTCTCTCTCCACGGGCCACAACTAGAGCCTATCCGATGGGATGTGAGGTATACCTCACTTAAAAGACATAAATGAAAAAAGCAATATTTGTTTCTTCTTCTCTGTTTCATCTTTTTTTCAATAAAAATAAAAATATATATTGTATAGTTTCCAATGACTCAATCCCACTAGATTAAAAGACATAATTGAATTATTTGAATTTTATATATTATCTTGTTTGTATCTTAATGATATGGTATTGCTTTCAAATTATAGAAGAAATATAAATTTGAATGTAAAACCTAACCCTTAAAATTAATTTTTGTGTTATTTTAACATTAATATACAAATACACAACTTAAAAATAAAAAAATAAATTTGTTTAAAATATGGGACAGCAAGCCCGCCCGTAGGCCTGAAGCCCGAGCCTGGCTCGACAGGCCCTTTCAAGCCCGAGCCCGTGGGCAGGACCTAGGCTTGAATATCTGGCCCCGAGCAGGCCCAGGCCCAGGCCCACTGGTCAGACAGACCCGGCCCGTTGCTTAGGCCCAAATGATGGGCACTTGATTAACGAGCACTGAGGATATATTATCTTTCATATCACTAGATGGTTCGTTGTATGAATTGTGACTTTTGTAAATGACTTCTGCCATGCAATTCAGATTAAGAGCGGGCTTGCGGGCCGCAATGGGAATGGAAGATGGTTTGAGAAGCTCTTCATTGATGGATTTACAACACTCCTTTATCATCTTTTGCAAATCAAGACAGACTTCCTCTTCTGAGATACCCTTCTCCAACATGTAGTATTGCACAGTTGAAATCACCTGGCCCTCCTATTGTTTTATCTTCCATATTTAATAAATCATCATTTTAAATATCAAATATTAATATTAATAACCAATAAGTATGATTTTGCATCTACTATACCTTGTCTTTGTCGACGTCAGCAAGATCATCCATTAGTCGGCTATGCAGTGCAGTAGAATAGATGAGCTTTGGATTACTTATCACCCAATCATAGACTTCTTTTGTTATATTAATTTATTCCAACCCAACAAGAGTGGCACAGTGTAGCATTGGGTAGCCACTACTCTGAACACTAACACTCAAATGCTCTTCAAATGTTGGAACATACTGCTCCACACCCCCATATTGCTTCTTGTAAGTAAAATCTAGAAGAATCTTTCATCTGTTTTTGCATGTCTCCAAAAACATTCTTGTTTAATATTCATTTTTTTTAAGTATGAATTGTCAAAAAAGAAAAGAAAAGAAAAATATACCACTTTTTTTAGATAATCAACACTGAAAGAGTTCCCTTCTGATGATAGATCTTTTTCAAATTCTTTAAATGTATTTGCCAATGCATGAATAAAGAGCTGTATGTAGTCTGGGAGTTGTTTCATGGCCTTCATATCCCACCTATATAAAACATGTTGTACTATAAGTTTAGACAATTGGGGACAATTTGAGAGAGATTCAATTACTATAAATTGGGATTGGATCTTTAATTTAATGCATGGTTGACAACAAAATTTGCAATGATGAAGTTTTGGATTTAAAATCTTACTGCTTGCTTATCACAAATATATAAGTTTGAGAGACAAGCAATTAGGAACATATATCTAACCTTTGGACCACATCATTGAATGGTGTGAGTTCTTCGATTGTGTCATAATTATCATATATGTCATCTAACACTGAAGTCTAGACTACGGTCTTTGTGAACACCCTCCTGGATCGAGATTGATGTGGCTCAGGACACACTCCCAAAGCCCAATAATAACATCCCACCAATCTACCCCTCGCGAACCTTAGCTTCTCGATCAGCGCCAATTCCTTCCACCACCTATAAGAAGAAGCAACCGCCATGAAAATGTGGTGTTATAAAACAATTGTATACACATGCATTCTCGAACATGGTTTAGTCTAATCAAACATATGCATTATTTGACGAGACATTTGAATTTTTTTGTTATATAAAAATTATATATTCTAATTTTTATGAAAATAATGATTCTAATCATAAAGTAGAAGGTAGTATACTGTGATCATCTATTATTTGGAATATCCTGACCTAGACCTTAACATTTTTTTTTGTTTTTCATTGCTTATGCTGTCCATTTTTTCACTTCTTTTCTTTTTTCTTTCATTTCTCATTATTTTTTATTACATGGAAATCTTATATATCCACCTTGTAGGAGACGTTCATTTTTATAGAATTTGGGATACTCCCACTTTTGGTTGAAAAAAATATTAACTAGTCTTCCAGTGATATATGCATAAACTAATTTTACTTATTTTTAATCAATTTTAGGACCAGTTTAGTAACTCTAGGCCTAAAAGAGAATTTTTCCTTCTCAGGAAACCAGTTTTGGTGGATTCCATGAAAAGAAAATTTTTATCTAAGATATCTACGAATGAACATAAGAATGGAAGATTCCAAACAGAATTTTTTTGGATGTTCTAACAAATAAAGGATGAAGGTCAAACTACCCCTTAGTTAACCATTGCGACTTGCAATGAGATGTTCTTTAGTTCCTTCTGGAGCAGCCTCTGCACCGGATTACAATCTAGCTTCGTGAGCTCAAGGAGCACCTCGTTCCTCTGCTCATCTTTCTCATATATGGAAATGTATTGCCTTGCTTGGAGCCTCGCCATTCCCTTGCAGAGTGGCATATACAATGCTCGCTCTATATCCATTGCTAATGAAACACTTACCTTATTATTATTCTTAATCAATGGTAGGTGGTGCATTGTAAAAGCAACGGCCTCATCGAGTATATCCTCTCCAGGCAATGCAAGGTGAGCTGCCTCATAGAGTTTTAGCAAACTCCTTGCATCACTGTTCAAGCTCTCATTGAACTTCCCATGCTCGTTTGTGAACTTATTGAATCCATCTGTTTCAGCATTTGATCTAATTAAGCTTTGTGTGAAATTGATAAGTTACTACATATATAGAACATATTGTGATATACAGGACAGGTGACAAATCCATTCCCAAGGAGATTGGACTACCAGAAAAGGTTCAAGATGAAAATTATAAAGATAGCAGCTAACAAAAACAATGATGCCGATCTAATTAAGCATGATTGAGCGGCATAATCATATTTTTTTATCAATAATATTCATGGTTTCTTCTCTTTTCAATCATGCATTTATAATAATTTTTAACATAGATCAGATATTTTTATCGCTCACCAGTTGGGGTGTTATAGCCCCATTGCCTTAGTAGGCGAAACCAGAGGGCGAATGCATGCAAATCATCATCATTACAAACATCATTGATTTGTTTCAGAGCTTCGTCAATCTCTTCATCAAAGTCATAACCCAAAGCAAGGTGTTGGACTGCATCAACCAAATTCATCTTTTGGAGGGGTTCATTAGTATTTCGCATCACCTTCTTCACTCTCTCTTCAGTTCTTCTACTCTCTTTTTGACTGATGAATCAATCTCCTACACTAATACAATATATCATCAGAAAAATATATTGTACAATATGTAATCAATATACACTAAACAATTAATAATGATGATTGAATGCTAGTGTAGAATTTAATCACAGGGGAGAGCCGAATGAATAAGTCACCCCCAATAACTTGGTTCATATTGAAATGATTTGCGGACAACCTCCCATTTTCCTTTGAGTGGGTGTTGTACTAGGACTGAAGCAGTGGCAGTACTCATAGCAATTTAATTTAATCTCACTCTAATAATCTGGGCTAGATTCGGTGGTTGAAGATCATCCAAAGTGGGTGTGGTATTTATAGGCATTCCATCCCATGTGAAAGCACCGTATAGATAGTAGGGCACATGCTTTTGCTGCATGCCCACATATATATATATATATACACACACACGAGCTCGATGAGGTGCGGCGGCCGCACGGTTCGACAGTCGTCCGATCGCGGGTCCATCGCATCCAACGGTCGACGTAAATCGCACCCGACCGTCCGATGCGATGGACCCGTGATCGATGGCCCGTGGTTGACGCCGCACCGTGCGACCGCCGCACCTAATCGCTCCTCTATATATATATATATATATATATAAATGATTAGGTGCGGTCGTGCGGTCGCGGGCCGTCCGATCGCGGGTCCATCGCATCCAATGGTCGACGTAAATCGCACCCGACCGTCCGATGCGATGGACCCGTGATCGATGGCCCGTGGTCGACGCCGCACCGTGCGGCCGCCGCACCTAATCGCTCCTATATATATATATATATATATATATATATATATATATATATATATATATATATATATATATATATATAAATGATTAGGTGCGGTAGTGCGGTCGGTGCGGCCGCGATCACGGGCCGTCGATCATGGGTCCATCGCATCGGACGGTCAGGTGCAATTCACGTCGACCGTTGGATGCGATGGACCTGCGATCGGACGCGATGGACCCGCGATATATATATATATATATATATACGCGAGCGATTAGGTGCGGCCGCGACATGGGCCGTTCGATCGCGGGTCTATCGCATCCAACGGTCGACGTGAATCGCACCCAACCGTCCAATGCGATGGACCCGTAATCGACGACCTGTGATCAACGCCGCACCCGCCGTTCGCCGCACGTAATCACCCCTCATATACGCGAGCGATTAGGTGCGGCGAACGGGCGGTGTATATATATATATATATATATATATATATATATATATATATATATATATATATAGAGTCGTGATATTATACGGTCGTGCGGTCGCGATTCACGGGCCGTCGATCACGGGTCCATCGCATCGGACGGTCGGGTGCGATTCACGTCGACCGTTGGATGCGATGGACCCGCGATCGGACGACGCACGTCGAATCCGCACGACCGCACCGACCGCATATTATCGAAAATATATATATATATATATATATATATATATATATATATATATATATATATATGGTCGCGATTACGTGCGGTATGCGGTCGGTGCGGTTTACGACGTGGGCCGTCCGATCGCGGGTCCATCGCATCCAACGGTCGACGTGAATCGCACCCGACCGTCCGATGCGATGGACCCGTGATCGACGGCCCGTGATCGCGCACCGCACCGACCGTAAACCGCACCTAATCGGCTCCCATATATATATATATATATATATATATATATATATATATATATATATATATATACATTTCAATTGAAATACGTGTAAAGGAAGCTTTGCTTGGTGGATAACAAAAACAGTAAAAAGCATTCTAAGCATGAACTATTAATAAATGGTATAGTAGTCGATTGAAATGGTAGTTAATTGAAAAGCATGCTCAATCAACGTAATTAACGTTTACTTGGAGTTATTGAACAAAACTAACCCAGAAAATATGATTTTTATATTATTTTATTTATGTACATGCATTGTGCTGCCAATAAATTTACCTATTGTGATTATTGTTGGTCACCCACATTTAATTTCACTGTGGTGGCAATTCCATTTCAGGTGAGGCAGACCAAGAGTGATGTAGCACGATCATGACCATTTGATCGACATTGAGGAATATCAAATTTGAATATTAGTTAGGATTTACATAATCTGTTAGGATCATAGTTTAGATTATTCAAATTATTGATTATTAGAAATTGTTTATTTTTTCTACTGTATCTACATAGAATTTTCTATTATCTGGTATTTCAAAAGGTCCAATGTCCCTGGTATTCTGCTTGAAGAATCAACAGCGTCGTTGGAGTCTGCGAATTCGTATCTTTGATTCGATCGAATTAGCAGAAAAGCATGATTGTCACCAAAGTTATCACCACATTATCACCCAATGCATATACTACTTTTCCTTTCTCCGTCTATTTAATGGCTCATCATTACCACCATCAGCCATTGCATTCTCAAATAGAGAAGGATTGCAATCACTCATGCAACTATCGCTACCATCTAAACTACCCACTGTCACTCTTTCTTGTCCTTCAAACTCCTCTGGTGTAGGTAAAACCTCGATCTTGAGAAGCTTTAGATATGGCGCAGAAGGGCTTATTTAGGTGAAGACCAGACCAAGATTGGGAGAGGCGAAGTCAGCTGGGACCCACCGCCATTGATCGACTACCCTTTGCTTCCTTAGCTCTAGCAAACGTCACCGCCACCACTGTCGTTGCCATCCCCTTCTCCCCGAAACCTCCCTCCTCCACCTTCTGATGCGGCATCTAAACCTCTGCTTTCCAGATGTCCCTATCTGTAAACATTTAAAAATAAAGAAATCGTATCAATCGTGAATATCAAAAGAATTTGATTTTTTTTTTTTTTTATTGGTAGAACTGCAGATTTGAAAACAAAGCGATCGATGGAAATGTAGGCTTCAAATTAAAATTGGGGAGTGAAAATTTTGAATTATATATACATAGAGAGAGATAAGAGAGGTTACCCTCCAAAGTTTAAGGCTTTTTTTTATCAAAAGAATTTGATTTATATTTTTTTTACTGATCGGTAGAGTGTAGATTTGAAAATAGAGTAATTGATTTTAAAAATTTTGATTTTTAAAAAGTGGTGCGGTTGTCCTCCAAAGCACGTTTGAAATTTGGTTTCAAATCTCAGATTTTGAAGTAACCATACTTTTTAATCTCAAGTGGTCCTATTAAAAAAGTAAAAAATATACTACAAACAGAGAAAGTTATATAGAATAAAAGACATGGTTCTATATCCACATTATCACCTAATTCAATTAGTTCTTCTTTTCCTTTCTCCCTTAACCTTTCCTCCCCTCTCGGCCTCTCCCTAGCTTTATGTTTCATGTGACCTATCTAATTATTCATCATCAACATCAGTCATTGCATTCTCAAACACTTAGGCCTAGTTTGGTATGGAGAAAAGGAGTAGGGATAAGGAAAAAAATTGAATTAAATCACTTGTTATCCCATATGACATAAAAAAAATAGGGATAAAGCATGGACAATTGTCCACATTTTAAAATAAAAAATGATGATAGTTTGTTTTAGGTAAAATGTGGAATGGATTTGTTCCAATTTTTTATCCTTATTTTATAAAATTAGGATAACATTTATGACTACCCTTCCTAAAAAAAAAAAATGTGTTCCACCAAACAATATTAATACCTCATTAATATGAATGGCAGATTTGGTATTTTTCAAAATAAATTAAAAGTTATCCCATATTTGATCCAAATACAAGATTTTCAGGATAGGAAAACAAAAAAATGAGGATAATAAAAAGCATTACTAAATGCAAATCTGGATAAAAATGATTTTTTATCCCCATAAATACAAGATTTTAAGGATAAGAATACAAAAAAATGAGGATAATAAAAAGCATTATTAAATGCAAATCTGAATAAAAATAGTGATTTTTTTATCCCCATAAATTAGACTAACTTATCTAAAAAATTTATCCTTTTACCAAACTAGGTCATAAGGTTTGCAATCACTCTTGCCTCCTGTTACAATCATTGCTACTACCATATGAAGTATCCTCTATCACTCTCTTGTACTTCAAACTCCTCGAGTGTAGGTAAAATTTGACAATTGGTACCAACATTATTCCTCACTATTATGTAAACCGTTTTTTTTGCTTTTCTTGTGTATAATAAACATCATTATCAAATCACCATCAGAGGAAAGCGAGACATATTCATCTAGATTTGGGAACTTGTATTACATAATCATAGTATCTTCTATACCATATTGCATGACCTTATCAACTTCCTCAATTATATTATCAATGTTATAACAATTCTTGTCTATCTTGACCTTCCTCAATTATATCATTCCTCAAAAGTTAATACAAAAGTTAACAACTAACTGAGGACTTACAAAATTAACTTGTAGTATGTATATAAACTAACATCAACATGTAGTAGATAGTATATAAACTAACATACAATCAACCTATATTATGTATATAAATAAATATGGGCCTGTAATATGTATAAACAAACATCAACATGTGTAAGCATGTAAAAAAATAAACATAACATGAAAACAATGTTTTTACATGTTCATAGATACACAAATACCACATTGTTCTTCACTGATACACACAAACCAGATTAATGTTCTTCACTGGTACTAACAAACAAATCAAAATACAACATTGTTTTGTTCAAATAGACATACAAACATCAGAAACATTAATGGAGCTATTGATTTTGTTACATAGAATTAACACATCCACCATTTCGGATCCACTCAGTTGAGGACATAATACTAGTACATCTTCTGTTCATGAAGGAATATGTCTTTTGTGGTTTAGGGTTTTGATTTGGATGGTAATTCTGTCATGAAGAACTGAGGCATGAATTCTCCAATGACAATTTAGGTTTGAACATTTATCTGTCAGTCTAGTTGGCTAACTTCTAGCAAATTTTACTGAAAATTCTTTCTAATATATTGTTGCTTCAATGCATCCCTAAAACCCTCTTTGTAACCATCAATGTATGCACACCATACATTGATGGTGTGATCTTCAACATCTTAATGATAAAATATGCCATCATTTTCTATCATAAAAAGGTGTTGTGTCAAATCTATACAATTCATGATAGCTTGACTTACCGCATACATTTTCATGGACATCATCTGCTTCCCCAAAATCTGTTCGTCTGTGCCCCTGTTCATGTTCATCATCTACATTATCACCCAATTCATTACTACTACCTTTCCTTTCTCCCTCTACCTCACATCCCCCTTCCTAGCTTTTGTTTCACCTGGTTTATCTAAAGGCCCATCATCAGCATCATCTATTGCATCCTCAAACACAAAAGAATTGTAATCACCCCTACCACTATCACTCTATCACTGCCATTACCGTTTGAATAACTCTTTCTTGTCCTTCAAACTCCTCAGGTGTAGGCAAAATCTCCATCACAAGAAGCTTCAAATCCGGTGTAGAAGAGGTTCTCTGCGGCGAAGATCAGATTAATGCTTTGAGAGACGAAGCTTGGAACCCATCGCCACTGATCGAAATCGATCCCGCCCTCCACTTCCTCAGCGCCGATGGACATGTCACTGCCCTCAGGATCCTGTTCTTTGTCGATGTCAGCGTCCTATTATTCCGATGCAGTATCCATCATTTTCTAAACCTCTGCTCTGCAGACAGTCCCCATGCAGCTACGAATTTTTTTTAAAAAATCGAATCAGTCAAGAATTTCAAAAGAATTCATTTTATGTTTTTTTAATGATCAGTAGAGCTGTAGATTTCAAAACAGAGCGATCGATGGAAATGCAAGGCTTTGGAAATTGAAATTGAGGTGTGAAAATTTTGAATTGTATAAATAGAGAGAGAAAAGAGAGGTTATGCTCCAAAGTTTCTCGCGATTTATTTTTTATTTTTTTTAACAATTTCAACTACACAACTATCAATATCAACATCGATTTCGTGCGGTGATTTTAATGAAAGATTCAATACCTTCCCACATGAGATTTTTTTTGTTCTGATTTTGAAAATGTTGATTTTTAAAAAGTGCAGTGGTCATCCTCCAAAGCAACATTTGAAATTTGGTTTTAAGTCATGGATTTTGAACTAACCATGTTTAATCTCAAATGGTCCTATAAAAAATGAACAATATCTTATAAACAGTGAAAAATATATAAAAACGGTAAAAACACATGATTTTATTCTTGATATAAACAGAGTAAAGTGCATTGTTGCAACACTATATTCATAAATGTGGCCCCTACATTGATGGTGGATGGTGGGATCTTCAATATCATGTTGATCAAATTGGCCATCATTTTTTTTTATCACAACGTGCGCAGTGTCAAATCTATATAATTTATGATAGTTTAACTCACTGCATACATTTTCATGGACATCGTCTGCTTCCAGCATCTATCTGCTTATGCCCCCGTTCATGTTCATCATCCACATTATCATCCAATTCATTTACTACTTTTCTTTTTTCTCTCTACCTCTGATCCCCCTCCCTAGCTTATATATGTTTCATCTAGCCTAACTAATTGTTCATCATCAACACCAGCCATTGCATGCATCCTCAACATATAGAAGGAATGCAATCGCCCTTGCCAATATCACTATCATTGTCACTACCATTTGAACTACCCTATGTCACTCTTCCTTGTCCTTCAAACTCCTCTAGTGTAAGAAAATTTGACAATTGGTACCAACATTATTCTCTACTATTATGTAAACTTCTATTTTTTTGTTTTTCTTGTGTATAATAAACATCATCATCAAATCGGCATCAGAGGAAAGTGAGACATATTCATCTACATCTACAAACTTGTATGACATAATCAACGTATCATATTCATCTACATCTACAAACTTGTATGACATAATCAACGCATCTTCTGGATCATATTGCATGACCTTATCAACTTCATCAATGTTATAACAATCCTAGTCAATCTTGACCTTCTTTTGCCTACCTAACCAATATGTTTTTTCTCCTATGCCCTTAGTTATCTTGCAAAATCCTCCATATCTAAACACTACATCAACATAAGTCTACGAGTGTACTCTTCTAACTATGATACAAAATAACAATAATAATGCAACATAATTTACTTACACATCATAGCTAAACACATAACAGAGATGCAAAATGCAAAAATATCATTCCCCAAAAGTTTGTACAAAAATTAACAACTGATGAGTTAAAAAAATCTAAACATTCTCACGTTAAAAATTCCAAAAATATTCATACATTTTTTATAAACTCAGTATCATGCCTCAAACAAGTAAATAAAGACAAATTTTGAGGAATTACTTACAATATCTGTGCCCAGCATGATAAGATTTTTCATGCTCGTCCTTGACATGCGACTGGCTGGACCACAAGATCGAGGTAGCACACGCCCATTAAGAGTCCTCACAAGCCTCCTCAGCTAGTGTGAATGCCTCCACATTGCTAGACTATGTAGATATTAGAGTTTGAAGAGGGAAAGCTTTGGCAGAGGGGATTTCATGTTTTTTACTGGTTTTCGTTTTAGGGTTTTCATGAGGGAAAAGGTAGGAGGGAGGCATTTTTTTAGAAATTTAGGGTCACATTTTGTCAGGTTAAAAGGGACTTTTCATGGGGCATGGTTTGACAGGTAACCGTTTACACACGGAAGGACATAGTTGTACAATGAACAAATTTTTTAATGGTATCGATGCAATTACCTTTTTAAGGGGATATGACACTAAAAAAGTGATTTGCAGGGGTATAAATGGAAATTTCCCTTTCTTTTTTCATATATATACACACATACACACACATTGAAACATATACACGAAATATACACCTTAAAAAGCATCGAAGCACATTAGATGTACATGTAGTGCATTATATTATCCATCTTGTTTTTATTCATATTTTGCAATATACAACAAGAGCATCAATTCAACTTTTCAATTTTAAGGTGGAACTAAAACCATGCCCAACACATTACATAGTTTCATTAAACATAGTGTATACAAGAAAGATACAGGATTTTCCATATATTTCCCCATAACTAGACCTGCTGCTTCACAATCAACCTCTTTTATCAGTGAAAATATTAGAGATGAACCAACAAAATCCAGGAACCATTGTGAAGCTCACACACCTAATTTTTTAAATCGCCGCCTACGTTTGGACGACAAGCTGTGATTTGTTGGACGCAGTGTGGACCTGTCTCATGAGATATGTTTTGTATATCTGCATCACGAGCCATGGATCCTTCTCGACGAGCTCCTTATATTCATCCCTCTCACTCAGTTTGTCCATGTTGTCTAGGATCAAAGAGAGGGCCGACCTAAGCAGATGGTGCGCGTTGTGTTGGTTGGTGAACGTGAAAGTCATGATCGCGTTCTCGCTGTTCACTTTGGATGTCATGAACTTCTCACAGTAGGATTTGAGGTGCTTGACTTGGTATTTCTCTGTCAAGATGAGGTGGTCGCACGCCATTCTCATCCTCTTGGACTGCTGCCAGTGATCCAAGCTCTCTTGTGCCAAAAACACAGGGAGGGGGTGACCAGGAAAAGACTCTCCGACATTTAAGTTAGCAAAGGTGGTCGAACTAGGGTTTTCTGTAAAAGAGATTTTTCATATTACCTTGATAGGGAGACCTGTTTCCCTATGCATAATAATACTTGTTATGCTGCTCTAGGATCAACGGTCAATCTCTTTCCCTCGTATGAGTTGGGAGAGATTCCACGATCGTGGGGATTAAATATATTCGATTGGGATTTGGAGAATCAGCATTGATAGCTCCAAATCAAAGTGTATTGTTCTGATTCCTTTCAAATTCTAATTCAATTTGATCTAGTCGTCGGACATGAGTGGGCCGTCGGGCTGGACTCGTGGGTTGTAGATTGTTTAGGTTGTGGACCTCGTAATCAGGTCGTCAGCCATGGACACATGGTGATCCGCCAATAGGCACAAAAAATGGGCCCTATAATATATATTTTATTTCATATAATATCATAACTTAAATAAAAGAGTATATGATAAAAAATGGTGTAGACCACAAATGAGGCTGCACAAAGAGCTTAACATATCATTTTTCTTTTCTTTTTTAAGATATTTAAAAGAGCATTGTTACACGTAGTCCCTTCATAAGATGCGAACCTATTTGTGGGTTGGGCTGGGCTATAACCCGTCCTAGATTTGCAAAAACCAAAAAAATTCTTGAGCAATGATACATTTAGTCAATTTTGCAAGGGTTTTTTTATTTTTAAGTCCCCATAAACTACATGATTTAGTGATCGATATCTCATTTCTTCATATTTCAGTTTAAATCCCCAGATTTATAGGATATGTTCTTTTTAGTCCCTTCCAGGGACTAAAAACAAAACTAAATAATTTAGTCATAGGTCCCTCTCAAGGACTAATATGAAACATACCCTTTAAATTTAGAGATTAAAATTGAAATATGAAGAAGTGAGAGATTGATCACTAAATCATATAGTTTACAGGGACTAAAAAATAAAAAAACCATTTTACAATTGTCTGAAGCCCGAAAGCGGCCTCCTAGCTATTTATACACTGCAATAGTGCAATAGACACTATTTGATTAATAGTGATTGATTATACTTCAATTAATCTCCACCTATTTGATTAATTCATATTCTCTCTTCAACCTCCGACTAGCGCCTTACATTTTTTTAATTTTTGTGTCATGTTTTTTTATGACATTTCAATAGTGAGCATCACCTATAAATATCTTTTGTGACTTTTTTAAATTATATGTCATGGTAACTGTTAGTTAGATGACTAACATTCAGAAAATTTGGCTTTTTTTTCTTCACATTTAGAGTTAGGAAGTGACTGCCCGTAAATAGTGGCTTATTGATCAAAACTAACCCAGCAAACTAATGAAAATATGCTTTTTTCTGGCTTTTCAAACAAATTATGTATTTTATTATGTGTCTTGATAATTTATATTATTGTATTTATGTACATGCAATGTGTGGCCAATAAATTTACTTATTGGGATTGTTATTTGTCACCCACCTTTAATTTCATCGTGGTGACAATTCCATTCCTGGTGAGGCAGACCAAGAGTGAGCAAAAGGTGATTTACACCATCAAAAGTTGTTATAATTTTATGAGAGTAAAGCAGATGAGATATTGATCGATGTATAATTGAAAACCAATTAATTAAGATTAGTAGTACATGTTCCCTGAGTCTATTAAATAATTCAGGCATGCCACTTAGCCCTCGTTTTGATAGAGAATACTAAGTTATTCTGAAATTTTAATATAAATAAGGATAAGGTGATTTTTTTTTTGTTTTGAATTTTACTCATTGTGAAATGTAATAATAAAGTTTTTGTTATTTTAATAAAATGTGAATAATGTGTGAATACGGATTTATAAAAAGTAAAAAAATGATGATAATTGATTTATAAGAGGTAATGATAGTTGATTTGACAGTGAACCTACATATTCTTTTTGTTAAATAACCTGTAATAAGTTAATTCCAAGGGTTGGCTGAAATCCATAAACCATTTTATACCAGTTAATTCTGGCATTATAACGCCCCCGAATCCACGACTCTATTTTGAAGCGTGAAATCCAGTTGCGTTAACTTAATTCCTCAAAATATATATATATGAAAATTATTACGTGCGGTGAACGGCAGGTGCGGCCGCGACGTGGGCCGTCCGATCGCATGTCCATCTCATCCAACGGTCGACGTGAATAGCACCCGACCGTCTGATACGATGGACCCGTGATCGACGGCCCGTGATCGCTGCCGCACCCGCCGTTCGCCGCACGTAATCACGTCCCTATATATATATATATATATATATATATATATATATATATATATATATAGGGAGCCGATTAGGTGCGGTTTACGGTCGGTGCGGTGCGCGATCACGGGCCGTCGATCACGGGTCCATCGCATCGGACGGTCGGGTGCGATTCACGTCGACCGTTGGATGCGATGGACCCGCGATCGGACGGCCCACGTCGTAAACCGCACCGACCGCATACCGCACGTAATCGCGACCATATATATATATATATATATATATATATATATATATATATATATATATACCCGACTGATAAGGTGCGGCGTGCGGACGGGTGCGGACGCGACGTGAGTCGTCCGATCACGGGTCCATCGCATCCGACGGTCGATGTGAATCGCACCCGACCGTCCGGTGCGATGGACCCGTGATCGACGGCCCGTGGTCAACACCGCACGCGTCCGCAGGCCGCACCTAATCATTCATATATATATATATATATATATATATATATATATATATATATATATATATATATATATATATATATATATATATATATATATATATATATATATATATACGCGAGTGATAATATGCGGGTCGTGCAGTAGTGCGGATCCGACGTGAGTCGTCCGATCGCGGGTCCATCGCATCCAACGGTCGAGATGAATCGCCCCCGACCGTCCGATGCGATGGACCCGTGATCGACGCCGCACATCCGCACGACTCGCACCGTATCATTTCCATATATATATATATATATGGTCGCGATTACGTGCGGTATGCGGTCGGTGCGGTTTACGACGTGGGCCGTCCGATCGCGGGTCCATCGCATCCAACGGTCGACGTGAATCGCACCCGACCGTCCGATGCGATGGACCCGTGATCGACGACCCGTGATCGCGCACCGCACCGACCGTAAACCGCACCTAATCAGCTCCCTATATATATATATATATATATATATATATATATATATATATATATATATATATATATATATATAGGGAGGTTATTTCGTGCGGCGAACGGCGGGTGCGGCACCGATCACGGGCCGTCGATCACGGGTCCATCGCATTGGACGGTCGGATGCGATTCACGTCGACCGTCGGATGCGATGGACCCTCGATCGAACGGCCCACGTCGCGACCGCACCCGCCGTTCGCCGCACGTAATAATTTTCATATACACACACACACACACACATATATATATATATATATATATATATATATATATATATATATATATATATATATATATATATATATATATATATTCATCTAGAGAACATAAGAATACATCACCATAATTATATATCCATTGTCAAGGCTAAAATCCAACATAAATTCAATATACATCGAGAACAACTGAATTTATATATTCACACTATCATACACATGGGACCTCTACATGTCAAAGAAATGAACAACACCTTCTATACGAATCTAGTTTTCCAGAAATATTATACGAACTTCAACCTCCAATGCCTTAACGAGATCGACAACCACCAAAAACTAATCTGAAAGGTTGGGAAAAGAAAGAGATGAGCTACCACGTGCTCAGTGAATGGACACAATCCCAATAATATATTGTACTTTAAAATAATCAGTTATAAAGTGTCTACGGAACAATTGTAATATAATGAATATCTTATAATAAAGAGGCTATTTAAAACATACAAGGATATAATAACATTTCTCTTTCAAATAAAATATAATGTCATAAAGAATCTGCTCATGAATTCAAAATACATGATGTATATGAATGCAACGGACATGCATGCCCGCTTTACACGACACCTAGCCGCCGAGATTTCACTTTGAAAATCGGGCCACGTAGACATAGCCACCTAGACTTGGGTCAAAATTTAGACCGCAACCACCCAGACTGAACCACCTATACGATTTAATGCATGCACAATCAAAACTACTTATTTTTTCAAGTATACAGCATGCAAAATTTTTCATAAATCCCATAATTTCCAATGCATACGTATATTATGATTTTTAAATGTATACATATATTATGATTTTTAAATAATATAGAGACATCCACTCACCTACAATCCACGCAATACAAATCGATGCATGTGCATGAATGCTACACACTCGCACGTGGATAACCTAACATAACAATTATGCAATAAATAAATCAGAAACCATTCAATCATGACCCAAGCAATTGACAACCAACTTACAACAACACTAGGCTCAATAATCCCGAAAGCCCATATCTAATAAACCTACAATCCGCAACTCACTTCAAAGGCTTAATGAAAATCCGAACTCCGAATAAATATTAAAATATTCATATACTCAAAATTATATGATAATCAATATCCATTTATTCCATAAGACACATATAATCGATCAATCCTCGAATAAATATTTAAACAAATACAATAAGGATCAACTATAATTTCAATTATCGAAATAACTAAATCCAATCAATTTACATCCAAATAACTATAATATCCAATTAATATTCATTGATCACACTAAACCAAATTATCGATTTAAGATTCAATTTGAGTCGCTAAGATCAATAAAATAATCAAAACTCACAAATCAAATTATACCAATTAAACATCCATTTATGATTCACTTAAATCTCTAAAATCGATAAACTAACTCAGCAAGATCATCAAACCTAATCATCAAGATAAATATTTTTGTTATAGAAAACTGCACAGAAATCTTTAAAAAATCATAACTTTCTACCCGTAACTCTAAATTAGACAATTCATGATTTAATGGAAATATCTTTTCAGAACCTATTTCTGTTTATGAAATACATTTTTTCCAGAAACGATTCCTTCAAGATAAAAAACATGATTTAACGTCTAGGTATATAATCAACCCGAAAATAACCCTTTAATTTTCAAAACCAATAAATCAAATTTGATCTTAAGGAATCCTTCGAGATCCATTGAAATCTAATCAAATAATCATCTAATTAAAATCAATCAACCCTAACCCTAATCCATCAACCTTCTTTCCCAAACAATCGATTAACACAATCATCTTCTAACCAAAATTAAATTGAAATACTAAACAACAAAAATCAATATAGGATGATTTCTCACCTTGTGGTACTCTATGGATAAGGTTAGGTCATCACCACCCTCCACGCCTTATGAGATTTGGATGAAACCCTAACCCAAAACCTGCTATGGGATTTTACTAAAATTGCGGAATGACCTCTCAAGTATTCTAGGTTTACAAGTTGATCCCTATCCTATTTATAAACAGATCCTTGAAGGCTATTAAAAGGTAATCTGGATTCACAAGTAAGTCCATGGGCCCAATAAC
The DNA here is from genome assembly GCA_030737845.1 of Acorus calamus. Taxonomy (NCBI): domain Eukaryota; kingdom Viridiplantae; phylum Streptophyta; class Magnoliopsida; order Acorales; family Acoraceae; genus Acorus; species Acorus calamus. Next base: position 18,878,426 of record CM060865.1, on the reverse strand, counting down.
TTGACACAAAGACCTAAAAACCTAATTTCCTAAACTCCGAATCACATCAAATTTCAGCCAAAGTATCTTGAGATTATAGGATCTCTGAAAAAAAATAAAATCAATATTTCAATATCAATTTATAATTATCATAATTATAAATAAAATTGAACCCATTTGAGCTCACTGCCAAATCTGAAAAAAATTAAATAACTTAATTTCAATTAAATTTTTCATTATATATTTAAAACAAATATATAATGTTGAAAAAATACAGAAACGTCACACTCTCCCCCCTTAAAGGAATTTAGTCATCTAAATTCAAGGGAGAAACACAAAATAGAAGACATACGACTTCCAATAATAACAAAATAATCATTTATCATACATTCAAACAATAAAAGTATGTATTAGTTAATGAATCTAACACAAACCTGGCAATCACAACAAATACAGACAACAGTATAAAAATCTATTTTATACGCCGCAAACAATCAAACAAATTAACAAGTGTATAAGTAAAACCACCAATGCTCCGCATTGAAATTCCAACTTATATCAAAACAAACAACATACAATAACAACACAACAAAACAATCATATAAGCTTGGTCCACAATGCTTTCGTTGTGCCACTCTGATATATAGTGACCCAAACCACAAGTGGATTAACTTATACAACACAGAGAAAAACAACAAGAGATTCACTTTGTAATCACAAAATTGGAACAAATTTTGATCAATATTTTGATCAATATAATTATATTGATCAAAATATGTTTTCGACTCAGACAATTATATTCATCCCTCTCTGTCAGTTTGTCCACATTCCCTAGGATCAAAGAGAGGGCCTTGGAATCTCGTGCGCCAAAAACATGGGGAGGGGGTAACCTGCAAAAGACCCTCCGACGTTTAAGTTAGCAAAAGTAGCCGAACTAGAATTTTAATTTCTACAAAAGAGATTTTTCATATTACTTTGACATAGAGACCTGGTTCTCTATGTATAATACTTGTTGGGCTGCTCTAGGATTGACGGTCGATCTTTTTCCCTCATATGAGTTGGAGGAGATTCCACGATCCGGGGGATTAGATATATTCGATTGGGATTTGGAGAATCAGCATTGACAACTCTAAATCAAAATGCATTGATGTCTGACTCGATTTGATCTAGTCGTCGGACATGAGTGGGCTGTTAGGCCGGACTCGTGGGTTGCAGGTTGTTCGGGTTGTGGACCATTGTAATTAGGTCGTGGGCCGTGAACACGTGATGATCCGCCAACGGGAACAGAAAATGGCCCTACAATATATATTTTATTTCATATAATATCATAATCATAACGTCAATAAAAGAGTATATGATTAAAAAAAATGATGTAGACCACAAATGAGGCTACACAAGGGGCTTAACATATCATTTTTCGTTTATTTTTTAAAGATATTTAAAAGAGCATTGTTACCCGTAGTCCCTTCATAAGATGTTAACCTATTTGTGGGTAGGGCCGAGCTATAACCCGTCCCAGATTTGCAAAAAAAAAAAATTCTTGAGCAATGATACATTTAGTCTATTGTACAACTGTTTGAAGCTCGGAAGCAACCTCCTAGCTATTTATACACTGCAATAGTGAGACAATTCGGTAAAGCAGTGTTTACCATATTATTGTATTGTATAAAAATTTAAAAAAATTATATTTAAAAAATACAATATTATATCATAGCGTTTATTTTTTATAAGTATATATTTTAATGGATGAACATATATTTTTTTAATAAAAAACAGTGATGGCTCAAAGAAACCTGGTGAGAACTAATGCATTGCATGTAACAATTTCCATAATTCTTTTACACCCCGTTTGGATAGCGGCTTAAGGGAGTATAAGGGGGGTATAAGGGTGGTATAAGAATGGATAGGGAAAATAACTGTTTATTTGCAGAGTATAACTTGGTATTACTAAGCCAGTTTAAACGACTATAAGAGAGTATAACAATTCTAAGTAACCCTTAAGATAAACTATACTCAGTTTATTTATTCTTATGGGCCCACATGTCAAATTAACTTTTTACACTTTATCACATCAAATCACCTATCAACATCTCTTATACATCAAAGGGTTCACTCGTCAAATCAACATTTTTACATTTTATTTATATTTTATTCTTTATCAACCAAGCAACTCAACTTTTATTCTTATGTTTTCCAATGAGAATGAAAAAAACACAACCAAACAAAAAATCTCTTATTTATGTAGAATTGTTATTTATACTAGTATAATTATTTATCCAGAATAACTCAATTCCTCAATCTAAACGGGGGCTTATGGAATATCCCAGCAAAAAGAAGAATGATGAAATGGAAAATTCAACCCAATGAACGTGCGGATACCCCTTGAGAATATAATAAAGAATAAATAGAATTAGATGGAACATTTTTATTTAATATAACATTTAAAAATTACTTAAAATCGTTTAGTTATATCAAATTTTATTTATCATGTCTGGATCCGTGTTTGAATGAATTTTGAATGAAAACACCAAACGCGGATCCAAACACATTTTTAAAAAGACAATGTTAACATTTATCATGTTTTATTCATTAAATTTCCTTCGTTTCCACTGCTCCAGAGATACTTCTTCTTACAAGTGGGGCCGCTTTTTGAAAAATGAAGGTTTAAAATTTTTTGTGATAGTAAAGTAAAACTTTTACTAAAAAACTTTGAGTTCGGCCCACCCAGACTTAAGTTAGGCTCCATCCCAATTCGTAGCCTCACTTGCAGTTTTAAAATTTTGATCTTTGTCCAACGAGATTTTATTAATTATATATTTTATTTTGTAGTTTAAAATTATTTTATAAAATATATATATGTATAATATTATTATTTTAAAAAATGATTGATTATACTCCGATTAATCCCCACCTATTTAATTAATCCCCAGTCCATCATCAACCGTCCGACCAGCGCCAAACATTTTTTTAATTTGTGTCTTATGTTTTTTTATGACATTCCAATAGTGAGCATCGCCTATAAATATGTTTTGTGACTTTTGAAAATAATATGTCATGGTAACTGTTAGTTAGGTTACTAACATTTAGGACGATTGTCACATAAATAGAATTGTGACATATAAAAACAAGTCACTAAAAATAGTATTTATTATGACATGTATTTGTAAATGTCACCTTATCATTAATTAATTTAGGTGACAACGGCTTAGAACGACAATGACATTTATTTCATCTCATCCTCCATTCAGACATGTACTAATCTTTTCTTAAATGGAAGTGATTGCTGGCGCGCGAGTCTACCTTTTTTTAAATTAAAAAAAAAACCAAACCGGTTTAGAACGAGAGTCCCAAAAAATCTTTTTTTTGTTGTAGTGATTTAACTGGGATGATTTGGCACGAGACAAAGGATTGTGAAAATTTGGTGCGCACAATAAATTATATATCTGGTGTACCAATACATGCATAGGTACATTATTTTGAAATTAAAGCTTTTATAGAAATTAATACATTCATTTAAACATAAACAAAAATAGAAGATAATATAAAGTACATCTTTATTACATTCATCACACATTCAACTAATTAAGTTGCCGCTCCCTTCGCATTTATAATCATGAAGCTTTGGATATATGTTAGGCCCCCCATTCAAATGATGGGCACCTGATTAACGAGCAGTGCAGATATATTATCTTTCATATCAGTTGATGGTTCGTCGTATGAATTGTGACTTTTGTAAATGACTTCTGCCACGCAATTCAGATTAAGAGCGGGCTTGCGGGCCACAATGGGAATGGAGGATGGTTTGAGAAGCTCTTCATTGATGGTTTTACAGCACTCCTTTATCATCTTTTGCAAATCAACACAGGCTTCCTGTTCTGAGATGCCCTTCTTCAATGCGTAGCATTGCACAGTTGAAATCACTTGGCCCTCCTCTAGCTTTATCTTCCATATTTAATATAAATCATCATTTTAAATTTCAAATATTTAATGAATCATCATTTTAAAAGTATAATATTAATAACCAATAAGTATGGTTTTGCACCTACTATACCTTGTCTTTCTCCACGTCAACAATATCATCCATGAGTCGGCTGTGCAGCGCAATAGAATAGACGAGCTTTGGTATAGTTGTCACCCAATCATAGACTTCTTTTGTTAAATTAATTTCTTCCAACCCAACAAGAGTGGCACAGTGTAGCATTGGGTAGCCACTAGTCTGAACACTAACACTCAAACGCTCTTCAAATGTTGGAACATATTGTTCCGCACCCCATATTGCTTCTTGTAGGTAAAATCGAGAAGTATTTTTCATCTGTGTTTGCATGTCTCAAAAAACATTCTTGTTTAATATTCTTTTTTTTTTAAGTATGAATTGTCAAAAAAAAATTGGAGGGGGGGGGGGGGAGAAGAAAGAAAGAAAAGAAAAGAAAAGTGTACCGCTTTCTTGAGATAATCAACACGGAAGGAGTTCCCTTCTGGTGATAGATCTTTTTCAAATTCTTCAAATATATCCGCCAATGCATGAATAAAGATCTGCATGTAGTCTGGGAGTTGTTTCATAGCCTCCATATCCCACCTATATAAAAACATGTTGTACAATAAGTTTAGACAATTGGGAACAATTACAACAAATTGGGGTTGGACCTTTAATTGAATGCGTGGTTGACAACAAAATTTGCAATAACGAAGTTTTGGATTTAAATTCTTAGTGCTTGCTTATCAAAAATAAATAAATTTGAGAGACAACCAATGAGGAACATATATCTGACCTTTGGATCACATCATTGAATGGTGTGAGTTCTTTGATTGTGCCATAATGATCGTATATGTCATCCAACACTGAAGTCAGAACTACGGTCTTTGTGAACACCCTCCTGGATCGAGATTGATGTGGCTCAGGACACACTCCCAAAGCCCAATAATAACATTCCACCAATCTATCCCTCGCGAACCTTAGCTTCTCGATCAGCGCCAATTCCTTCCACCACCTATAAGAAGAGCCAACCACAATGAAAATGTGGTGTTATAAAAAAATTTATACACACTCTCCAACATTGTTTAGTCTAATCAAACATATACGTTATTTGATGAGACATTTGAATTTTTTGTTATATAAAAATTATATATTCTAATTTTTATGAAAATACATGATTCTAATCATAAAGTAGAAGATAGTATACTGTGGTCATCTTTTATTTGGAATATCTTGACCTAGACCTTAAAAAACAATTTTGTTTTCCATTGCTTATGCTGTCCCTTTTTTCACTTCTTTTCTTTTTTCTTTCATTTCCCATTATTTTTTATTACATGGAAATCTTATATATCCACATTGTAGTAGACGTTCATTTTTAATAGAATTTGGGATACTCCCACTTTTGGTTGAAAAAAATATTAACTAGTCTTCCAGTGATATATGCATAAACTAATTTTCCTTATTTTTAATCAATTTTAGGACCAGTTAAGTAACTCTGATCCTAAACAAGAATTTTTCCTTCTCTGGAAACCAGTTTTGGTGTATTCCATGAAAAGAGAAATTTTATCTAAGATATCTTGGAATGAACACAAGAATGGAGGATTCCAAACAGATTTTTTTTTGGATGTTCTAACAAATGAAGAATGAACATCAAACTACCCCTTAGTTAACCATTGCGACTTACAATGAGATGTTCTTTAGTTCCTTCTGGAGCAGCCTCTGCACCCGATTACAATCTAGCTTCGCGAGCTCAAGGAGCACCTCGTTTCTCTGCTCATCTTTCTCATAAATGGAAATGTATTGCCTTGCTTGGAGCCTCGCCATTCCCTTGCGGAGTGGCATATACAATGCTCGCTCTATATCCATTGCTAATGAAACACTTACCTTATTATTATTCTTAATCAATGGTAGGTAGTGCATTGTAAAAGCAACGGCCTCATCGAGTATATCCTCTCCAGGCAATGCAAGGTGAGCTGCCTCATAGAGGCTTAGCAAACCCTTTGCATCACTGTTCAAGCTGTCATTGAACTTCCCATGCTCGTTTGTGAACTTATTGAATCCATCTGTTTCAGCATTTGATCTGATTAAGCTTTGTGTGAAGTTGATAAGTTACTACATATAAAGAACATATTGTGATATAGGACAGGTGACAAATCCATTCTCAAGGAGATTGGACTACCAGAAAAGGTTCAAGATGAAAATTATAAATATAGCAGCTAACAAAAAAAATGATGACGATCTAATTAAGCATGATTGAGCGGCATAATCATATTTTTTTAACAATAATATTCATGGTTTCTTCTCTTTTCAATCATGCATTTATAATAATTTTTAACATAGATTAAATTTTTTTATCGCTCACCAGATGGGGTGTTATAGCCCCATTGCCTTAGTAGGCGAAACCAGAGGGCGAATGCATGCAAATCATCATCAATACAAACATCATTAATTTGTTTCAGAGCTTCATCAATCTCTTCCTCAAAGTCATAACCCAAACCAAGGCGTTGGACTGCATCAACCAGATTCATCTTTTGGAGGGGTTCATTAGTATTTCGCATCACTTTCCTCATTTCTCTCTTCAGTTCTTCTACTCTCTTTTCAACTGATGAATCAATCTCCTGCGCTAAGACAATGTATCATCAGAAATATATATTGTAAAATATGTAATCAATATACACTAAACAATTAATGATGATGATCGAATGCTAGTGTAGAATTTAATCACCGGGGAGAGCCGAATGAAGAAGTCACCCCAATAACTTGGTTCATATTGAATGGATTTGCGAACAGACTCCACTTTTGCTTTGAGTGGGTGCTGTTCTAGGACTGAAGCCATGGCAGTACTCATAGCAATTAAGTTTAATCTCACTCTAATAATCAGGGCTAGATTCAGTGGTTGAAGATCATCACTCAAAGTGGGTGTGGTATTTATAGGCATGTCCATCTTCATGAGAAAGCACCATATAGATAGTAAGATAGCAATCTAAGCATGTACAATTAATTAATGGTAATTAAATGAAATGGTAATTAATTGAAAAGCATTCACAATTAACCAAGCAGAGAAACAAATGGTAATTAATTGAAAAGCATGATTAACGTTTACTTGGAACACTGATTACTTTGATTCAAAAGCTTACATCATCAACCATCTTGACATGTAGGTAAATGCATGTCGAACAATTTACAATAGCAGATACCTTCTGAAAATCAATCACCAGTACAATCATTTAAGTACTTACAAAGAACAAAACTATCATTTAAGTCATTTAAGTCCTTCTAAAAATCATTTACATGTATAATTTTTTTAACTATAAGGGACAAAATTGTCAAACAAACGGTCATGTAAGCCAAATAAACGTAAAACATCTCTTATACACAAGAAGCGTTCCATATACCTTCTGAAATATTAAACAACTCCATAGGCATGAACTGCATGTTCAGAAAATAAAACAATGCTTCTTATATATATGGAATGCTTACTGTTTATTTGACTTAAATGACTGTTTTGTTTGGCATTTTTATTTCTTCATTTAGAGTTCGGAAGTGAATGCCCGTAAATAGTGGCTTATTGAACAATACTAACCCGGCAAACTAATGAAAATATGATTTTTTTCTGGCTTTGCAAACTAATTATGTATTTTATTATGTGTCTTGATTAATTTATATTATTTTATTTATGTACATGCAATGTGTGGCCAATAAATTAACTTATTGGGATTGTTATTGGTCACCCACCTTTAATTTCATTGTGGTGGCAATTCCATTCCAGGTGAGGCAGACCAAGATTGAGCAAAAGGTGGTTTACACCATCAAAAGTATTTCTTGTAGATATCTCACTTTCATTATTACATCAACTGTAAGTTAATTCCCCATGAACTCACAAACTTAACTATGGAAACAAATTAAGTTTTTTTAATATTATAAACATTATTATAATTTTATGAGAGCAAAGCAGATGAGATATTGATCGATGTATAAGCAACCAATTAATTAAGACTAGTAGTACACGTTCACTGAATCTATCAAATAATTCAGGCATGCCACATAACCCTCGTTTGGATACAAAATACTGAGTTATTATGAGATTTTAATATAAATAAGGATAAAGTGATTTTTTTTTTTGAATTTTTGTCATTGTGAAACGTAATAATAAAGATTTTATTATTTCGATAAAATGTGAATAATGTGTTAATATAGATTTATAAAAAATGAAAAAATGATGATAATTGTTTATAAGAGGTAATGATAGTGGATTTGATAGTGAACCAATATATTCTTTTAGTTGAATAACCTGTAATATGTTAATTTCAGGGGTTGGCTGAAATCCATATATACCATTTTATACCAGTTAAATCTGACATATAAATTATCAAAAAAATAAATTTGATATACAACCAATGAGGAACATATATCTGATCTTTGGATCACATCATTGAATGGTGTGAGTTCTTCGATTGTGACATAATGATCGTATATGTCATCCAACACTGAAGTCAGAACTACGGTCTTTGCGAACACCCTTCTGGATCGAGATTGAGGTGGCTCAGGACACTCTCAAAGCCCAATAATAACATTCCACCAATCTATCTCTCGCAAACCTTAGCTTCTCGATCAGCGTCAATTCCTTCCACCACCTATAAGAAGAGGCAACCACAATGAAAATGTGGTGTTATACAAAAATTTTACACACTCTCGAACATGGTTTAGTCTAACCAAACATATGCGTTATTTGATGAGACATTTGAATTTTTTGTTATACAAAAATTATATATTCTATTTTTTATGAAAATACATGATTCTAATCATAAAGTAGAAGTTAGTATATTGTGGTCATCTTTTATTTGGAATATCTTGACATAGACCTTAACATTTTTTTTGTTTTCCATTTGCTTATGCTGTCCCTTTTTTCACTTCTTTTCTTTTTTCTTTCATTTCCCATTATTTTTTATTACATGGAAATCTTATATATCCACCTTGTAGGAGACGTTCATTTTTAATAGAATTTGGGATACTCCCACTTTTGGTTGAAAAAAATATTAACTAGTCTTCCAGTGATATATGCATAAACTAATTTTCCTTGTTTTTAATCAATTTTAGGATCAGTTAAGTAACTCTGGTCCTAAACGAAAATTTTCCCTTCTCTGGAAACCAGTTTTGGTGTATTCCATGAAAAGAGAAATTTTATCTAAGATATCTAGGAATGAACACAAGAATGGAGGATTCCAAACAAAAAAATTTTGGATGTTCTAACAAATGAAGAATGAACGTCAAACTACCCAGATGCATTTATAAATTTTTTTATCAATAATATTCATGGTTTCTTCTCTTTTCAGTCATGCATTTATAATAATTCTTAACATGGGGTGTTATAGCCCCATTGCCTTCGTAGGCGAAACTAGAGGGCAAATGCATGCAAATCATCATCAATACAAACATCATTAATTTGTTTCAGAGCTTCATGAATCTCTTCCTCAAAAGTCATAACCCAAACCAAGGCGTTGGACTACATCAACCAGATTCATCTTTTGGAGGGGTTCATTAGTATTTCACATCACCTTCTTCACTTCTCTCTTCAGTTCTTCTACTCTCTTTTCGACTAATGAATCAATCTCTTGTGTTATGCATGTATCATTTGGAGCCTTATTTTTCGATCGGAGTTGCAAAAAATTTTGGTTTTTTAGCTACCTGCGAGAGTTGGACTGCTCTAATTAAAAATCTGACTGCATAATTGTTCTCCTGGTATTCGCATTGGCCTACATGTAATTTTTCATTGCATTCTGACGTCTTTTTAGAAGTTATGCATTCCGATTGGTATTCAGATTTAATTTTGTTAATATCCAAGATGAAGAGGTTTAAATCTGATTTTGTCATGGGATATTCAGTTTTGAGTTAGCTTTCATACAAAAGTGGAATTAGATCAATTGAATTCATATAGCAAAAGTTATGGGTATTTTTTCGATTATACTATGGGGATGAGAAAATCCCGATAGCAGCCCTGTTCAATATTTAGCTCACATTTTTGAATAGCTGAAGGCAGTGTTCTGAAATGTGGAATGCGGTTTGCGTACGGGTAGGGTACCGCACAGAGTATATGCGGCATGCGGGAGTATATGCGGTTATGTAATTTTTTATTGATAAAAAATAATTATATAGTGTTGATCTATAAACAAGAGATAACAAGGTAAATTTAAAGAAATGTAATCATATTAAACCATTAAAATTTCAAACACAGCCACACAGGGGCATAGATGCAATTTCATACGGATACAGGGGCATAAATATAATTTTTTTAAGGGGTATAAATGCAATTACATTTTTTAGGGGGTATAAATGCAAAATTCCCATCTAAACTCGTGCGCATATTAGCCTACACGGTTCGGTAATTACCGAACCGCATATGCGGCCGCACAGGCCACATTTCTAAACAGAGGCTGAAGGGGTTATTTGATTTCTGCATAAACATGAAAGTTGTAGATAAGATTCTTGAATTTCCAATGGATTTCGCATTGCACAATTCAAAGCTAGATTGTAGAAGTTATGGTTGTTCTAGTAGAGTCTGTTCAGGATTTCTGGACTGGGGCAGCATAGTCATTTCACTCATTAAAAGCCCCCCTATTTGTGTTGAAGACCTCTCTCTCTCCCAATCTCTCTCTCTCTCTCTCTCTCTCTCTCGGATCACTCTCTCCCTCTCTCTTTTTCTCACTATTTCCCTCTCCATATGGTGTGGTTAGTGGAGAAATTAAAGGAAGGAAGCCATGGACGTGAAAAGAGAAGGTGAGAAAGGTGAGTTTGTGTGTGTATGAGGTTGTTCTCCTCTCTTTCTCCTCCCCTAGCTCTCATACCCTCTCTTTGCACCCTCATCCCTTTGTGTTTCAGCCATGAAGAAGGTGTGCTGTGAAGAAGTGAAAGAGATGGTGGTGATGGTGATGAAGTGGTGGTGGTGTGTGAGTGGTGTGATTGTGAACCCCCATACCTTCCCTTCTCCTCCCCCTCTCTTGGTAATCTTATTCCCCTTCTTTTGTGCTTACTAGGATGTTATTGGGGCATGCATGTGGGTGTTGTTGGGAAAGTTTTGTTATGGTAATTGCTGCTATTCATGAGATGTTTGTGTTTATGCATGAATGGGGTGACTTTGTGTTGTAAGTAAGGCAGATTTTCTGTTTTCTTAAGATCTTTGTGGAACTAGTATTTAGAAGTATATTTTGAGCATTATCTCTTCATGTGATATGATTCTTCATATTTCTAGATGTTATATATAAAATTTGGTATCATAATATTATTTGTGTTATAAGTTATGACCTGAATTGCATGGACTGTCCAAATTCGCGTGGGAACTATCCAGTTTCCGAAATGATTTTATTTCGGGCATTTAGAGATTAAATCAGATTTTGATATCTTCATGGATTATGATCCCAACATGTCAGAGAACGTGTATGATTTATTATATAATATTTAACTGTGTATTGGGTGCTGTAAAGATCAAATTGTAGGGTTAGTTGCAGCAGATATACCAGTTTTACTTGATTGTGTGTCAAGGAGTTGTTATGCATGTTGTAGAATCTATCAGGAGTAGATAGTCTTTGTTTGAAGTACTCACCCCCTTTCTGATGCCCTTGCCTTGCAGATCTCGTCGGTTGGATGTGCGACGACCCGGGTATCGATGAGTGGTTTGATCCAACCCTTCAGGAAGCGTTGGATGCACGTAGTCGTGCATCACACATCCGTTGGGCACCCTGACTATACTACTTATTTAGATAAGTAGTATGGTCAAGTCTGACCCCATAATATGCTAGATATTTGTATGCTAGGTTAGTATAGCTCGTATATTGTGTAGAACCCCCCTATTCTACCATATATATGCTTATATATTGTATTCATATGTGAAAAACCATTTTTGCATGTGCCTTGCTTGTATGGTCATGTATCTCCTTGCATTATATGGATGTATAGAATATGACAAGTCTTAGGTAGTCTTGTAATACTACCCCTAGATTAGTGATATCTAGTATGATTAATCATGGGTTAATTAACAGGTGCATACTTAATATTCCTTGGTCATAAGACTTGAGGGCATGGTATAATTGATGCACCCATCTTTTAGGGGCAAAGCTATGACCAGCTTCCTAAGAGGATGAGGCATTCCCTCTCTTTCGCCCTCCCTCTTTGCACGAACTGAGTAAGTAGATGTAGTTACTACTTGACTCAGATTTGCTTGGGATTACTGGCATGCACCTGTTGATGCACAAGATCACGCTTAACCCTTCCCTTTTAAGTTGGTGATATCCAACGCATGTTAGGTTGTATATTGCGTGCTTGCATGATTAATGCCCTTGTATGCGTGCGTAGCTAGGCCATGCTTTGTATGATATGTTGTTTATGACATGTGTTCATGCTAGGAGGACCCCTATAGTCAATTATTATGTTATCTATGTGGGAGTTCATATGTATTTGATAGCATCGGTAGGCGATTACCGATAGTAGCTATTTTTTCATTGGGTTCACTTTGTGAACATGGAGTGTTTCCTCCCAATATCGTCCATGTTGAAGCGGCCCGGGTTATAGCTGTCCTAACATAGGGCCCCCACCTGTAGGTACTATCGATGCATGCGGTAAGATGTACTAATCATAGGAGTATACCAAGTAGAGGCTACCTGGGAGAGGGCTAATAAATGATATTGTGAGCGTGGAATCTTCTCTCCTTCGTCGGATCCGTGTAGATGTTGTCTGGCGTTGTAGCTGTCCTAACAGAGAGCCCCCACCTATAGGTACTATCGATGCATGCGGCAAGATGTACTGATCATGGGAATATACTAGGTAGAGGCTACCCGGGAGAGAGTTACCAGATGACGAAGGGTGTAGAGCAAACAGATTTATCCCAAAAGTCCCTAGGGTCACCCCTCCTAACGCTTGAGGTATCGTAGTGTACCTCTACCTCGTAGAGGATGGATTCATTGTATCTCATTATCCAGTAACACCATGTGTTATGGTTAACAGTTGTTCCTCCCTGAGAGTCTCAAGAGTCTCCCTCTGGGAGTGAGGGTGACCTTGTTATCCTTTGGGTTTCTACCATGTTTTTATTTCCTTGAAAGGAAATTGTCTTGCATTAAATTGTTGTAATGGTGTTTGGTTTCTAGCCACTAACTGAGCTTGTAGCTCACTTCTCACGTACTGTTTCTTCCACAGGGGCAATGTTGGGCGTGGAGATAGAGTTTTCCTATGGTGTGGTCTTGCGTGCGTGGAGCGTCCCGTCTGGTAGTTGGCAAGTGCGAGGCTGTCAGTAGTCCTAGTGTCATTGAGGTATTGTTAATCGTGCATGTTGCACTGGATATATTTCATTTGAACTATACTTGGCTCTCACAAGACAGTGATTGTGTATTCGGGTCTGTAATATGTTTTTGGTTTACAGACTTATTGATATTTTATGCTTCCGCATTTCAATTAAGCTATCAGTTATCATTGTTTTGCCAGCTTTTTGTATTATTTATTGGAATCATTGTTGACCTCTTGTATGAATTACTGATATTATATATATTGTCACGTCTCGGGGACGGCCGCCCTGGGCAAATGATTGTCGAACAGTTTACAATAGTAGTTATCTTTTGAAAATCGATCACCTGTACAATCATTTAAGTCCTTAGAAAAAACAAAAATATCATTCAAGTCATTTAATTATGTCCTTCTGGAAATCATTTACATGTATAATTTTTAACTACAAGGAATAAATTGTCAAGTCCTTCTGGAAATCATTTACATGTATAATTTTTAACTATAAGGAATAAAATTGTTAAACAATCGGTCATTTAAGCCAAACAAATATAAAACATCCCTTATACACAAGAAGTGTTCCATATACCTTCTTAAATGTTATACAAATCCATAGCCATGAACAACATGTTCAAAAAATAAAATAATGCTACTTGTATGTATGGAATGTTTACTGTTTATTTGACTTAAATGACTGTTCATTTAGAGTTAGGAAGTGAATATATGCCCATAAATAGTGGTTTATTGAACAAAATTAACCCAGCAAAATAATGAAAATATGATTTTTTACTGGCTTTTCAAACTAATTATGTATTTTATGATGTGTCTTGATTAATTTATATTATTTTATTTATGTACATGCAATGTGTGGCCAATAAATTTACTTATTGGGATTGTTATTTGTCAACCACCTTTAATTTCATTGTGGTGGCAATTCCATTCCAGGTGAGGCAGACCAAGAGTGAGCAAAAGGTGGTTTACACCATCAAAACTATTTCTTATACATATCCCACTTTCATTATTACATCAACTGTAATTTAATTCATCATGAACTCACAAACCTAGCTATGAAAACAAATTAAGTTTTTTTAATATTATAAAAATTATTATAATTTTCTGAGAGTAAAGCAGATGAGATATTGATCGATGTATGATTAGCAACCAATTAATTAAGATTGGTAGTTGTCAAGGGATTAGAAGAAAATAGGGTAAAAATACAAAAATTTAGCAAAATAAAATACTGAAATAATAGAGAGAATGAGAAGAAGTGAGAGATGAATGGATGAATGAAGCCCGATGCGACACTTAAAGCGTTATTCGGCTCTTCCTAGTGCAGAAGTCTCAAATCGAACTGCCCCCAGGATCCAGCAAGCTCTCACAAAGTACACGCTTAAGTGGAATCAGAAACTGGCTAAAAACTCTATCACCACAAAAGCACTTGGACTACTAGAATAATAGGACACCAGAGCTATTTCTTACAAAACTCTCACAAGAGACTCTCTCTCAATGAGTGGATACAAAACTTGTAACTTCAATGGTTGAAATGGCATACATGGGTCTCTTTATATAGGCATTTAGGTTGCCCAAGAGTCATCTCCAAATTCAAGGTACCAATTCAATTTAGATTCCTGGGCTTAATAAGTGAATTATACACGGTTCATGTTCCATACTCAATGGGGTTGATAAATTCAAGGTATATAAATGAATATTTTATTGTCAATCCATGTTTCCAACCAAGGTGCATCATTGGAATGAGAACCTTGCGTAGTCAAGGCCTTCAATTAGGTTCATTCCATCCTAGGTTCATTATAGAAATCCTACATACATGAATTATACATATTGAATGCTTTAAATATGGATTCATTCCCACCAAGGTTCATCTAGAAATCATACACACATGAACTTTTCATATTTAATTCCATTATTAGAGTCCAATGTACATATTCCATTTGCCAAAAAACATGAATCGTGTCAAAGTCCATATCTACATGTCAAGTACTACATATTCACATATATAGCCCTTGTCCATATTATATCTAAGTCATATACTTAGCAAATTGGTGATTATTTGAAATCAAGTGAGGGATTAAAATTTGAGTAATATATTAATATATATTTTTATACCAAATATATAATTTTGCAACTTTATTTTTTGAAAAATTCTTTCAAAAACCAACAGTGGTATATGTTCACTTAATCTATCAAATAATTCAAGCATGCCACTTAGCCCTCGTTTGGACAGAGAATATTAAATTATTCTGAGATTTTAATATAAATAACAATAAAGTGATTTTTTTTTGTGCTTTGAATTTTTCTCATTGGAAAACGTAATAATAAAGTTTTTGTTATTTCGATAAAATGTGAATAATGTGTAGATAAGGATTTATAAAAAAGTGAAAAAATGATGACAGTTGATTTATAAGAGTGATGACAGTTGATTTGACAGTGGGCCCACATATTCTTTTGGATTGAATAACCTGGAATAAGTTAATTCCAGGGGTTGGCTGGAATCCATATACCATTTTATACCAGCTAATTCTGACATACAGATTCATTTATTTCAATTTTTCAAACATTTATTTTTATGTTATTCCGACTAATTCTCACTTATTCGGGGACCTATTCTCGAACCAAATAGAGGCCTAGTGTAGGCAAAACATCACAATTTGTACTAACATTCTTCTCCACTATTATGTAAACTTCTATTATTATTATTATTATTATTATTATTATTATTATTATTATTATTATTATTATTATTATTATTTTCCTATGTATAATAAACAACCTCATTAAATGAGCATCAGAGGAAAGTGAGACATTCATCTACATCTCAGAACTTGTTTGACATAATCACATCATCTTCTGGACCATATGACCTCATCAACTTCCTCAATTATATCATCAATGTTACAATAATCTTTGTATTTCTTGACCTTCTTCTGCCTACCTAACCAATATGTTTTTTTTCTTCGAGCCCTCTTGCAAAAGCCTCCATATCTAAATACTACATCGACATGAGTGTCATCATCTAACTACAATACAAAATAACAATAATAATGCAATATAATTACATACACCGCGTATCCAAATACATAACACATGCAAAAATGTCATTCCTCTAACAATTGAGGACTTAAAAAAATCCCAAACATTCTCGCATTAAAAAAATCCAAAAACATTCATACATTTTGTCAAACTCAATATAATGCCTCAAACAAGAACATAAAGGATAAATTTTGAGGAATTACTTGTGACATCTGTGTCCAGCATGATAGGATCATCCATTCGCATCCTCGGCAAACAACTGGCTGGATCATGAGGTACTAGACGCCCATCAGGAGTCCTCACGAGCCTCCTCAACGTGTGTGAATGCCTCCACATTGCTGGATTACAATGATATTAGAGTTTGAAGAGGGATTCTTAGCATTGGAAAAAGGAATTTCAAGTTTTTGACTAGTTTCCGTTTTAGGGTTTCCGTGGGGAAGAGAGGGTGTGAGCAGAGAGAGACATTTTTTCAGAGATTTAAGGTCAGGTTTGGTCAGGATAAAAGGAATTTTTAATGAGGCATGATTAGATAGGTGACCGTGGTTATGTCAATTAGGATATCGGAGACATACGGTAGGGCATAATTGCACAATAAACAATTTTCTAGTTGTATACATGCAATTACCTTTTTAAGGGATATAACGCCAAAATAGTGATTTTACAAGAGTATACATGCAAATTTCCTTTTATTTTTCATGGGATTTTTGTATATATACCCTTGTTAAATTTTATTTTTGTCAAAAACCCTATTAAAATCATGTTTGCATAAATACCCATGAAAACATTTAAGTCAGTGCATCCATACCCCTGTGGTTATGTTTTGTCTATTGTGGTTTAGTGTTTCCGTTTGTCACCATTGGTGAGCTGTGAAATCTATCTTTTACCTCCCTTTGACAGCAAGACCTCATAAATTCAAGTTGCGCATATTCCACAGTAAAATTTCAATTTTATCAAAATACCCATATTAAAATCACATTTGCATCAATGCCCTCGAAAATATTTAAGTTGGTGCATCCATACCCTTGCGGTTATGTTCCATTTTTAGTTTTCTATTTTGTCTTTGTTAATGGGCTATGAAATCTCTCTTTTTTTTTTGCTTGGTAAATAATGTCATTCCATCACAACAAAAAGGATTTACAAGTGTACATCAATGTCAATCTTAAGAGAGATACAAGAAGAGGGAAAGGGATTGGGCTATCCCATCCCTAAGAGTGGGAGAGATGTACTACTATGATGTATCTAAAACCAATGAATGAGAGGAAGATTGATTCGGTGAATGACAATTCATTTTGGGACTTTGATTTGAGTGATTCCAGCTTTCTCTTCAGCAAGAAGTACTTGGATTTCATTATTGAGCTTAGAGGGGGAGAGGAATGTAGAGCCCATTGGGGATTGCAAGGCCGCCAATGCGTCTGCCACACGATTGCCTTCTCTATAGATATGTGTAATCTTCCATTCGCTAAATCTGTTGGCTATCTCTTTGATTTCTATGAGGTAGCAGAATGCGGTCCATGGTATAGTCCCTCTCCCCATCGCCCAAGCCACCGCCGTTGAGGAGTCGGACTCTGACCACACTTTGTTATGGAAGCCTTGGCATAGTCTAAGACCCGCTAGGATTCCTTGTAGTTCCAAAATGTTAATGGAGGCAGCTTTGGTTCTAGCAGCCATTGCAGACAAACATTCCCCATGGGTGTCCCTAACTACAGCTCCAAAAGCAAATCTATCATCACCAAGAGCTCCATCTAAGTTTACTTTGATCCAATCCTCCAAAGGATGAATCCAATGCACTTGTATGGGGAGGGCACTTTTGGATTTCAAAGAGATACCAAACAAAATTTTACATGCCTCAGCCAAAGGTGAATTTGAGTCCTCCAATTCACAGCCTTTGAATCTGAATTTAGTGCATTACAGGATTTTCCTAATCAAAGCATCCTTGTCTAGTGCAATATGATTGAAAATGCAGTCATTTCGGGCTTTCCATAGGGACCATATCGTAAACAACATAATAAATTGGAGGATTTTCTTTTCATCCACAGTGGAGGCTCCCTTGAGGAACCAAATAAAGAATTCTTCCAAGGACGGGATATTTTCCCTCCTTATTTTTAAAGAAGATAGGAGGGACTACCATATGGAGCTTGAGAAAGGGCATTCCAAGAAAAGATGCATAGAACTTTCTTCAAATAAAGAGTAGAGAGTGCACTTGTTCAACATCACAATCCCCCATCTATGCAGCCGATCTAATGTATGAAGCTTGTGAAGTCCCGCTTGCCAACAAAGAAAGCTCCAGCGAGGAGGGTTGACAGGTCCCCAAACCGCTTTAGGCCAATCAATATTGGCCTTTTTTCTTCTAACCTTTTGCCATGTGGATGAGTAAGTAACAGTCCCTATTTTGTTTCCTGTCCATACCATGATATCAGGACCCTTTCCTCCTACCTCCAGCTGAGAGATATCCTCCCATATATGATCAAATTCGGGGGGGGGGGGCATTGTCCCGGGTTGTGCCATTTGCCATCTGATATGAGATAATCAACTGTTGTCTCATCTGGAGGACCCCAAAGAAGAAGAGTGTGATTGTTGAAATGGTGCTTAAGACCAAACTAATTTAGCCAGGGGTCATCCCAAAGCTTGATAGACTTTCCCTCAAAGATTAAAAATTGTAGGTGTTCGCGAATCCACTCAATAGATTTTAGAATCTTTTGCCATAGAGCTGATCCAGAGGATGGGAATTTAGCATTCGACACTGAGGTTCTTTTGCAATACCTGACATTCATCCATGATGCCCAAAGTGAGCCATGATTGGAAGCTATCTCCCAAAGACGAGTCCCCATTGCAGCCATATTCCATTCCCCACTTCTTTTAAGCCCAAGTCCTCCTTCTTCCTTTGGTAGACATACATCTGCCCAACAGATTGCATTTATTTTTTTCTTGCCTTCCTCTCTAGCCCATAGAAAATCCCGGCAGATTTTTTTTATGGTTTTAATGGTTTTTTTAGGCAATGCGAATCCAGAAGTCCAGTAATAACTGAGGCTTAACAATATAGAGTGCGGTAGTTCCAACCTTCCAACTTTTGCAAGGTATAAACCAATCCAGGACTGGAGCCTCTTTCTCATCTTGTTAATCAATGGAAGGCATGAAGTGTTGGAGAGATATCTCGACTGCAATGGGAGCCCAAGATGATGAACTGGGAGATTGTAGAGAGGAATTCCCAAGCCTTCAACTAGTGCTTCCGAGTTTGAAGTACAAAATAGTTGGCTTTTCCCAGAGTTAAGATGGAGGCCCGAGGCCTTTGAGAAGGATGAAAGTAGAGATTGAAGTTCCACGGCTGAAGACAACGAGCAATCCGTGAATACAATAAGATCATCAGCAAAAATGAGATGAAAAATATTGTTTGAAGATTTGATGAAACTCCCCAACTTGTTTGCCTGCACAGATGTTTCAATGGAATAGGAAAGTGCATTCATGACAAGTACAAATAGAAGAGGAGATAGGGGATCTCCCTGCCGCAAGCCACATTTGGATTGGAAAAAGCCAACTGGAGAGCCGTTAACTAGTACAGAGAAAAAGGCCGTCTGAACACACTGAAGAATCAACTGAATCCAGGAGGCCGGAAAGTTAAGACTCCTTAAGACTTCCTTTAGAAAGTCCCATCTTACGCTGTCAAAGGCCTTGCGTAAGTCTACTTTGATGCATGCACGTCCTTTTGGGGAAGAAGAATTCATGTACCGAACCAGTTCATGCGCTAACATAGTACTATGGACAATATTCCTTCCTTTCACAAAAGCTGATTGATGTGGGAGGATTAGTTTAGGTAGTACACTTTGAAGCCGAACTGCAAGTATCTTCGTAATTGTCTTGCACACCGTGTTACACAGTGATATAGGTATGAACTGTTCAAAACAATCAGCATGCTTTGTCTTCGGGATGAGAGATATGAAAGAATGATTCATTTGGCGAAGCAGAAAATCGGATTGGAAGAAATAGCCAATAGCTTGTATGAAGTCTTTTTTTACCACATCCCATAAATGTTGGAAGAACCTTGCAGGAAAACCATCTGGCCCCGGGCTACCAAGGTATTTAGCAAAAAAAAATAGCCTCTTTTATTTCTTGTTTTGTGATTGGTTCACAAAGAGACTGACAATCATCAATCGAAAGTCTCACAGATGGTTGAAGAACATGAATCGGGTCAGTACTCTCCTTGTTTAAGAGTGAGGAAAAATACTCTTTTGCATGTGCCTTAATCAACTCTGGATCATTGGAGAAAGACCCATCCTCCATTTTTATTTTGCGAATGGTGTTGCTCGCAGCTCGCGCTTTTCGGGAAGAATAGAAGAATTTTGAGTTCTTGTCTCCCTCACGAAGCCATAACTGTCTAGATTTTTGCCTTAGAAGACTTTCATCCCTTTTTAAGATATGAAGATATTCCTCCTCAGCTTCAAATTCCTATTGAATAAGCACAACATTTAATGGGTCAGAGAGGGAGGCCTCTTGGGCTGTTTCCATCTTTTTCTGCAAGTGAAAAGAAGGTCATTGTTATTCCCAAAAGAGTCCATATTCCACGCCTTAAGAACACTTTTTAAATACTTAAGCTTTTTGACTAGTATAAACATTGGGGAACCATTGAAGCTTCTATCCCAAGCGTGCCTGATGACCTGCTCAAACTGAGGATGAACCATTGAAATCTCTCATTTAACCTCTTCTTTGATGGTAAGACCTCTTAAATGACCCAATCCCATCCATAAAAAAATCATAAAAACCCGAACAAATTTAAAATCAAATCAAACAATAAAGTAAATATATAAAATTTACTAGTCTCATGGGTAGGGATGCACTAGCTTAAATGATTTCGGGGTATTGATGCAAACGTGATTTTAACAGGGGTAATTTGCCAAAAATTGCAATTTAGTAGGGGTATATATGCAATCAACTCTTTTTCTTATATATTTCAAGTGAGGACAATTTGGTTTTTTTCCATGTGCGATTAGGCTTAGTAACAATGGTTCATCTAGGGTTTGTAACAACATGTGCCTAAAGGGTATGGATGCCCTAACTTAAATGTTTCTGGGGGTATTAATGCAAACATGATTTTAACAACGGTATTATAAAGGGAAAAATGTATATAACCCCCTGTAAATTCCCTTATATCCATATACACATCTTTTTTTTTTGAAAATTGATATAACCCCTTAATTTTTGCCTCAGTTAAGCAAATACTCCCCCTAGGTTAAAACACCATTTATTTTTTAAGTATACCGGGAATATTCCATTTTTGTATCCATATAACCCCCTGACATTTTTGAAAAATCCAAATAAACCCCTGCGAATTACTAAATTATCCCTGTCTTCCACAATTCCCACCGCCCCTTCTCCTCCACTTCTCCGGTTCTCCTCCCACCACCCGAGTCTAAGGGTGGTAAATGAGCTGAGCAGCTCTGGCTCAACTCGGTTAAAACTCGTTCGGGCTCATTCGATTAGACAAACGAGTCGAATTTCAACATTTTTAAATGCTTGGTTTGTAAACGAGCCGAGCCCGAGCCAATATGAACTCGTTACTTAACATAAAAGGGGGGAAACAAAAAACCCGAGTCAAGTCCGAGCCCGAGCTTATGTCATTTTCACATATATAAGATGTTATGATTTGTGAAAGATGACTTCTCAAATGCTAAACAATTTTTTTTTAGCTAAACGAGCTCGAGCCGAGCCTTGGTGCAAACTTCGGCTTGGTTCATTTAACAAACAAGTCGAGTCGAGCTTCAATTGACCTTTTCACAAGCTAAATGAGCTGAGCTTGAACATGAAATTAAGCTCAGTCCCGAGCCAAGCTGAGCCCGAGCTAAGCCTGATACTAAATGAGCCAAGCGTGAATAGGTCAAAGCTCGGCTCGTTCGGCTCGTTTACCACCCCTACCCGAGTTACCCTCTACTTCCTCCGCACTCGCCTCATCGACTCCCTCCACCGCCACCTCCACTCCCCCCACCAACCCTTACGTCACTTCCGCCGCCCTCCACACCCCCCCCCTCCCTTTCCTCTGCCCTCTCCCTCTTCTGATCCCTCCCCTCCCCCTCCCCCTCCCCCTCCCCCTCTCCACTTCCCGTCCTCTGTTCCCTCGCCAAGGTCTTCGATGGCACCAGGTGTGAAAAAGAGGCCTGCTTTCGCGCGAAGAACGTCAATGGGGAAGAAGTCAAGGAGGGTGAATGGGTGTTGGGTGCGACTCCGGATGGGGAAGATGAGGCAGGTGGAGAAGGGTTTTGTGGTTCGGAGGGGTTCGGATGCGGAAGAGGAGGACGTGAAGCCCTTGTCACTGACTTGTTCGAATTGCTCGAGCGTCTCTCCGAAGCTATGTGGGGTGGGTTCTCTATTTGGTAAAGTAGATGTTTTTGAGGTTCTGTGATTGAATTTGGTTGTAGATGCAGAGAGGAATATGGATGAATCTTGATTTTATTCCAATTTGGTTTAAATGATTTGCGAATTGGGTGTGATTGTTCTAGTTTACCAGGAGTAGGAATAGGGATAAACATATGTGTTGATGATAAAACAGAATGAATTAATTTGTTTATGAGTAACTACTGCATGCTTATCTGGGGTAGAGTTAGGTTAACTTGGTGAGGAAGGTTGGGTAAGATATAAGGGGCCGTTTGGTTCACCTGATGTTCAGCAGCTATTTAACTGAATCCGGATTTTCAATACTTATTTGTTTAAAAGGTTGTTTGGTTGAATTTCAAATTTGGTACTTAAAATTCTTGCTTCAGCATTTTTTCCCATTGAAAAATAATCTCTCTCGACCTTACTTATTATTCTGCACTCGCATTCTACCAGTTTAGAGCCCCTGCGAAAAGATGATCCTATCCCTGCCTAATACCTATAATTACCAAGGGTATTTAACCCTTCTTTTCACTTTCTCTCTCTCTTTCGAAGGCAGTTTTTCCCTTTCGAGACCCAGGAAACCCTAGGTACTCCACCACCATCGCCAGGACAACCAAAACAAACAAATGTCCTTGATCTGCCATCGTAGTCTGGTCTACGATTCTCTGCCGTTCGATTGGCGATCGACATTCCGATCTACGACTCTCTGCCATCCGATTGGGGATCCACCGTCCGATTGGCGATTAGCCTTCCGATCTACGATTCTCCGCCGTCCGATTAACGATCGGCTTTCCGATCTGTGATTTTTCACCATCCAATTGGAGATCCATCATTCAATCGGAGATTCTCTACCGCCTGACCATCTTCATCGTCTCTAATCTCGTCACAGTAGTCACCGATTATATTACAAACAGTTTGATCTCTCTCTCTCACGATTTGTGTTGGATGTCGCCTCCCTCTTCACCGGTTCTTCCTTTGTTGGGAATTAATTTTTCCTCTTTATACTAGTCCTGCTTTTTACTAGTTCTTGTTGTGGTTTCTTTGTTGTGTAGTAGTTCTTGTGGTTTCTTTGTATACGTATAGATCGTATACATATAATAGTGCTTGTGGTTTCTTTGTTGTTTTGGTGATACACGTGATTGATTCGATGAATCATGGTAAATTTTATGTGAATTTTGAGAGGTAGATGTTAATGGAAAAAATAAGTATTTTAACCAAGTTTTTAATCAAACATGAAATAACATTCGGCCCTTATTAAATTGACCAAAATCTCATTCTAATAAGCATATATGTTAAGTGGTCAATCAAACACACTTATCTAAATAACTGTAAAATATTTTTCGCTAAATCAAACATTTTTTTTTTCTGAACTCCTTAAAATTATCAGCATAACCTCTGTCTGCATTTATTAATCAGTACTTAAAATCCGCATTTCGCTGTACCAAACGCAGTGAAAGTGATGGAGATAGAAATATGATTTCTCAATGTCTAGTAAGCTTAACCAAACCATAATTTAGAGGTGTTAAGAGCAGGGAGCTAAATTGATTTTAGGGAAACTTTTATTAGGGGGTTATATCGAGTTTTGGAAAAGATGGGTGTATCTGAATATAGGGGAACTTACAAGGGGTTATATACATATTTCCCATGACAAAAATTGAAATTTAACTCGGTTTATATATACAAAAATCCCTTTTACACACACACACACATTATTTTTATTTTATGAAGACATTTCACTACACCAACCATACTTTTAAAAGCACCAAAGTACATGAGATCTACATGTAGAGCTGTACATAAAGTACATGAGATCTACATGTGCAGCTCTACATGTAGAGCTGTACATAATATTATCCATCTTGTTTTTATTCACACACTGCAATATACAACAAGA
Organism: Acorus calamus; assembly: GCA_030737845.1. Classification (NCBI taxonomy): domain Eukaryota; kingdom Viridiplantae; phylum Streptophyta; class Magnoliopsida; order Acorales; family Acoraceae; genus Acorus; species Acorus calamus. The sequence goes on along the minus strand of CM060865.1, from coordinate 18,853,908 downwards.
GCATGACATGCATCCATCCAACTTTTCAATTTTGTGGTGGTAGTAAAACCATGCCCAGTTAAGGGTGATAAACGAGTTAAACGAGCCGAGCTTTGACATGTTCAATCTCAGCTCGTTTATAAACGAGTCGAGCCGAGTCAAGCCGAACCGAACTCACGAGCCTCAACGAGCCTACCGTTCTTCTTCATTTTAGGGTTTTTAGGAATTGAAAACAAATTTTAACCTAAATAAACCAAGTTCATGAGTCTAAACGAGCATAACTTTGTATTAATTTAATGTTTTGATTTTATAAAGGAGTTTAGTTAAACTTCAACTAAGTTTTTATAACACAAACGAATCGAGTTTGAACACAAAATGAAGCTCAATCCAGTTCCCGGGCCTAACCGAGCTTTAAAAATTGTTCAAGCTCGTTCATTTGTCTAATTGAACGAGCCTGAACGAGCTCGAACCGAACCGAGCCCGAGCCGAGCCCAAGCGGCTTGGTTCATTTACCAACCCTATGCCCAATACATTACACAGTTTGATAAAACATAGTGTATACAAGAAAGATACAAGATTTTCCATATAGTACTTTCCCACAACTAGACCTGCTGCTTCCCAATCTCCCTCTTTTATCAGTGACAAAATCAGAGATGAACCAACAAAATCCAGGAACTATTGTGAAGCTCATAAACCAAATTTTTTTAATCGCCGCCTACGTCTGGACGACAAGCTGTGATTTGTTGGACGCCGTGTTGACCTGTCTCGTGAGATATGCTTCATATATCTCCACCACAAGCCGTGGATCCTTTTCGACCAGCTCCTTATATTCATCCCTCTCGGTCAGTTTGTCCATGTTGTCTAAGATCAAAGAGAGGGCCGACTCAAGCAGATGGGGTGCGTTGTGTTGGTGGGCGAACGCGAAAGTCATGATCGCGTTCTCGCTGTTCACTTTGGATGTCATGAACTTCTCACAGTAGGATTTGAGGTGCTTGACTTGGTATTTCTCAGCCAAGACGAGGAGGTCGCAGGCCATTTGTTCATCCAGTAGGACTTCTGCCGTGTATAAATAGTGGACGAAGGATCTGAGGACGTCATAGGAAACGTCAGCTATCTTGATTGTGCCGCTCCTGCTCTCTTCCATTTCGTTTTCCAGCATCGCTTTGAAGACCGGGGATCTGCTTATCTGGTAAAAATGGATTGGATAAGAGTAAATCAAAATTGATTGTGCATGGTTTCAAGTATATATGTCATAATTCATGAGTCAGTATGACTTAAAAGGATGAACGTGCTGGATTCTAGCTTTGGTAACTGAAGCCATACAAGTGGAAAAGAAGGGTGACAAACGACTCCAATGTTCAAAGTGATTTTTTTTTTTGGTGAAAAATACTTTACCAATCAATGTCACAGGCTAAAAATGAACTCACCATGAAGTATAATTTCATTATACACACTGTTGCATAACCAAAATGAGATAAATGCAGAGTAACACGACAAGCAATATGAATATGTTCCACTATGTCATGATTATTGATCGGAAGTATTTGTGCAAGTTGTGGAACTACAAGATCATCTTCATTTGATGCTCCGTGAAGTATTGTAAGTGATGAACAGGAATGCTTGTGATGAATCACGCATCATAAATTAATAAAGATGGGGCTTCACTGTGGAATTTTGGTGAAATATGTAGATGTGCAGGAAAAATGTACACCAAGACAATTATTACAGTCCAGAATATAATATGACAAGAGGATGATAGCAATGCATGCAACCACTGTGGAGATGATGCAAATCGGGGAAGTAACCTAAGGGGAGAGAAGAATAAAGGTTATAACGATTTATAAGAGACCTCCTCCTGAATTCAATCCCACTGACTTTGACGCCAAACCACTTTGAGATAGGTTTCAATGGTCTGAAGAATTTAGTCAGAAGTGCAAGGAAAGAAACCAGGGTTATCACCATCGTTCACAAACCTTTTAATACACAACACTCTAGAATCCACAAGAAAGATACTACTTCAAATCCAAATAGAAAAATAGAGAAAATTTCTACACTCAAGAGTTAATTAAAACAAAATATGAAACATCTGTTCCACAACCTGACAACATAGGCATTTTTTTGCTGAAAAAAGGCAGTGTTATCAATTTTATTTTAAACAGGAAAAGGACACAGGGCTTACAAAGAAAAGAAAAACAAAAAGAGAAAAGAAAGGACATCAGGAATGTCCTCTCAAGACATTACACTACTCCTCTCTCACTCAACCAAGCAAAGGCCCCATCATAGGAATTCAGATTCTCAGCTTCAAGGATGTGCCTGCTCCACACTTTGAGAAGGAATACCACAGGCCCAAGTATTTTCAGCCAAGCAATCCTTTCCAATGAAAACCTATTGAAAGGATACCACTCCCATACCATTCCAATTTTTTCCTAAATTGTACTCTCACCATATTGGCTTGCTAAAGAAGCAGTTTAATAATAGTTGATCGGTCGTTCCGAAATGAACAACTATTGTGGATCTATTAACTTTAGTTAACATCATGTTCAAACATAAAATCTACATTCCACACACTCTGGAGCATCGTTGGATCCATCTACATCATCATCAGCTGATGGATTTAGATTAATCCCATCAACAGGTTCCAAAGGGCACCAGCATCCTTCATTTCCACTTCATCAAGATCTCTTCATAGTCCAAGGCACCAGGCATTCTCCTGAAACGAATGAGTACAAAATCTTATCCTCCTTGGAAGTAGCCAGTACGAAGAGCCTTGGGAAGATATCTGCAGAAACTTGACGTTGCAGCTAAGGATCTGTCTAGAACAAAATTTGAGTTCCATCCCCATTTATATATATCTTTGCACACTTTGGAAGGCTTGTAACTGGAGGGGAAAGAGCAAAACTGTTGCATTGATCAAATACTTGGCCCCACTCTCTTCAGCCCAGATTGCATCTGGATCCTTCATATGAGCCTCAGCCATTTTCCATACATGCTTTACACATGATTTCCAAATTCAAAGCACCCATCCCTGCAGCTCCTTATCTACTTGCCACTATTAGCCTGTTAATAAGATGAGCCCATATTTATCTCATTTTTTGTGACCAATGCAAAGGAATCTTCTTCAAACCTGTTTCAGCCCACCAATTTAAAAGAAAAAAACAAAAAGGTCCAAACAGACAGACCAAGTGTCAAGTCCATTTAAAACAGCCACAGTGCAAACCATTTAAACAAAACCCAATACTGAAATGGTGGTGTATAGTGAAACATTTGGCTTCATATGAATATACAATATATATTTATTATATTAATTTATTTGTTGTCATGTCCTATCGGTATCTGTGTCCTATTTTAAAAAAAATTGTCGTGTCGCCGTGTCCGTGCTTCATAGATTTTATTAGATGTCACGGAAGACAAATAAAGACATACAATAGACGGGCCCAAACAACTGGAGGGATGGGTGCCTTGAAGTCTTGAACTTAGAAAGGTAAACCAGGATGTTTCATGAGGAAAGACTCCACATTGCATTATAGAACATTTGCACAGCTACTACTACACTCTTCCTACATTTGATTTGAAAGCCTGAAATCAACTCCAAACAAAGGATTCTGTGCCATTGTATCCACTATCCAATCATCTTCCTTAGCTTAGGTTTGGAAAACATTTGAAGCGTTTCCAAACATGTTTGGGTTACAAACACATAATCATCCAAACATATTTCCAAATGTGACCCAACCAACATTTGTTGTGAGATATCTTACATGCTAGCATAAATGAGCATGTTCGCAAAGGCCTAGGGTCAGTATTTTGGTCATTTTGCCCATTTTTACCATATTCATTTAGTCCCTTACTTGATAAGGTTAAGAGAGAGTTCTTTTCGGCAGTCATATATATAGGGTTTTCTTTGAGAGAAAAAGGGGCGGTGTGATCCAATTAATTGATTATAGTGAATCGTTTCCTGCCCTCTTCCATGGATGTAGTCAAATTTTACCAAACCACATAATTCTACATGTTCTCTTGTGTGGTTTTGTTCTCTTTATTATTCCTGAAAGTGTTGAGATCTAACTCTAAAGGCCTCATTTTTAGGGCTAATTTTTTTAGGAGGGGATGATCTCCATCACATGATGAATCACAACCCTAATAAGAATGAGAGAAGTTGAGTGTGTTTACAAGGACAACCTTGTGGACGTGAATGGCAGGAGAGGGAACAGCATCGTCACAGATGTGGTGTAATCCGATTAATAAATAATAGTGAATCATTTCCTGTTCTCTTATGTGGATGTAGTCAAATTTTGCCAAACCACATAAATCTACATGTTCTATTGTATGGTTTTGTTCTCTTTATTGTTTTGCAAATGTTGAGATCTAACTCTAATGACATCGTTTTGGGATGGCCTTGTGGGCGTGAACGGCAGGAGAGGGAACAACATCGTAACAGATGTGGTGTAATCCGATTAATTGATAATAGTGAATCATTTCCTGTTCTCCTATGTGGATGTAGCCAAATTCACGGAACCATGTGAATCTACATGTTCTATTGCATAATTTTGTTTTTTTTATCGTTCTGTTTGAGATCTAACCCTACAAGTGTCGTTGTTGGGGCTACTTTTTTTAGGCACGGACCATGAGAGCTCAAAATCAAAGAAATCAAAACCCTAATAAGAACAAGAGAAGGTTGAGTGTGCTTATGAGGACGGCCTTGTGAGCGCGGGCGGCGGGAGAGGGCACGGTGTCAAGGATATGTAATCCGATTAATTGATGATAGTGAATCATTTTCTTTTTCTCCTATGTGGATGTAGCCAATTTTTGCCAAACCACGTAAATTTGCATGTTTATTGTATAATTTTGTACTCTTTATCGTTTTGCAGGTGTTAAAATCTAACTCTAAAGATGTTGTTTTTTGGGCTAATTTTATTAGGGGGAATGATTATGATCTCCATCATTGATGAAACAAAACCCTAATAAGAACGCGGAAAGGTTGAGAGTGTGCTTAGGAGGACAGCCTTTTAAACGTGGACGGCGGGAGAGAGAACGAACAAACCACGTGAATCTACATGTTCTATTGTGTAGTTTTGTTACCTTTATTATTTTGCAGGTGTTGAGATCTAACTCTAAATCCTGGTTTTGGCAAGAGGATAAGTGATGAGATAAGAGCTAATTGTGGGGATTAGTGAGTGAAGATGACAATTTCTCTCGTTTGATATAAAAAATAATCCGGATAAAGTGCGGACAGTTTTCCCTATATTGAAATGAAAATGAGGATTTTCTTGTTCCACCTAAACGCTGGAACAACATTTATCCTATTTTTTTCTCCTAATTTTGACAAATGTGAAAGACAAAATTGATAGACTTTTTATCCCATAAATTAGAATAAGTTATCCTCAGAAACTTAACCAGCCCCAAAAAGATGTCATTTTTGGGCTGATTTTTTAAGGGGGGGAATGATTCTCCATCATCTGATGAATCACAACCCTAATAAATAAGAACAAGAGAAGGTTGAGAGTGTGTTTACGAGGACGGCCTTGTGAGCGCGGACGGCGGGAGAGGGGACGGCGCCGTCATGGATGTGGTGGTCGTCGACGTCGTCGGAGTAGGGAAGGAGGAGGAGGTCGGTGAAGGGGAGGAGGTTGAGGGGAGGGGAAGGGAGACGGAGGAAGGAGATCTTGGATTTGAGGTCGTCGATCTCTCGCTTGAGCTCCTCCTCGGTCTCACTCGCCTCCTCGTAACACTCCTTGCACGTCCCCGCCTCCGCCTCCCCGTACCTCTCCTTGCACGATATGCACTTCATCATCACCTCCTCCTTCGACAACTCTCTCTCTCTTTCTTTGTCACTCACACCTGTTTGGGTAGAGGGTTTGTACTGGAATAGGATGGAATAAAATAAAATAAAAAAGGAAAAAAATTCAAAGGATCACATGTAGTCTGAAATCCATATAACTCTATGATTATTTTTCTAAAATTAATATACAGCGGTAGTCGATTAGGATTTTCATAGACAAATTGTTCATGTCCATGAATTTGTAAATCTTGTATTTTTCAATCAGGACATTGGTTCATGGATAAAAAGTCGAGTGTTTTACAATCAGAATATTGGTTCGTGGACAAAAATTCCAGCGTTATTCGATTGAGACATTATTTCATGGACAAAAAGTCCAGCGTTATTCGATTGAAACATTATTTGTGGACAAAAATTCCAGTGTTATTCGATGGAGACATTATTTCATGGACAAAAAGTCAAGTGTTATTCGATTGAGACTCCTCATAGTAGACATTTTATTATGTGTTATTCAATTTAAATAGGATTTGTAAAGACTTTCATAAGTGATGGATTTTGTGGACTTTAGAGAGAGAAATACAAAGGAAAAAATCATTTTAAAATCCCACCCAAATGAGTGGGATTCTCATGGACTTTTATTCCAGTATTGTGAATATTTCTTCTCTTTTGTCTCATTTATGATTTTTATCCCATGCCTTTCATATTTTTATTCACATTTTTTTCTTTATTTATCATCTTTTTTTTCTGAATGTCCATTTGTATGAAATATTGCTATCACCTCATATGTTTGATGAATATATGAGAATAATAGATTTGCTTATGTTGCAATCAATCATTTCATTATTATATATTATATAATATATGCCTAGATCATCCACAATTATTTTTTAAAATATAGATTTATCATATATTTGATTATATGTAAAATGTTTTATTTGATTTTCTTTGAAGATGTTTCTATTTTTGTATAATATACATGCATATTTTTTTTATAATATTCAGACATATATAAAAATAAAAAGGTATATTTAGGCATATGTATATATGTGACTAAATATACTGATTTCTTTTATTTCACTTTTTATTTAAAGTAATATAATGACTACTTTTATTTTATTTTATTTTAAGTAATATAATTTATGATTTTATTTCATTATATTTGAAGAGATGTAATATATGATTTTTATATAATATATATATTTCCTTATTTTTTATTGTCTTCCTAATTAAAAACTCATCCCTCCCCTCTATGAAATTTTCTCTCTATAACAAAAAACAAAAGGCTAGCTCATTGTGGATTTTTCTCAATATAAGGTTTTTTTCTCTTTTTTTATTTTAGATCGATTGTTTTTAATGAAGAATTTTTTAAGAATGTAAATATGTATGAAATATTGATATCAACTCATTTGTTTGATGAATGTAAGAATTATGGATTTGCTTGTGTTGCAATCAATTATTTTCATTACTTGTTTTTATCATGATATTCTAGCAATATGCATTTCAGATAAGTGAAGATTGATATTTACTATATTAAATTACACAATGGTAAACAGTTTAAAAATGCTGCCATGACCAATTTTGTGCCAAGTTCAAGATCATACAAAGGCGCTCAACGATGTACAATGCTCCAGCCAATGGATTAGCAGAAGCCTTCAATAAGACCTTGTGTAAATTACTACAAAAGGTAGTTTCCAAGTCGAAAAAGGATTGGCATGAACGTATGGGTGAAGTTCTTTGGGAATACTGTACATCATTCCAAACTCCTACACAAGCAACTCCATATTCTCTTGTATACTGAGTACAAGCCATTTTCCTCTCGAACTTCAAATTCCTTCATTAAGAATCGCTATTCAAGAAGGGCTTACTCAAGATGACAACGTCCGGCTTTGTTTAGCAGAATAGAAGCTTTAGATGAAAAGCGACTTGAAGCACAACAGCGCCTCGAATGCTACCAGGCATGTCTTTCTCGCGCATTCAATAAGAGAGTGTGTCCTCGCTCCTTTCAAAAGGACGATCTTGTGTTGGTGATTAAATGGCATATCATCATGTCCCACGGAGCAGGGAAGAAGTTCGATGCTAAATGGGATGGCCCGCATATTCTCAATGAAGTCTATACCAACGGTGCTCATCTATTGACTACTCCTGAAGGGACTCAACGGGGTCCAACCAATGAAAAGTTCCTCAAAAGGTACTACCCATAAAAAAAAAGGAACTACGTGTGACTTGATCTATTACATAAGGATACGTAGGCAGCATGAGAAGTTACATCAGGTTCAGTCCAAACAAAAAAAAGGATCTATTCTTATCTTGACCAAATTAATCAAGGATGATAAAATTCATCCTACTCTTTTATCATCCTTGAGGAGGGCAATTTGTAGACAGATAAAAATTAACAAAAAAAATATTCCTGGGCACTTCGGTTCTGCCCGGGCAAGGCCCCGAATTGGCAGGGCCAGTTTAGCCCTGCCTGGGCAAAGTCCAGTCTGGCCCTGCCAAGGCAAGGCTAAGTCAAAAAAAAAATCCTGACTACCCACTCTCCTAAAACTACCCACTACCACTTTTTATAATCACCCCTCCTTTCCTCTATAAATAGGAGGGAGGGGGGAGAGAGAAAGACCAAGGTGGAAGAGGCAAGAAGAACCAAAAAAAAAGAGCCAAGAGAGAGAAGAAGGAAAGCCACATAAAGAAGAAGAAGAAGTGTGGGGAAAATCCAAGGGAGAAAAATACAAATTCTCTAACTCTCCCTCGATTACACCTTCTTCTTAAAAAATCCACCAAAAAAAGGAGAAGCCAAAAAAAGCCAACGAAGAAGAAGAAGAAGTGTGAGAAAAATCCAAATGAGAGAAATAAAAATTCTCTAACTCTCCCTCGATTTCACATTCTTCTTAAAGAAAAGTGTGGAGAAAATCCAAGGGAGAGATATACAAACTCTCCCTCGATTCCACCTTCTTCTTGAAGAATATATTCACTTTGTTCACGAAGGAGAAAGTCCATAGAAGGAAAGATCAAGAAAAGCGACTTCAAATCAAATCTCAAGTCAAGAAATTCAAAAAGGGTCACTACAAGAAAAACAAGCATTTGCGACGGTTTCAATCCGTCGCAAATAGTCCCCGTAACCGTCGCAAATGCCCTTTTGCGACGGTTCTGCGACGGTTTGGGTTCCGTCGTATCAAACGGCGTCACAAAAGATTAACAGCGGTTTTTAGCCGTCGTAAATACTTTTTATAGAGGTTTTTCTACCATCGCAAATAAGCCGTCACAAAAGCTTACTTTTAACATCAGCAGTATAAAAGCACTTTTGCGACGAATAAGTTAACCGTCGCTAAAAGATTTTGGGGGAATTGTTTATAACCTTTTGTGACGGCCTCATCCGTCGCAAATAACTTTTTCCATCATCTTCATTATTCAGATTTTTAAAAACTTTTTCATACATAACCTAGGTTTAAGATACTTAAAAAGAAAATAAAATAAATTTTATTCTATGAAAAACCAAATGATACAATATTCATTCCTAAAAAACAAAAAAAAAAATATAATATCCATTCATGAAAAATAAAAATATGCCATCTGCATATGTTGATCTTGATCTGATACTCAAGATAATGAAAAGTCCAGCTTTATAAACTTTATAGCTATGAGAACAAGCATGCTCAAGTGTAGTACATAGAGAGTTGAAAAAACACATATGAAAGTCTTCTTCTCCTCGCTTGTTCAATTCAAAACATGGGTGAATCTCCAATAGCATTTGATAATGAAGAACATTAATAATCACTTAAAGAGTACATATATACATGTCATCTTGCTAACCAACTACTAGACTACAACTATTGGAGATCAAGACTCCAAGCACCTCTAATTTCAATCCAAACTTATGGCATCAGTGTCATTAATAGACTCATATCATGGTTTGGGCATAACTAATATCACTTAAAGTAAGCAAGCATTCATGACAGCATAAAAGAGCTTTCTCTTCATCATATAGGTTATTGTATTGAAAAAGATTCTTACAGTACTACGAGTCATAGGACCATTACAAGAAATAGGAGATCCTACAATGTTGACTCTACCTGCTTATCCCTTGCCTCCCTTTTTCAAACTTCTATATATATCTATATTCCTTAGGGTCTTGAATGAAATCTCCTTTCATCTTCACTTCATATTTAATCATCTCCTAAAGAAGAAAAACTTCCTTGCAAAACTAGTGTGTAAACATTCAAATGAGAGACTAATCATTTTACATTGACAGGCAAAACCTTAAGATGCTCAACTCTTACAAGGGCTACATAACCCTTCAAAAGCCAAGTAGAATTCACTAGAACCTAAAACTGATTGATTGTTAACTGCAGTTATGCTTTTAGAGCTTCACAGACCTTCAATGAATCCAAATGGAAAAACATTTTATCTACATTGTAGTTCAAAGTCGTCACATTTTCAAGTAATCGACCATCATCATTGCACATGGTTTTAGATGTCATTCACATCATTTTAAAACACCCATGCCAATCTTGTATTAGGTGATCCATTTTTAGATATTCAGCATTTGTTCGTTAATAATTTTCTCACAATATTCTTCATCTATATCATCTGATTACTAGGAACCAAGAAATACAGATAGCGTGTATGTGGAAAAAATTTTAATATGTTCAAGCAAAATAATAACTGACATAGGTGTCACGTACCTGTATCTCCAAGGTGATGGTCCCAGGACCCTGTTTCATTTCATGAATAACATTCAATTAGAAGATCAAATCTCCTTCAAGAATGAAAGAAAAAAAGAATATGCACCTCAAGTTTCTTTTCCACCCATGAGACTTCATTCCATGTTTTTGTATGCATATCATCCCATGAAGCAACATGTCGTAGTATCCTCAAACTATCTGCAAAAAATGCATATTTTTAAGGTTGATTGCCTACCGTTTAATAAAAAAACAATGCATTTTTTAATAAAAGGCCAATATTATGCCTTTTCCAAAAGAAATATACACATGATATGCATATTGAACAGAATCCAGGAAAGAAAGTTGGAGGTAGGGACCACAAAAGCTGGAGTTTGAAAAAATAACAAGTAACAACACCAGTACACCACTGTTTATACTCTCAGTAATTTACATATTTAAAACCTCTAAAAAAGGATTATAGCTCACCATCACTAGTCCAAGAGGTTCAGGGGATTTGTTTCTAAAAAATGATCACTTATCACAAGCCCCACATGTCTTCTTTTGGAGAGTCTTTTATTAACCATCATATAGGAATCTAGTATGAACGAAAGATGGAAAGAATTTGTATTATCTTCAATGATTATTACCCAATGTGATTTTTCACGATGAATACATACATTCCCCCATATATGAAAATCGATTTTGTTCCATCGAATCTGGAATACGGATGCAATATGTTTGAAAATCAAGATAATAGATAAGTCATAGTTGCAAATAGTACAGACAAGACGACTTGAATACTACACTCAAAGATGCTATACTCTGGAATAAAACAACAAGCAAGCAAAAAAGAATTACTTCACCTGAAAGAAAAATTGAAATTGGAAAAAGTATATAAGAATTGGACCATGTGACTCCACTACTGCATATAAACTAAAAAAAATAGAAAAAAAGAAAGAAAGAAAAACAGAGAAAGAAACAACAAAAATGGGATTACATGAGCATTCATTCATATAACACAATATAAACGGAAAGCATAGATAACATGAACTACATAGGAGGATACAAAGCAAAAAAAAGCTGAGAAAAGATACCATATATGCTGAAACTTAATCCTAAAACAAACATAACATGGTACAGACGGTAAACATAAAATCCAATGAAATCTTGACCGAAATATAAAATGAAAAACTACTCTCCAGTGAATCATAGTTGCTTTCCAGATAAAGAGCTGTCTCTCTCTCAAAGAAAAACATAATTTGTGAAAGTTTGAAGAACTATTACAAAAAGCATATGAAAGTTTGAACCATACAACACTATTATTATACAAGACTGAGAACCACACTCCCTAAATATTCCTTACATTTAGGAGCCAATAAATATAGGAGACCATTTAGGGAGGGTATTCTCCAACCTTGCTTCCTCAATGACTTCCTACATAATTTTTTTATGTAAAGTCCTAACTATTACAAATATTATATATTAAACAATTGGTTCAAAACGGCATATCTTTTCAACATGTATTGTTTTTAAGGTTGATGAAGGTGTAAGACAAGTTGTCTGATTGAATAACATAGATGCAAAGCTGGAGTGTGAGAAGGTGGGTATTAAGACAGTTTATATAGATCTCAAAGTGCAAAGTTGGCAAACTGATATAATTTTAATTTAACCATGGGGGAAAATCCAAGGAAAAAATTGAAAAAATTGATAACTAGAAGAACCACATTAAGATAGAGAGACAAAGAGGATAACTTGAACAGCATGCATCAGAGCAGTCAAAGGATCTGCCATCTGTTAAATGGTACATGCAGGACATTAAGCTTGGGAATTGTAATTGTAACAAATTGGACAAAATAGGCTATTTTTCCATATGCCAGACCTGAATTAGATTGGGGGCGAAGACCATTGCGATATTTCTTGCATTCATCTTGTTGGCCTCTTCTTCTTCAACAACATCGGTCATGAGATCAACAGCCCAGTTAAGGAGTGCAGCCTCTGAGTTGGGAGAAGCCGTTTTACAAGTTCCGTGCTCTTCTGTGTTGTAATTAAGGACCTCTTCTGGAGATGGACTTGTCCAATACTCCTGAAGGGAGTTCTCCAAACCAAGCCTGGAATAGCAAAATATCACATTAATGGTTAGAATTTCCCATTCAAAATATCACTAAAGAAATATATAGATGCAGTTTGATCTAATGCTATGTGATTGGTATATGGTATCGCCATGAGTCGATCGAATCCTCACCTTTAAGCCTCCTTGAGAATATAAGCGTTCCTGCATGAGCAACAGGATTGTGGGGACATTGTTTCCTTTAGAATCATAGCAGCACTGCATTGATTCCGCTGAGACTCTGAATACACTTGCACTGTGCACACACATACACACATAAACCATAAGTAAAGCCAATGAGACAAATCTATAACAGTTTATAGTAGATAAAGCAAAGGAAGAAGCAACAACATGAACGATTGTCCCTGAAGTTTTCCTTCCACAAAACAATTTAACAATTTCTATTATCGTAAAAAAAATTCTCATTTTTCCGGAGTAACACAGAAAAAAAAATTCAATACACTCCTCATTCAATGCATTTCTTCTTTCAAATCTGTTACTCAAACCTAAGATTTCAAAAAGGCAAAAACCTTTAAAACCCTCAAAATTACAATAAAAATAATTAGGGATCCTTTCCCTCGTTCAGATAATGAGATCCAACCTTTTAAAACCCACATCTGTGTCTCCAACAACCACCCATCCTCGAAAAATAAAATAAAAAATTCTCAACTTCAGCCCAAGAAAATAAAAGAAAAAATAGAAATCAGACATGACGAATGATGTATTGGTTTTTAAATAGAAATCAATCATCGATCATCATCAACAAATCTGATTTATTACAATCCAAATACACGCAAACAAACCAAATTTCAAAGCATAACATAGTTTGATGAAATTTCAAAGCATCACACAATAGCAGGCATTCAAAACACCCAAATTGGTTGGAAACAAATTAAAGACTAAGAGAAGGGGGGGGAGAGATTAAAAGCCTTTGGAGAATCACCTTTGGGGAATCAAAGTTAGACGGCGGTGGATCGGAGACGATGAAGCGATTGGAGCGATGGAGGATCGATTTGGACGGAGATGGCGATCGAAGTCGACTGCGACAGCGGTTTGATCGAAATGGCCGGCACAACGATATGATCGAAGATCGGACGGTGGTTTGATCGGGGAAGTCGACTAGATTGGACGGAGATGGTTTGATCGAGACGGCGACTAGATCGAAACAAAGATGGCAGTTTGATCGGAGAAGTCGACTAGATCGGATGGCGTCGGCGGTTTGATCGAAGACGGCGACGGCGGTTTAATCGGAGACGGTGACGGTGGTTTGATTGGAGACGGCGACTAGATCGAAATGGAGACGACAGTGTTTTAGAAAAGTTTAGGTTTTGTTTTAGTATATATTCAAAAAGATCGAACCGCTGTGATCAAAAGTGAAACAATGAATGGTTATATCTAAATTTGTTATTTGCGACGTTTTATATTTTGTCGCAAATAGTGAATTATTTGCGACGGTTAAATATTCTCGTCGCAAATACATGTTTTAACAGCGACTTATTTCAACCGTCGCGAATGTCAAAAAGTATTTGCTAGAAGAAAAAAAACCGTAAAAAATATGGGCATTTGCGACGGTTTTGGAAAGCCGTCGCAAAAAATAGTTTTTCTTGTAGTGGGTAAAGAGCAAAGCACCGCTAGTCCTAAACAACAAGGCCCAAATTCAAAAAGGCCCGAAGGATCACGCACCGCAAGCCTTTTCTCCCTTTTAAATTTTCACAAACTTGTAAAATCCCTGAAGTTGTAATTCTCAAGACACTCTTCAAAGGAGATCGAGGATCAGAGGATTAAAAGATCAATTTGTACCCACATTTTTCCTATATATTGATTTGCTCTTCAAGCATATCATATTTTTAAAATTTGTAAGGGACACTTTTGTTCACTACACACTATCAATCGAGGTATAGATCTGATAAAAAAAAATTCATTAAATCTTTTTCATGCAAATCCTACGAGACAGAATTAGGGTTTACCTTTAGAACTCAGATCCAAGTTCTGCTAAAGAGGAAGATCGGATCTGATAGACGACAATGGATCACTCGATCGGAACCTTCAGATCTTCTGCCGTATGTCCTTCCTATGCTGTAGATCCACGACGGAGTGTGGTCTCCTTCTTGCTTCGAATGGCAGCCGCGAATCCCTTCGCTCTCTTTGTAACGTTTCGGTATTTTTCGGCCTTATATATTTATTTTAAATATATAATGGAAATTTTAAATTTGATTTTTTATATTTTATTTTTTAGATTTGGCAGTGGACCCAAATGGGTCCAATTTAATTTATAATTATGATAATTATAAATTGATTTTCAAATATTTATTTTATAATTTTCTGTAGATCTTTATAGTGTCAAGATACTTTGGTTGAAATTTGATGAGATTCGGAGTTCGGGAAGTTTGGTTTTTAGGATTTTGTGTTAAGTTATTGGGCCCAGGGATCTAGTTGCGAATCCAGAATACCTTTTAATAGCCGTCAGGGATCTATTTGTAAATCGGATAGGGATCTATTTGTAAATCAGATAGGAACCCCATTGTAAACCTGGAACACTTCAGGGGTCGTTTTGTAATTTTGATAAACCCCTTTAAATAAAATATTTGGCTTAGGGTTTTCATCCAAATTTCAGAAGGTGTGAAGGGTGGTGATGACCTAACTCTAGATGAAGATGGTGGGTGGTGTAACCGGATCTAAGGTGAGATATCATTCCCTATTTATTTTGTTAGTTTTAATTTATTTTTGTTAAGATATGATTACGTCAAGTAATTGTTTGGGGAAGAAGTTTGATGGATTAGGGTTAGGGTTTAATTGATTTAATTTGATGATTATTTGATTTGATTTTAATGGATCTCAAAAGAATTCTTAAGATCAAATTAGATTTATTAGTTTTGGGGATTTAATGGCTATTTTCGGGTTGATTTTATGCTTGGACGTAAATCGTATTTTTGACTATGATAGAATCGTTTCTGGGAAAAATGTATTTGACAAACAGAAATAGGTTTTGAAAAGAGCTTTCCAACGAATTATGAATTGTCTAATTCGGAATTACGGGTAGAAAGTTATGATTTTTGAAATATTTTTGTGCTCTTTCTTAGCATTCAATATTTAGCTTGATGAACAAGTTTGATGAATTTTAGATATTAAAGGGATCCCAAATTGATGTTTAATGAAGTATAAGTTGATTGTGGGTTTTGATGATTTTATTGATCTTGGCAACTTAAATTGGATCTTAAATCGATAATTTGGTTTAGTGGGATAAATGAATATTAATCGGATATTACTGTTATTGGGATATAAATTGATTGGATTGAGTTATTTCGATCATTGAAATTATAGTTGAGCCTTATTGGATTTGTTTAAATATTTATTCGAGGATTGATCGATTATATGGGTTTTATGGAATAAATGGATATTGATTATCGGATCATTGTAGGGATATGAAAATTTTAATATTTATTCGAAGTTGGGATTTTCATTAGGACTTTAAAGTGAGTTGTTGATTGTAGGTCTATAAGATATGGGCTTTTGGGATTATTGGGCATAGTGCTATTGTAAGTTGGTTATCAGTTGTTTAGGTCGTAATTGAATTGTTTCTGAATTATTATTTCATAATTGTTATGCTAGATTATCAATGTGCGAATGTGTAACGTTCATGCACATGTATCGATTTGTATTGCGTGGACTGGAGGTGAATGGATGTCTCTACATTATTTGAAAATCATAATATATGTATACATTTCGGTATCATGCTATTTTATGAATTATGAAATATATTCTGTATGAAGCATATGAGCATGTTATCATCAGCTAGGTTGATATTTTGGATATATCGTATGCATTGGAAATTATGGGACTTATAAAAAATTGTTGCATGTTGTATACTTGAAAGAATAAGTAGTTTTGATTGTGCATGCATTAAATCGTCTAGGTGGCTCAGTCTAGGTGGCTGCGGTCTAAATTTTGACCCAAGTCTAGGTGGCTATGTCTACGTGGCCCTATTTTCAAAGTAAAATCTCTGCGGTTAGGTGTCGTGGAAAGCGGGCATGCGTGTTCGTTGCATTCATAAGCATCATGAGTATTGACAGTTATTTTTGAGACCATGCATTTTGATATGAGGCTTTGTTTAAGTTATGGTTTATTGGAAATTTATTGTATTTACAAATATCATTTTTATTGTATCTTGCAAATTGTTTTCTTACGATATATTATTAAAGATTATTATTTTGAAATATTTTATTATCGGGACGCCAATGTCCATTCACTGAGCGTGTGGTAGCTCACCCCTCATTTTCCCAACCTTTCATATTAGTAGTTGATGGTCGTCGATCTCGTAAGGCATTGGTGGTTGAAGCTCGTATAATGATTTTTGGAGCATTAGACTTGTGTAGAAGGTGTTGATCATTTCTTTGGCATGTAGTTGGCCCATCTCCCTAGTAACCATATTTGTATCAAGTTGTGTATTTTTGTATAAGTTATATCCAGATCAAATTGGGAGTATTGTGAAATATTTGATGCTTTATTATTCTCAAGAATGAAGTTTATTTTAGCATTATTTTATTATATAACTGGATAAAGGAAAAGAAAAAAAATAGAACTCTGAGATTCGAAGATTTAAGGTAACGCAACTGGACTTCGCGCTTCAAAACGGAGTCGTGGGTTCGGGGGCGTTACACTCTTTCTCTCCCTTCCTCACCTTTTTTGGATCCAGAGATCCTAAATGACTTCTAGGGTTAGGGTTTTGATTTCGGTAGAAATCAGTTATATCTTGAGAGAGAGAGGAAACCACATATTTATAGGCCAGGGCAGGGACCTAAAGGAGAAATTGGTAACTGGCTCCAATGGGCTTGGGTACCATAACTCAACCTAGAATTAAAAATTAAAGGCTAATAAGTGATAATTCAATCCACTAAAGAATTGTGACTGCACTCCAAATATACTAATCTCAAAATAATATTTCGAGCTCCTTATATTATATGCTTAATGTCTCCCCACGCTAAGATTTCAATACTCTTTATGACAATATTATTTCACAACATCTTATTTTCCTTGAAATCTTTCGATTAACTTATTTGACATGTCGGATAGTTAAATCCACCGACCGGGTTAAACATGACCAAAACTTATAAGCATCCTCAAGGGAGTATCATCAATCTCCTATAGGAGACGTGGATTTCATCAATAGTAAATATTCATCATACAAGTGTTATTATCCGATATCCTGTTTTTAAAAACTGAATCTCAACTGTTCTCAATAGTTATCACAAATGTTCCCAACAGTTTGAGACAGTTATAACTGTGTAGCAATTAAATTTAAATTTTGAATTTAAATCTCAATTGCTTGATCTCATCCTCAATCAACGGCTCTTGATTGATCTCTCAAATCCAATGGTGGTCTTTAATTAATCCAATTTTACACATATAATGCATCACACAAAACATT
The DNA here is from genome assembly GCA_030737845.1 of Acorus calamus. NCBI lineage: Eukaryota > Viridiplantae > Streptophyta > Magnoliopsida > Acorales > Acoraceae > Acorus > Acorus calamus. The sequence goes on along the minus strand of CM060865.1, from coordinate 18,835,969 downwards.
TAAAATTAATGCACTATTAAAACATTTAATGCGACTATGCTAAGTACTAAGAATAAAATTATGCACGTGCGCGCACACATACGATGTATGTGCAAACCCATGTGCACTTGTACTTGCTACACATCATAACATGTGTGTCATGTTCTCATTTACATACTACTCCAATCTAAACCATTTAATCAATGTGAGACTATTTAAAAACTTTCTTTACAAAACCTAAAGTTACAATACAAAGAAAATAAAACTACATGAAAATATAATTTTATTAAATCACATTCAACATTTTGTAGTTCAGTTTGGATCTGTTGTTTGGATAGATTCTGCTTTTGAAAAGACAAAGATTCTTAAACATGGATCCAAACATATTTTTAGAGTTTAGGTTTTTAAATTATCATCTTACTGCAGTCACACCAAACGCGCTATAAGAAATTAGCAGAAATTCACTCAATCTACCACCGACGCCATGCACGCCATCTACACCGATAGAAGCCCGAGTACCAAACACAAAAACCCGAGCCTAAACACGAAAGCCATCACAACCTCCATGGGGGGGGGGGGGGGGGGGGGGGGGGGGGCTAGACAAGGTAGGGGTATAGGTTGTGTGCCACGGTAAAGGAGGTGATCAAGTGGGCATGGCGCTGCAACATGTACATGAGCAAACTGGTACAGTAAAACTATGTAATTACACGATTGCAAAAACAGCTTCCTACAATCATAAAAGTTGTGCAATTGTGCAACCAAACGCACCCTGAGTGACGATGCGAAGGTCGTGATTCGTAAGCGCCACGCGGGGGTTGTGCAGGTACTCCAACATGATGGTCTTGAGCTTGTACAACCTCGCGACACCCAATGGAAGCTCTAGAAATTGTTATAAATGGGGTCATTTAAAAAAATTAATTCCACTAAATTTTCAAAATTGTGCAACCAAACGCACCCTGAGTGACGATGCGAAGGTCGTGATTCGTAAGTGCCACGCGGGGGTTGTGCAGGTACTCCAACATGATGGTCTTGAGCTTGTACAACCTCGCAACACCCAATGGAAGCTCTAGAAATTGTTATAAATGGGGTCATTTAAAAAAATTAATTCCACTAAATTTTCAAAATATCTATTGTTATCATATATTTATCAAAAACATAAATTTTTTTTTTTGAAAATAAAACAATTTATATTAATAAAAAATGAACCATCAAACAAAAGAAATGAAGGATTTCCAATATAACTTTTACGATTGTCCTCAATGGTAAAATCATAATTTGGGGGTTTAAGTATAAAATCTAGACCGGATAGAGTCAACTGGTGGGCTAGTGATTGAGTTTGAGTTATCTTTTTTAAATGTGATGAAGTCAATTGACCCCACCACATATAATGTGGCGCCGGTGTCTATGAGGCGTCTATTTGGATATTCGCAATCTTATTTTTCCCAATTTGAATTTCATTTTGTATTTGAATAGGGATATTGAATGACCCCTTGGAGACGGGCTGAAATCTACATAAATCCCTAAAAACACCTATTTAAATTCAAATAGCTCCTTGAATTAAATTTTCATTGACATATGAGGAATATTCTGTTAATATTCTATTTGGAACCCCTAAAAAATATTGAGGCTTAGAACAGGACCACATAGGACTAGTTTTAAATATAATTTAACCTAATTTTAGGGGTTTGGTTTAGCAAGAGGATAAGATTTTTAAAAAAATATATATTTTTTTAAGGGATAAAAAGTTCATAAATTTGTCTTTATTTTGTCTTTATTTCACATTTGTCAAAATCACGACAGAAATAAATGTTATTCTAACTTTTAGATGATTAAAAAGTATTTATTTTTATTTTAAAAGCCGCACAATTGTTTACATTTTATTTTGATTATTTTTATATCAAATGGAAAAAAAATATTCTCCCACTTATTCTCACATTTATTCTTTTGTCCCTCTATTTATCCCCCATCTATGAGGGTGATGGGGGTCAATTAAGTCTTTTAATCACCCATCATCTTCTTCTTTGTTTTGTTTTGTTTTGTATGTTTTTTTTTTCTCTCGGGTTCTCTTGGGATATACTCCTTTTAAGTTAAATGCAAAGAAGTATCTCGCCTACCAGTTCATTTTTAAAAAAGAGATTAAAAAAATCTATTTATTTTGTTTATATTCTCATTACTTAAAATCGAATAAAAGAAAGAGAATAAATGTTATTTTATCTTTTAAGTAGAGTGAAAATCTTTCTTTTCATTTTGTTCATATTTTATCCTAATTTTTTTTATAACAAACATAATAAATTGTCCTCTCGATTAATTATCTTTTCATGTTCATATGTTTATCATCTTAATCCATGTTTGTCTTTAGCATGTTGGTACAGAAAAAACACCCTTCTCTCTCTCTCTCTCTCTCCCCTCTCTCTCTCTCTCTCTCTCCTGTCTATTATCATAAATCATCCATATATCCACTCATATTAATAAAATAATATAATTTTATTATTATTTATTATTCATATTCATTTATGTTACATGATTATTTGAAAGTATAAATAAATATTACATTCTTTTTATATGATCTCTAAATGATACAGAATATTGAAGTTTCAATTTTATTCTCTTATCTACTTAAGTATCACTCCAAACTAGACTTGTCAATTATCTTATTCATTCCGGATCAGAAAATATTTGAATGCGAATATTAATATCCATAACCGAACTACTTATGATAAAAATCGTATCTGTTCGAATGGTTCAAGGCTGGCTGACTCTAAGATGACAAGTCATTCAATATCCCTATTCAAATACAAAATGAAATTCAAATAAACATGAACTATCCAAACTCAAAAAATAAAGCTATTTTTTCGCACATGTATTTTTGTAGACATGTTACACAATTCTTATTTACAACCCCATATCGTATCCCCAACAAAGCATATGTTTTATTAGATGAATCACATAATTTTGCACTTTTTCAAGTGAATACATACAATTCATTGCGATATACATTTTACGAAGTGATCTTTTGTTAAATGAAATATATCCCTTTGAAAAATCAAAGCACGTGAAGACTGCACGCAGAGCTGTCCCTAACATTATCCATTGTTGTATATGCAGAAGTTAAACCTCAGAGCAACCTCTTTTACAGATGATCTTTTCCCTTCCTCTGAAGGCATAGCACCTAGAACAGTTGCCCTTTCTTCTGTTCTTGCAGGAGTCACAAGATGAATTTCAGTGAATATATTTCTGTACAAACATTTCGATAAATTTCGAACATGAGGCTCCATTCAAGACATGTACTAACTGAGCCTCTCGTTCACATCTACCTGTGTAAGATATGTACACCAATGAAGGCATGTAATATCACACTATTCAAGTCATAAGGCCTTCTGATCCAGCCTCTCGTTCCAGTTCAGACAGCGGATGAGGCTGTGGAACCAGTCGCCTGTTTGATCCGATTTGTTGACCGTTGGCAGCGGATGCTGGCTCATCGATATACGAATCGAATCTCCTTTCGATAGCTGCTGCCTTCTTTTCCCATCAAATGACACCCACGCATTGCTTCTTGCATCGTCTGGGATCTGTGAGTTCATTCATTCAGACCAGACAGTTCAATTGAAACCAAAGAACTTGCATCAGACAAACCGATGACTGACTAAATCGATGGATATAAATTAAACGTGGTGCAGCTCACAAAGCGGCTGCTCAAATTCATCCTACGGATGCTCAAATGAAACTTTTTGTTCGGTAGTTACTTTGCAAAAGGGGTGACCAGGATTCAGAGAGACACTGTTAAAAATCCAGTTATCCATTTCCATGAGGAATATGGCTAAGCAAAAGTCCAAGTGGTAATAACCATGTGAATTTAATATCCCAATACTAAATAATATTTTACATTTAAAAAATCGGTTTTGTAGACAAAATATTAATGGCTTCACGGATTATCACCAGGTTGAGAATGGCTACTTAATTTTTAAAGTTATTGCAACATACAGTTTAGTAAATATTCATGTTTCTATAAGTAGATGCATTAGTTATGCGTGTTCATGTCATTGTGTCTATCACCAGATGCTTTAGTAACAAATATCACATTTTTGGAAGGTAAACTGCACTAGATTGGGGAAAATGGGAATGAAAGTCCGAAGGCTATCCATCAAAGATCAAATAAAAAAATCATAAAAGAAAATACTGAATTAACAAACCAAAAATTCTTGAACAGAATCAGTTCATCCTGATTCTTCATTCGATCAGTAGAATCAGCATAACTAACAATAAAAGATAAAACAATGCGACTGATTACTGATGTTGTATATACTATACAAGTGAACTGATTCTAACAAAAATGCTCTGACCAGTTTGAAGTGTTTATTAAAGATCAAGATGATACTGACAATAAATCATGAAAGATGAAACATTTTGTATTAATATGTTTCGGTGGATTTTGCATACCTTTAACTCAAGTTGAACAGAATCTGGAAGTATTACAGGTCTAAAGGACAAAGAGTGGGGACAGATTGGCGTAAACAGCATGCATGGAACATTTGGGTGGACCTGCACATTGTTAACCAGTTCATTGTACAAAAACATGTAAAAAATATAAACAGAAAGTACAACATATCAAAAAAATTTAAAATAACAAAAAGGTTCACAACATATTAATAATATAAAAAAATCTAAAAATTTTATCAAACAGTTAAATATTTGATGATGCATTGTCCTTCCATGTCAACTAATAGTATGACTACCTTTCTTTTAAGAAATATAGATGCCATTTAAAAATACATTTAACAAGAATCTTAGATTTGTGTACTTATGGAATTATATAGTTATGAATTCGACTAATTAAGTTGGCGATCAATTGCTGAGTTGTGAGTCCGCTCTATTTTTTGTGGTCATTACAGTCCTTTATGAACACTATGCATCAGACATTTAAATATGAAGTGGTGATATGGTATAGGTCATATATCAGTATGTTAACCTAAATATAGTCTAAATATAGACCCAAAGTACAAATATGATATTATATCCAATTCAATGATGTATTTTGACATGCCATTTCTATAGTTGTGTCCAATAAATATTAGGTGTCCTTATTTGACTGTCAGGTATCCAATAGAGATGCACTATAGGTGCATCACAGTTCCTGAGCTAGAAACAATACTGTTCCATTGTTTCAACTTTACATTGTGGTAGCGGGAAAGCAAACCAATGTAGTTAAAATTTATTAGACAAAAAATTATATGAAGATACAGAAGTCATATATATATATATATATTATTTATGAACAGATTCACAGGAAAATCTAAAATAGTATGAAAAATAATTAAATTTCCTCACCATTGACCCGCCTGCAGCTGTGGAGTAAGCCGTACTCCCTGTAGGGGTGGCCACTATGACTCCATCACCTTGAACCTAAAAGAAAAAAAATTAAATTAAATGAAATGGACAAAAAGGAAATCTGATACACAGTATCTGTGATGATTGTAAGAGAGATGATAAGAAAAATCTGAGCACCAATAAGAGAAAAAAAAAAGAAAAAAGAATATTTCGTGCAAAGTGTCATGTGCAAAGATTTTGGGATTTCGTTTTTGACAGGTGTGATGGGTTATTAGTCATTTTGGAAGGAGACAGAAAGTAAGAAACTACCCAATATGGTTTTGGCTGAGTTTAAATGAAGTTTTGTTTTTTTTTTCCCCCAACAAATAAAAGGTGGGGAAGTGGAACTCACCACAGTAAACTCCAACAAGGAAGGGGGCATTAAAAGAAGGAAATAAAAAGCTCCTAAGACAGATAAAGTCTAAATTTTCCATCAGCACAAGTGACAAGCTACTGACATTTGCCTCTAGCTCGTTTATCCCTTTTCTCTTTGAAACCATGGAAGAAACACCATAAATCCTAGACTGAATTGAAGATGGCTGTCGTTCCCCAAAATGAATTGAAAAAACCATATTTGGACTAACTGACTATTTATACACAACAATTTAGAAAATTTAGTTTGCATTAAAGTATTTACCATTTATTCAGATTTATTTTATAAATGGGCAATCTTTTAATTTGGAGATCAAAGCATTTCAATTGAACCTCATGTCTATATTTCACTTGATTCATTGTATATTTGATCTCATTGTCAGATACACCATAAGCCCCAGTGTGGATAGTATCATTCTCTGATATACAAGAAGATCGTGAGTATTTTACTCAATTCATATGCATATAAAAAGATCTAGAGTGTTCTTTGAAGCTATGAAAAGTCATGAACTAAAGCTTTATGTCTTTATGTTTTGAATAAAATGCATCAGTGCTTGTTCAGAACTTCTTTTAATGGAGACAGTATCACCATATTTTGTAGAAAACTGGTAGACTACTGGAATAAAGGAAAATAAAGTTGGCACAGTCTGAGTCCTATTACAATTTACAGATCTGCCGGCTACTCCACTACAGAACTTCCCTCCCTCTCAATTGTATATCTTTCAACTTTGAGGATATGTGCAGTCTACTCGAGAAAATTAACCACTGAAGTCCCCGCGTTGTTACCTTCCATTAAACAGCATGTCATTTCCTGTTAACCAGATAGACCAGCAGAGTGCATAAGGTATGGGCAGGAGGAGCTTTGCCCCTTTGTTACTGCCTTCTTAACCAGATCAGTGCTTGTTCGCTGATCTTAATGGCATGATAGTGTGCTCAAGTTATAGTACATTTATCTACAAAGTTTTGGAATCCTAAACAGGAATAGCTCTTGCTGACATTCATACATCGAATTTTTATGATATCCTCTTCTTACACTAATTTATTTTGCCAACGTGTCAGTTTATCCATCAAATACAAGGTCCGTGTGTTAGATATCAGGATGTGCATTAGAATGAAAAAACTTAAATTTGAGAAATCATAATCCGTGGCCTTCATTTAAGGATACTTGTGTGCAATCCAAGCAGTACATAAATAAACCTTACCTTGGTAATAAGCCGGTTATGTTCAAAACATTCAATTTTGGAAAGGTATGGATTAGACCCCCGATCCACGACAACCTCATTGAGAACATCAAAGACTTTTCCAGGGACTGCTTTTCCTTTTCTGAAGAGTTCACAGCGAAGCCGCATCCTAAGAGTTATGTATACTCCATCAAGAGTGTTGTTTCCATGGATCACTGCCCTTAAATCCTGCCTGAATTCCTCAAACTGTCAGCAGCATAAATAAATTTTAGGAGAAGTCCAACAGAACATATGTTGAAGGGAAACACAACTCAAAATCTGAGAATTGGAGACACAGAACATACTGCATGTGAAGTGAGAAATCCGAGAGATCCAAGATTGAAAGAAACCACAGGAGGAACTGCACCTCTGAATAAATTGGATGCATGTAGAATCACTCCATCCCCACCCAAGCAAGCCACAAAATCAACTCTCTCATGAAGGTCGCTGCAACACAAATGCAAATTTAGTGAGTAGTGATTTTTGACAAAGGCATGATGTAGAAAGTTCTGAAGACCATTTCCTTCCAGATCTGTAAATTTTATCACCTGGTATCTTGATTGTAAAATGTTTGAACAAACCCAAAACCGGTAGTTCTTGCAAATATATCATGTACATCAGGTTCTACAAGAACATTCATGCCTCTTCATAATGCAAGAAAGAAGCAACCTGCACATGAAAGAAATTACATGACATGGCAAGAAAAAGTAAATTATTATCTCAGTTTCTATAATTGGAGAAAATGACATATCATTTGTTTTTCAGATTGAAGGAATTTATAGTAGATACACAGTTTCAATATAGTAAATACTAGATTACTCAATAATAACATACTATAAAGAAATAGGCAATTGCATGTTGTCAAGGGTTCTCTAAATGCTTTCTATTTCTGATGACTGATACTTCTACAGTTTTGTCCAAAAAAAAAATTACCATACCGCTTTAGCTTCTTCCATGAGTTCTTGCCCCAGTTTCTTCAACAGTAAAACAGTTTTTGGTGTAGATTTCCACATCAGCATCTGCTGCTGGGTGCTGGGATGAGTGAAAGCCAAGGAGGATTCTGTTACTTTCTCCCGTGCACAAGTAAAACCATCAGTGCGGACTAAGAACATCTCTGCCTTCTTTCTCGACTGAATTCTCACGACACCAGTCGTAGAAGCACACATATTTCCCTCAACAAGCTCCAGAGAATCATCAACAGAAGCAGTGGAGGCTGGACCATTGGTTGTCTTGGTCACTCCTGCATCAGTAGATATATAATTGCCAGGATTTTCAGTCTTACTACTTGAAATTATAGATTCAGTGCTGTTGTATTTATGCCTTTCATCAAAACCATTCACAGTGAGGCTACCAGAGGCAGGATCATCAACACTGAGATGCTTTCCATTACTAAAAGAGGAACCATGAAGTGTCGGAGTTTTGCTCTGATCATTAAGTGTTCCATTGGAGATTGGTGCCTCCTGGATTTCATTTTTCTGAATTGGTCTGCTATCCCTTTTTCTGATAACTGGTAATCTCTCATACTTTTTTGTAAGAAAGCTGCTAGGTGAGACATTTCTACTACTAAAGAAAAGCGTCATTTCTCTTTTAGAGAAAATATCACATGTAGGAAACTGTGCCTTCAGAGGATCAATCTCCCTAGAGAATTTAGTGGTGAATTCTGCTTCTCTTCCATTAGAACCATGCATGTTTTGACAAGGCACACTGCTACACTCATCATCCCCCATTTTATGTACATCCTGAGTGGTTGGCAGACTTTGGTCATTCAACACACCAGTACTAGTAGAAGTACCCTCAGACAATAAACTATTGCCAGATTCTAAGTGTGATCTCTCCTTTAGTTTCTGGAAACTGAGATTTTGTTCAAATGACTGCACACCAATATTGTGATTTTCTAATGATATGCCATTAGGAACATTTTTGTTATTTCGTGCTACATATTGTCTCCACCTAGAGACCATAGCAGAAGTTCTTCCAACGCCTTCCTGACTATGCAGATAAATTGGCTTCTTCTTGAAGTCTGAGACCAACAATGCAAATTTTTCAACCTGCTCTACTGAAGGAGCAGTACCCACTTCGACTGGCAGATTTACCACCTCAATTTTTCCACAAGAAACAGCATGCTGTAGAACAACGAGGTAATATTCATCCTTCTCTTCCTCTTCTCTAAGATCTACAATAGTTTTGTATCCCCTTTCCATTAGCCATTCTAAACCTTCATCTGTTACCTGGCCACCTCTCCAAAAAGCTATTTCTCGATCTTTGGGGGACATGCCTTCCTTCACAGCTGATAAATAAACAGGGCTCCAGTTTGCAAACATTGCCTGACAAGGAAAACCCTCCTTACGTGGAAATCCAGCATCATAGCAAACATTCTTCAGACGTTGCAATTTTATCCAGATATTGATGCTTCGAGGATCAGATAGCATCAAATAGTTTGCAAGAGCGGCATGCAAGCTCTCACAACAACGTTTCATCTCACCCCTGAAAACAGCAAGTGGGGGGAGCTTATCATCAAAATTGTTTACATCTGCTTCTTCAAATGTATTGAAAGAAGACCTCCCTGAAAGAACATCTCCCCTGCCTCTGTTAAGTAAAGCTACCATACACCCAAGCACAGCAACTACTTTCTCTTCCATCAGTGGCAGGTCCTCAGATGGAAAATCATAAGAAATAATGCACTCACCCGTCTCAGAATTGCATACAGTTTCCATTATAACAGCATGGAGTTGTTCTGCAGCCCTGAAAATTCTACAGTAGGCCTCAACTTCAGCAATATCTCCGGGAATTGGACCGGTCCATAATGAATTAGATGTATCCTGAAAGCGAACAGACTTCAAGCCAAATAAAAAAATAAACATTAGCCCATTTAAAAAAAAAAATTCTTCCACAAATTTATCTTTATCCTATAGAGAGAGATCCACTCAATTGACAACAAAGAATTAAAGATGAATTTCACTTTTGACCATTCCCATTATTTTCTTAAAAAATAAATAAATTATTTTAAGAAGAAATTATTATGGGGTAGTGATAAGGTGTGGCACATGTTATCACAAACTTCTATGGTATCTTATCAAAGATTGCAAATTGTTACCACATAATTCTTTGTATCCTCTTCACTGAAGTGAGTAACTTTCAAGAATATGATAGAATGCTTCAATAGAGTGAAAAGTAAAAAAAAAAGAAAACACTTTTTTTTTTTTTGAAAATGTGATTGGTGCATTCATATTATGAAATGACACCCCTCAAACAAAATGGAAATTAGGATCACCAAGGAAATATACAAGAAAGGAAAATCTAATAGAAATTAGGAACATAACCCAAATATTTGCAAAGATCCTCACACCACCCCTTACTATAGATCATCTACATCACTTTCCAATTATCCTCCATAATGCTTGAAATTGAATCCTCCAAGAAGAAGCATGAATTAGTACAAATTTTCGTATCTAAGGTTTTTTTGAATGGAAATGATCAAGCAGAGAATGACTTAGGCCACATTTGGACCAATTGTCAAACTGACTATACTTCTGTAAAATTAGTTTTCAAATAATCGGTTCCATCCAGTTTTTTTTTTTTTTTTTGGAACTTTAAATTTAAGTTTCAGATTTTTGGTTTTTATGTTTTAAGAAAAGTTAACAAAACAACTTTCATGAAAATTTGTTTGAGATCAGTTTTTATGAAAAAAACTGTTTTTAAAATTAGCCAAGAAGAATACAAAAGTCACATGAACGCCAGAGAATCCACACTCATATAAAATTCAATGAAACTCCCATTACATTACATGATCTGAGCATGAATGTGTTAGAAACTTTTATTTAAAGTTTGGGTTTCCCCCCATTTTTTGATTCAAAAGAGTTCAAATAAGTTTCAAATGTTTTAAAAAGTTTTGGAGGGAAAAAAGATGTGTTCCCACTATTTGTTTTAGTGGTTTGGGACTTCAAAACATAGTCCCATATTGGTTATTTTTTCTTTCCTTTCCTCCTTATAAGGAAGAGGGTTGGTACTTGGGTAGGGTCCCAAGGGAGGGCAAGGGCTTGTGGATTGCATTTTGTATTTGGTCTTTGGCCTTTGGCCTTTGGTCTTTGGGCTTGGGTTCGGGTTCGGGTTCGGGTTCGGGTCTGGGTCGTCTGGAAGAGATAACAGAGATAGAGAGTTTTCGTCTCAGTCGTAACAGTCGCCGCGGCGCGATCTATAACCGCCGTGATTAGGGCGACGCGATCCGTAACCGCCTTGATTAAGGCGCCGCGTGATTGAGGGCGAACGTTCGTCCGTTCGAGTTTTGTCTCAAACGGCTCTCTTCCTCCCACGCCTATTTAAACAGGTTATGGGAGGACTGCAAAGGTATGCAATCTCAGCGTTCTCTCTTCTTCATCCAGAAAAGTTTGTTGTTCTTCTTTTGGCGATTGTTCGAGTCAGCGACCGGTTCACGAATTCTTCTTCCTGCTGCACCAAAGGAGAAGATCAGCGAGGCTGGGTGGTTGTATCCGGGGAGCAGATCGTCGAGTACCCTGTGCGATTGAGGGGGCAATTCTGTTCTTAAGACAGCGTTCTACGTGCCTCCATCCAGGCCATCTCTGAACCCTTTCTGTTTTAATCTGAAGTTTGATCCTCTGTTTATTGTTTAATCTGATTTCGACAAAAGTTTTTCCAACAATTTAATAACAGAATCCTTTTGTTTTCAGATTAAACTTGTTTTTTCTCCCCTTCACACACCACCATGGCCTTTAATGATGATAGAGAGTCTGCCAAACCCGATACCAAGTTCAATGGAGAGAACTTCAAGAGATGGCAGCAGCAGGTGAAATATTGGCTGACCACACTGGACCTTATTTCTGCCATCTCTGTTCCCTCTGTTGACTCCGGAAATGGTTCTGATTCCACCACCAAAGTCACAGACCAGTCTACAAGCAAAACCCCTGATGCCCCTTCTGTGAGTCCTCAGGATCTTGACTATTTATGTCACGGTCGGATCCTATCCACCCTTTCTCCAGATCTTTATGATGCATACTGCTCCACCAAAACATCCTTAGAACTTTGGAATGCCTTAGAGGACAAATACGGTTTAGAGGATGCAGGTTTAGAAAGGTACCATTTCGTAGATTGGCTAGAGTATAGGATGGTAGAAAACAAAACTGTTACTACCCAGATCCTAGAGTACACCAAACTGATTCAGAATGCCAAAGCCAAGGGTTTCAACTTGGAAGAGAATATCCAAGTTGCTGCACTTGTTGAAAAACTGCCCCTTTCTTGGGACAACTTTGCAAAAACCCTTAGGCACCGTCAAGGCCAAATGTCTATGTCTGATTTGATCAAATCTTTGAAAACTGAAGACATACACAGGGTCAAAGACAAAAAGGTTAGTCATTCTGAGTCCAACCTAGTAGAGGGAAAGAAATTCAAACCGAAAGGAAAGAATTTCAAACCCAAAAAGAGTTTCTCCAAGAACCCAAATGCCAAAAGTGACCCCAAGTCAAAACCAAACTCCACCAAAAAGACCTACCATTGTTATGTCTGTGGGAAGCCCGGGCACTTTGCAAAGGACTGTCGTCACCGCAAAGACCCAAAACCTGGAAACTCTTCTTACACTGATCCTCCTCCCCAAGTCCACATGGTGACCTTAGAAGGAAAACCCGTTGATTTCACTGATAGGTATGTAACTATTTCTCCTGAAATAAATGCTGTGAGCATTTCCACTGATTGGTGGATTGATACTGGGGCCAACACTCATGTTTGCTTCTCTCCTTCTTCCTTTTCTGAATATCAGCATTCCGATGGAAGAAGGGTGATGATGGGTGATTCCGGCGCTGCAGACATCAAGGGATCTGGACGAGTTGACCTGAAGTTCACTTCTGGGAAGGTCCTAACTCTTCGAGAAGTGCAGCACGTACCAAACATCAGGAGAAATTTAGTTAGTGGATCCTTGTTAATCCAAGCGGGTTACAAGTTAGTTTTTGAATCAAATAAGGTTGTAATAACTAGATTTGGCTCCTTCATTGGGAAAGGATATTTGTGTGATGGTTTATTTAAATTATGTACTGTTGACTCTTTGATTGCAAAAATGATAATAATACTCCTGTTGTTTTTATGACCGAATCATGTGATGTTTGGCATGCTAGGCTAGGTCATGTTAATCATAACTCTATGAGAAAATTGATGAGCATGGAATTAATTCCTAAAGGTCAATTTGATAACTCTAAGAGGTGTGACATTTGTGTGCAATCTAAACTGCCTAAGAAACCTTTTAGAACTGTTAACAGAAATTCTAGTATTCTTGAATTAATACACACTGATGTATGTGATTTGAATGGAATATTGACTAGAGATGGCATGAGATATTTTGTGACATTTATTGATGATCATTCTAGATATTGCTATGTTTATTTGCTTAAATCTAAAGATGAACAGTTTGACAAATTCAAGATCTATAAAAATCAGGTTGAAAATCAATTAGAAAAGTCTATTAAAAGGGTAAGGTCTGATAGAGGTGGTGAGTACACTTCTAATGAATTAAATTTATTTTGTGAACAAAATGGTATTATTCATGAAATGACTGCTCCCTATGCTCCACAATCCAATGGAATTGCTGAAAGAAAAAATAGGACTTTAATTGATATGGTTAATTCTTTATTTGCTCAATCTGGTGTAAATAATAAATTTTGGGGTGATGCTTTATATACTGCAAATTTTATTTTGAATAAAATTCCTTTTAAGCATACTGATAAAACTCCACATGAATTATGGTATAGTAGGAAACCTTGCATGCAATATTTGAAAGTTTGGGGCTGTTTGGCCAAAGTTAAAATTCCTGAAATCAGGAAAAGAAAACTTGGGCCTAAAACAGTAGATTGCATATTTTTGGGATATGTAGAACATAGTCATGCAAATAAATTTCTTATTATTAAATCTGAAATTCCTGATTTTCGAGTTAATAATATTTTTGAAACTAGACCTGAAGATGCTATTTATTATGAGTCTATTTTTCCTATGAAAGAAAAAATTATTAGACCTGTTGGTGAAAACTCTTCTCATGTTGCATCTACATCTGCATCTACTTCTGAATACCCTATTTATGATGAACCTGAATTTGATGATAATCTTGGGAGAGGTAAAAGAATTAGAACTGAGAAGAATTTTGGTTCTGATTTTTATATCTATCTCGTGGAAGATGATCCCAAGACTTATCAAGAAGCTATGAATTCCGTTGATGTTGGTTTCTGGAAGGAAGCCATAAACAACGAAATTGAAAGCATAATGAACAACAACACTTGGATTTTATGTAATTTACCTTCTGGTTGTAAATCTATTGGTTGTAAATGGGTATTTAGAAAGAAATTAAAACCTGATGGATCTATAGATAAATTTAAAGCTAGATTAGTTGCAAAAGGTTTTAGTCAAAAAGAAGGTGTAGATTTCTTTGACACTTACTCACCTGTTTCAAAAATTTCTTCCATTAGAGTCCTAATTGCCTTAGCTGCCATATATAAGCTCGAGGTCCATCAAATGGATGTTAAGACTGCCTTCTTGAATGGTGATCTTGATGAGGAGATATATATGGATCAGCCTGAAGGCTTTGTGGTTCCAGGACAAGAGAAATTGGTGTGCAAACTGGTTAAGTCTTTATATGGACTTAAACAGGCACCTAAACAATGGAATGAAAAATTTCATAAAATTGTTTTATCTGCTGGTTTTGTGAGTAATGAATCTGATAGCTGCATTTATAGTAGAATGAAAAATGATGCATGTGTAATTCTATGTTTATATGTAGATGATATTCTGATATTTGGTACGAACATGTTAATCATTAATGAGACTAAGAATTTCTTATCTAGTAAATTTGACATGAAAGATCTTGGTCCTGCAAATGTAATTCTGGGCATAGAATTAACTAGATTGCATGATGGCATTTCTATTTCTCAGTCTCATTATGTTGAAAAAATTTTGAGAAAATTTGAATATTATGATTGTAATCCTGTTTCTACACCATATGATCCCAATTTTCATTTAAAGGTAAATGTAGGGGATCCTGTCCAACAACCTAGATATGCACAAATCATTGGTAGCTTAATGTATTTAGCTAACTGTTCTAGGCCTGACATCTCTTATGCTGTAGGAAGACTGAGTAGATACACTAGTAATCCTAATGCAGACCACTGGAAAGCCTTATGTAGGTCTTTAGATATCTTAAAGGCACAATTAGATATAGTTTGCACTATTCTGGTTATCCATCTGTTTTAGAAGGATACACTGATGCGAACTGGATCTCTGATTCTGATCAGACCAAGTCCACCAGTGGATATGTTTTTATTCTAGGAGGTGCTGCTGTATCATGGAAGTCTGCTAAACAAACTGTTAGAGCAAAGTCCACCATGGAAGCTGAGTTCATTGCCTTAGATCTTGCTGGTGAGCAAGCTGAATGGCTTAGAAACCTGCTTTTAGATATACCTATTGTTAGAAGACCTCTTCCACCTATATCTATTCATTGCGATAATAAGGCAACCATAGATAAAGCCAAACAGTCTAAGGACAAACCTGGAAAGAGATTCATGAGGCTTAGATATCAGAATGTAAGGGACTATGTCTTACATGGAGTGATCTCACTTGAATTTGTTAGATCAGTAAGTAACATTGCAGATCCCCTTACTAAAGGATTAGCGAGGAGGCTAGTCTTATCAGCATCGAGAGGGATGGGGCTAAAGCCCTTAGAGTAGCACCACAGTAGATACCCTACCTTATCAATTGGAGATCCCATGAGATAGGTTCAAAGGGACAAACAAGCTGTTGAGTGACTATGTAAAAGCACTAAAATCTAAAACCATCCCTATGGTGCCAGTGCTTTAACTGTGATGGTTTAGGAAGAGCTAAAAACTCTGAATGAATTCAAGGTCTTTAAGACAGGGTATAGGACCACGCAGTATACCCTTGGAGAATTCTACTATAAGAGTGTGATCGTGGGGCCGCGATCTATGAGAACACGGGCTGATCTCTAGAGCACTCTCGAAACCAGATACGCGTAATGGCCGTAATGCGCACACCGACTTGAAACCTGGTCTAGTACTCGAGCTATGCTGTGTGACTAATCGAAATCTGATCAAAAGGGTCTAGTTCAAGACCTAGTTCACTACGTCCCTTCAGATGGAAATTAATCAATACTAAGTGGAGGTTCAAAGCCCTAAGCTACCTCTACTGAATGCATAGTAAAACATCGTCATATTTTATTTTCTTTAAAACTTTGAAACTTGAGGGGGATTGTTAGAAACTTTTATTTAAAGTTTGGGTTTCCCCCCATTTTTTATTCAAAAGAGTTCAAATAAGTTTCAAATGTTTTAAAAAGTTTTGGAGGGAAAAAAGATGTGTTCCCTCTATTTGTTTTAGTGGTTTGGGACTTCAAAACATAGTCCCATATTGGTTATTTTTTCTTTCACTTTCTCCTTATAAGGAAGAGGGTTGGTACTTGGGTAGGGTCCCAAGGGAGGGCAAGGGCTTGTGGATTGCATTTGCATTTGCATTTTGTATTTGGTCTTTGGTCTTGGTCTTTGGCCTTGGGCTTGGGCTCGGGTTCGGGTTCGGGTTCGGGTTCGGGTCCGGGTCCGGGTCGTCTGGAAGAGATAACAGAGATAGAGAGTTTTCGTCTCAGTCGTAACAGTCGCCGCGGCGCGATCTATAACCGCCGTGATTAGGGCGACGCGATCCGTAACCGCCTTGATTAAGGCGCCGCGTGATTGAGGGCGAACGTTCGTCCGTTTGAGTTTTGTCTCAAACGGCTCTTTTCCTCCCACGCCAATATAAACAGGCTATGGGAGGACTGCAAAGGTATGCAATCTCAGCGTTCTCTCTTCTTCATCCAGAAAAGTTTTTTGTTCTTCTTTTGGCGATTGTTCGAGTCAGCGACCGGTTCACGAATTCTTCTTCCTCCTGCACCAGAGGAGAAGATCAGCGAGGCTGGGTGGTTGTATCCGGGGAGCAGATCGTCGAATACCCTGTGCGATTGAGGGGGCGATTCTGTTCTTAAGACAGCGTTCTACGTGCCTCCAGGCCATCTCTGAACCCTTTCTGTTTTAATCTGAAGTTTGATCCTCTGTTTAGTTGTTTAATCTGATTTCGACAAAAGTTTTTTCCTACAGAATGATCGTCAAATGAACAAAAACGAGCTTCAAGAATCCCAAAACTTCAAACCAAAATAACACAATAATGATAACATGCTTCAAAGAGGAAAAAAGAAAAAAAAAAAATGAAAAATGAAAATTTTTCTAAGGTACCAATGGAAATGACCAAAATGCAATGACCTAAAAAAACTTCAAGAACTGTTGATATACCAAAATCCCAAGCAACACAAAAACCTCTGTAGAACAAAAGCTGATAGAGCTAAAAATGCCAAAGCAGACACAAACCACCACATAAAATTCAATTGAAACTCTCATTAATTTTTCCTTATCCAAGGTTTTCCTAAGTTACCAATGGAAATGACCAAAAATGCAAGGACCATGAAAATCCAAGAACTCTTGATAAACACAAGATCCACAGTGGAACAAAAGACGATAGAGCTAAAAATGCCAAAGAATTCACAAACCACCACAAAAAAATTCAATTGAAACTCTCATTACGTACGTCACATGGTCCCAGCACGAACAACAACTGACAGAGAAACAAATTCAAATTCTCATCAAACCTGGGAATCAAGACCGATGGGGGAAGAGAAGAAGCTGGAGAGGCTGGCCCGAGGTACCACGCGTCTTCTCTGGCGATGTCGATGCGATCCGCCGCAAGCGGCGGAGGCGGAGGCGGCGGAGTGACGGAGATGCAACGGAGGGAGATCTAGGGGTGTAGAATGGATCAGATTCGTCACCGTCAACATCGTCGGTCGTTCACTGACATAGTACGATCATTTAACGACGGATCAGAGAGAGAGAGAGAGATTTTGAATGTTGTCGTGTTGGGTGGGACAGCATGGTTTTTGCGTCGACCACATGTTGTGCGGATTAGGTCGGACGGGGGCCGTCTTTGTCTGAAGATACTCCCAGTTTGGATAAATAAAAGTTTCTTTAATTGTGTACTGGTTTAAATAAAAAATAATATTAATAAATTATGGGAAAATTAATTAGAGGTCCCTGAGACCTATTGTATAATAACAATATTGTATAATAACAATAGGTTCCTTGACTTTTTCTGCTTTTCTTTAGGTCCCTAAAGTTCTGAATGTATTATGTTTGGGTCCCTGGACTAACAGCCGTCCCATTTTATAACCGGTCTCCCCGTTATACCCTTCATTAAACCCAATCGTTTTTCCCCCAAAACAGCTCCTCGTCGAAACCCAATCGTTTCGCTCCCCCCCAACCATCTCCAAATCCTAGCACATGAAGATCTCCTCCGATTGTTGTCCACACTGCGATTTTCGGCCTGAATAATGTCTTCACCAAGAACAACCAGGCCTTCGCCTTTGACCCCGACTCCTCCACCCTTCCCGCCTCCCCACCTTCGACGACGACGTCTCTGGCTCCGCCGGCTTCCTCTTCTCCGTCGACCACTCCCTCCGCTTCTCTCCCCTCCTCCTCCGCCGTGCCCTCTAGCGCCAGACCCCTCCCCTCCGCGTCTCCCGCTCCAACCCCCTCATCGGCGTCATCGGCCCGCCAGGCCAGTCCAGCTCCTTCGTCGTCGTCGACGGGGTCAAATACATCGGCGGACTCGTCGACATCGAGGACGGGTTCGCCGTCGAGGTCTACAATGTGGATGCCCCCAGAGTTCCGTTCACACAGTCCCTCCTCCGCCGTGATCGACCACCGCGTCTATGTGTGCGACATCCACACCTGCCACGTGTCCCACTTCGATGTCGCGATGAGGCGGTGGAGCGGGGTCCACTATTGTACCTATTATACCTGTTATTATAGACACTATTATACTTGCTACAGTTTGTGTTATACTGTGTACATTGTTATCAACAGTATGTACACTGTTAAACTTGTTACATATTCTGTTTATTACAGTCTGTACACGGTTATTACTAATTTGTACACTGCTATACCTGTTACATTGGTACCTCAAGAGGGTGAGATCGGGGTTCGGGGGAGGTCGGATTCGCGATCGGGTGGTTGGGGTCACGGGAGGTGGGAGAGGGGCTCCGTGGGGGACACGGGAGACAGTCGGGGGGGGGGGGGGGGAGATCGGCGCAATGGGGGCTCATGAATGTAGTTTGATAGATTTTTGAGTTGCTTGGGGGAGAAAAAGAGAGGGTGGGGGAGAAGGAGAGCTTTGGGGAGAGAGATGTTGGGGGAGAGAGAGGTTGGGGAAGATATGGAAATTAATATGTATTTAATGGTAAAAGGGGAAGACAAATGTTTAAAATGGATAGAAAATGGATGGAAAGACCCAAACATAATACAACCAGTAATTTAGGGATTTAAAGAAAATGAGAAAAAGTCAAGGGACCTATTGTTATTACGCAATAGGTCCCAGGGACCTCTAATTAATTTCCCCATAAATTATATAATAACTCATTAAAAAAATGTTTGGAGAAATTACTTATGGATCTTCTAGCTGATTCATATTTCCTGTGTTTACCTATGCCAGTTAACAATAGGCTTCCATATAAGCAAGGAAAATGATACACTCAGTCACATTCATCAACCAAAACTCAAACCTCAAGTGTTTTCATTTTATTTTTAAATAGTAAACATCATCTAATGAGGTATATGATTTGATGAAAAGTACATATCGCTCCATTTTAAATTGAATGAACCCATTTTTAACAAGTGTAAGAAAAACTTCAATGAGGTATATACATCATCTAACGAGGTATATGCTTAATTAAATCTATAACGAGGTATATAAAGTCTGTGTTTTAGTTGGTGAATGTGACTGAGTGTAGCAGCATTCTATAAGCAATGTAAAAAATTAGGGAAAATCCATATAACCCCTAGAAATCTGATTGAAATCCATATATCTCCCTGATTTTTAACAAGTGTAAGAAAAACTTCAGTGAGGTATATACATCATCTAACGAGGTTTATGCTTAATTAAATCTATAATGAGGTATATAGAGTCTGTGTTTTAGTTGGTGAATGTGACTGAGTGTAGCAGCATTCTATAAGCAATGTAAAAAATTAGGGAAAAATCCATACAACCCCTAGAAATCTGATTGAAATCCATATATCTCCCTGATTTTTCTTAAAATCCATATAACCCTTTGAAAATACCTAATAAATTCAAATAACCCACTGAATTAAATTTTTGTTGATAGATGATGAATATTCTGTGAATATTTTATTTGGTTAATTCTGACTGAAAACACAATATACTAAAAAAACCACTATAATGTGTTAAAAATGTAAAAAATTCTATAGAAATGACAATTTTACCCTCTCTGGATATATTATAAAATCACATCCGAATAGGCAAAATCATCATTTATAGATGATTTTTTGCATTTTTAACACATTATAGGGTTTTTTTTTATACTGTGTTTTCTATAAGGGTTAACCAAATATTAAATATTCATCATTTGTAAATGTAAATTTTATTCATAGGGTTATTTGAATTTAATAAGTGTTTTCAGGAGGTTATATGAAATTTAAGAAAAATTAGAAGGTTATATAAATTTCAGCCAGTTTACATAGGGTTACGTGGATTTTTTTCCAAAAAAATTATATTCACTTCCTGTGTCTGAATCCCGTTTTATTATTAGATCACTGAAATTCTTGGAGTTTTCTTTTAGATTCCTAGATTGTTTTGTACATTATTTATAGGTCTTTTTAGATTGTTTCTCATTGCCCCCGTTTAAAATGTTTTGATAAAATCAAATTAGATTATATAAGTTCATAATCCATGGTTTGAGGGATCATAATTTGTTAAATTATAACTATTTAATCTTCTCCAGCATGAGATATTGAAAACAAAATCTCTATCGACGGTTTGGGTTCTTTGAATTTATTAATCTTGGGCAACTAAAAAAATGTTATAAAAAATATTAATGTCTTTATTTTGACATGTTCTAGAAAAATCTATTGAGTGTTCTCTATTTTAAGTGGATATATATATAACAAAAATGGATAAGATTAGTTTGAAAATGTACAACATTTTTTTCAAGTAACAATTGTCCGATTTATTAAAAACAAAAGTATGACGAAATTGAAGGTTATAATTTTTTTTTTTTTGTTAATAATATACATAGAAGTGATGTAAATTTGCACACCCTTGCATATAGTATAGAGAAAAATGATGTGGAAATAAAAAAAATAATCAATTTTCGTATTCAAGCTAATGTGAATCAATCACAAAAGTGATAGCATCCATGATCAGATGACATGTTCATTTTTATTAAGAGTGGTGATACCCAGCCCCAAAATATAAGCCCCATTCACAAACCCCATGAGGTGTCATCATCTCATTGGTTAGCTTGTTGACTTTTCAAAAATGATAAAATGTCAAAAACCAAAAATACCCCTACTTAAAAACCCCTTGAATTCGGAATCACCAAATCAAAAAATTTCGATTTCCCGTTTTTAATTATCCATCCCCGTCTCTTTTGGCAAACCAAAACAAACTTTCAAAATTCATAGTTCCCAAAAATCAAAACAGATTATGAAATCTAGGTCAAAGATTCCCCAAAACTCACCTTTCATTCCGTTTTGACAATCCGAGTAGACATTTGTTTTTATTTTTTGCATTACAACCCCAAAATCTATTTGTTTGATACCTTGCATTTCAACCTGAAACTTCTTTACAAATTTTTCATAATCAAATTTAAAGAATGACGACGAAGTAATATATATTGCATTGTACAACAATTTTTTTTTTTTATGAAATGTAACTTTTAATTAGATTTCTGATGAATTCTTCAAAATGAATGTAATACTTAAGAAACTATGAGAAATGTAACATTTGTATGTTACTCTTTTACATTTGTTATATGAAAGACATGATGTCTCAGATGTTCCAATTATTTTAAATAACGTGATTATGTAGAATGTGACATTTTTAGTTTCTATCTTCCATAAATGCAACAAAAAAATTAAAGAGATCATTTAAATTAGTGGAATGAATGTAAGGTGTGTTGGTAGATGTTATAGTTTGTTACATTTATATATGATTGTAACTAAAAACAAATTTGTTACATTTATGCTTGAATGTAACAAAAAGTAGATCGAATAAGTGATGACACATTCATGGATTTTAATCATCAAAGTAAAACTATTACATTTACATAAATGTAACACAACAGTTACATTTACCTAAATATTTTATATTCTATGCAATTTATATGTGGTTAACTGTTATATTTATGAATGTAACAAAAATATAAATCAATACATGCATGCGGTTGACGCCCAAACAAAACGGAAAAAATCATAACCGCCGGGTTACCCAAAATAGAATTAAGGGTATAGTAGACATTATACACTTACCACATCATGGGGTCTATTTGGGGCCTGTGAAATTGGGGCCTGTGAATCATTATTGTTTTATTAATATGGGTCACCAAATTTGGTTAAATTTTAGTCATATGGTTAGTATTCACCAAGAAAATGTAAAAAATGGGAACACATAATAAGTAATAACCATTTAAATCAAACTATTTTTTACACCCCTTTTAAACACCTCACCCCACTTCTCCCTCTCTGTCACCCCATAGCATATGTTGAGCTTTTATGTCTTTTTCATTTTATACATTAATCACTTTAACTTCAACGTTGTTGTATGTATTTAGATCCGCTAATCTATTTTTAACAAAACATAATATCATTGAAAATACCTCCTTGAGATCTTCAAAATGAGACTAATATTAAATTAGTTTCCTTTTATATGTTTGATTATTCAAGATATATTATTTTATTTTATTTAAAAAATTACTATTTTAAGACATTGATAGGCAAATTCTGCATTTGAACAGCTAAGAATTTTTAAACATGGTTCTTGTGGTGGGCGAATTTCCTTGTTCGTCCTCCTGGGCCGGATCCTGGTCGATCCGGGCTTTTGAGTTGGTTCCGGAGAGATGGTGCGGGTCTGAGCTTCCGACTTCGCCGATCCGGTTAGCCCTGCAGATCCTCCTCGCTGTTTGCAAGTCAGACAGCTCCTCGTCGGCTTCGGTCCTCAGGTACCTGCAACTCACACCAGTGTGGTGCCGGCTAACGCCCCTCCGACGCTCAAGTCAGTGATCCTTCTTGTTAGAAGAACCTTCAACCCAAAGAGGGAGAGAACGAGAGAGAGTGGAGTGTGTTGCGCATACCTTAGGAGGGCGGGATAGCCTCCTTTTTATACTGGATTGGGGCGTGCCGATTGGACCTCGGGGGGGGGGGGTACCCATAACGTGATATGGTACCCCTGTATGGCCTACCGATTCGGGACACGTGGCACCTAGGGATCATCATTTGCCTATAACGGTTTCCCTGACGCACTGTCCTTTAAGATGTCAGAGAATATTCCCTTTGATAACTGTCTTGCTCTTAGTGAAGGGGTTCATGTCCGTCCAGCCATTCAATCATGAACACCGTTGTGCCCTTTGAACGAGGTGGGCTGCCACGATTTTGACCGCCCTCGTGGTTACACGAATTAAACCTTCAGCACTCTGGTCGGGCAGTCTTACCCGTGTTGAGCCGTACTCGGGCATATGTCCTGCCCGTCCTGACTCTCCTTTGTTACATCTGGGCTTGTCAGGCCCATACACTTCGCGGGCAGTGGTGCCCCATCCTGGTACTGCCTAATGGGCCTGAACTCATGGTTTGGCTTGTGGGCTCATCGGTTGAGAGATGGGCCCGGCTGTGTTTTGTTTCCCGTTCTTTGTCTCGGTTAAATTCGCCTCCTACAAATGCCCCCTTCTTTTGGGCTTCCAGGGTCTCGGGAGTCCGAAAGAACTGACCAGAGGAGGCTCGTTCGATAGGGGTGCCGTGTTCCGTCAGCTTTCACCTTGTCATGACCGGCGAATCTGTCGACATCTCTCAAAGCCACTTGTCGCTTATCCGTACACTTTCCTCATTAATGTTACGCAGGCGCGGATTTCAAAGACTTTTGCCGCCTCGCCCTTATTTCGAATCGTCGCGACGGTTGAGGATACGAAAAATCGGATTCTTATTATACGCTCGGACTGTTCGTGTGATTCCCGTACCTGTCACTAAATCAAACCCGTTTCGTGTCTCGACCGTCTTCCTGTTCTTCGCCTTCATCTCCTTTGTCCGATGGCGCAGTTACCTGGGGTCGTCATAGTAGAAGAGTACAGGGGGAGATGCCCCCTCCGCACGATCCTTCGTCGCTATGGGTTTACTCCGGCCAGGTGGAGGCCGGAAGGATTCTATTCCCTCTGTCCGTGCTGATAGTCGAGTTTTTGAGTTTTTTCGATCTTCACCCCCTCCAGCTTGTTCCGAGCGCGTTCCGTATCCTAGCGGCCGTCGCCGCTCTTAATCGCGCCCTCGGCATCCGCCTTGGGCTTAACGAGGTGAGGAGCTTCTATATCTTGAAGCCCCTGACTGGAGGATGCCCCCTCTTTTATCTGTCCCGGAGACCCGCCTCGGGAACACTGATCTTGGACGCTAACAAGTTTATCTACGACTGGCGCCTGGTTTCGGAAGACTGCCCCTTCCGCATTCCGACCAGGATGAGGGGGCCATACTTAGGCTCGGGTAAGTTCCCTTGCCCTCGTATCGGACTCAACTTAGTTCATCTCATGAAATGTAGTCTTTGGCTTACGACTTTCTCGCGTTTGTTTCAGGTGCATCTTCTCTGAACGCCTGCCCCCCGCCAGGGGTCCTGCGATCGGAAGACGTAGAACGGGCCCTGGCTTTTGAAGGTAGGAGCTGGAAGACCCTACTCGGTGCGGTTTCTTCGAGCTCCGTCGCTCGTCCTTTACCGGTTGCTCCTCATCCACCCGTGAGCCGGCCCTCGAATCGGCGTCCTCCGTCCGCCTCGTCTTCCGGCGGCGTCTCTGGTTCCTCTTCTAATCCCGGGGAGGCGCTGAGGCGGTCGAGTCGTCGGCCCCGGTTTGCGGTCCGGTCATCTGTACCCTATGACCGCCCTATCGTTATCGCCGAGGACGAAAATAGCGACGAGGAGACCTTCCCCATGGGTGGTCATTCTCGGACCCCCCCTCCGGCCTCGTCATCCGTTCAACGGAATAGGGTGGAGGAAGAGAGATCGGGCAGTCCTCGGCCCTTCATTGGCTCGCCCCCCAGGACTTTCGAAGAAGGTGTGGGTGAGTTCGGTGGTGGAAGCTCTCCTTTAGCTCATCCGGCATCGCCCTCCCCGCCTCCTGTAACTCCTGCGGAGCGCTTCTCCCAGGAGAGGGAACCTGTCGAGCCTCCGCGGTCATCCCCTACGGCCGAGAGGGGGCCCCGGGCTTCGATGTCCCCTCCCATATCTCCGTCTCGGGTGCCTCAGTATGTGTACTGTGTTAGCCCTACCCGAGTTGGAGCCATGGGCAAGTATTCCATGCCCCCGGCCCTTTCCCGCAAGGCCAGCCTTGTGGCGTGTGGCTATGTCGGTGCCGTGTGTAGGGAGGTGGAGAGGCTGAAGCACTTGATCGAGGAGGAGGAGAGCGAGCGCTTCAAGGACTTCTGTGCTGGCTTTAGCACGGGCTACTCGGCTAGACAAGATGGCCAGGCCTTCCCTTCGGAGTCTAAACTGAAGGAGATGTATCATCTCTCTCTTTTTGAAAGGAAGTGCGGTCCTTTCGCGGAGGAGGATCCGGGGACATCAACTCGGCCGACTACTTCCACCTCTCGCCCTGGACGCCAGGAGTAAAGCCGGTGCCAATGCCTCATGCTCTCTGCCTCTTTTGATTTCGTTTCTTTTGTACTTTTTCCTTTTGCGAACATCTTCCCGGCGAAGACCGGGTATTTTGTCCGGGCTGCGTCCCGAGTTTAAACATTCTTTTGCGTGCTAAGTCTTTTGATTCTTTGAAGTTCGTGCGTGGTAACTAATTGTGCCCTTTAATGGCTGTGTTGATTGCTTCAACGGAGGGGTTGTCTCTATCGTTCCGTCGATAAACGGGCGTGGCCCATTATTACATGAGCGCCTCTTCGTATCCCCGTCTAATGTTTGACTCATCTTCCCGTGGCGATGTCGGACTTTGAATTTGCATTGAATGCATGTTCGTTCTTCTTCACGTATATAATCGGCTTGTGGTAGATGTGTTGCTCACTTTTTTTAATAAAAAAAAAATTTCTCGCATTGTCTTGTTTTGGTCAGAATGCCTACCATTTCTGACGATATTTCGGTCGTTCCTTACGAGGGCGAGGCGCCCCCTCTTCCGGACCAGAATTCATGCATATTCTATTTTTCACAGATAGAGATGGGGAGACTATTCTTTCCCCTTCCTGACCTCATATGGTTTTTCCTGATGTGGTACGGTATCCATCCGCTTCAGTTGACCCCTGATAGCTACCTGATACTCTCCAGTGTGGTCGCCCTTTGTCATGCGGCCAAGGTGCGATTTAGGCTGAAGGAGCTTTCGAAGTTCTACCAGCTTAAACCGTCACAGGGGGGGACGGTAGCTATGGCCTGACCAGGCGCTCGGGTGTCCCTCCCCTGATCTTGGACGTGGATGACAACTTTATAGTAGGGTGGAAGACTCATCCTCTGAGGATTTCAGGGATGTGGAAATCAGCGGACTCCTCATGGCAGCTTCCATCCGTGTTTAGGTCCTCTTCTCTGCCTGTTCCGGCATTGTTGTTTTACCGCGTAATCAGCATCTTTTATGGGATTTGTTTCCTATTGAGCTCTTCTTTGCAGCAGGGGACTTGGACTGTCCTTCGGACGGAGAGCTCAGGCTGGAGGATATTGCCAAGGCGCTGGCCTTTCGGGAGCGGAGCTGGGTTAGCTTACTCGGGGATGCTTCCCGTCGTGTCGAACTAACCTTGGCTCTTCATGTCAGACCGTTCCCACTGGCGGCTTATCGCGCCAGGGGTGACGTGAGGACAGCGTCCCGTGCCTTCCCTTATTTTGTTCCCTCGGGTAGGCCCTCATTGTCACGGCAATCATGTCCCGGGGAACGAGGGGATCCTGGCTCCGGTCGGATGAGGAGGAATGATCCCATCCCGATTTTTCCCTTGCCGTCGAGGTTATCTTTTGCGCAACGGGAGGTGGCCGGACGGCCTTCGTCTTCCGCAGAGGTACCGAGGGGACTTTCCGTCCTCAACCCGGAAGAGGAGCGGCTGGAGGACTATGTTTCTGGGTACCGAGCTGGTTTTCAAGACGGGTCGTCCGGTAACGCGTACCCCTCCGTCCGCGAGCTGGATGAGTCCTTCCGCTTGCTGCTAAGGCGCCGACGAGCCGGGACTCGTGTTCGGGGGGAGGGACCAACCGCGTCCTGATCCGGTGTTGCGGCCCTCTCCTCCGGTTTTGGCGGTCTTGTCTCCCATCGAGACGTTTTCATGCTGCCTGTCTATGGCCCTCTCTTTCTTTTTAGTTATTGTATGAACAATAAATTTCTATTCGGAAGGGACCGTGTGAAATTCGTCATTCCTTTGTCTTTTACTATTTTCGTTTCTGCATGCCACTGTTTTAATGCTCATGCTTTTTGGCTCGGTCGACGGGTGAGAACGGGCAGTTTCGCTAAGTCGGGCAAGGGTCCTTCCTGCTCCGAGGGAATTCTTTGCGATTTTACCCCTGCCCTTACACTTTTTTGGTCAAATCGGTCCATCCGCGGTTCCATCTGCCGAGTTCCGTCAGTACCGTTCGATTTTCCAGATTGGATGGATGATCTGCCGTTGGTGACCACGAAAAACCTGGGCTTCGCGATCGCGCGTATCTTCGGATGTCAGAGACTTGGGCAGGCTTTACACGTGGCCCATTTGGGCGGGATTTTTAAGGCGTTCGAATCATCTTCCATGATTAGGGCTGCCGCACTTCTCGCCTTCCAAGACCACTCATCGTTCGTTGGTCATCCGAAAAGACACACTGCCTTTCTGGCAGGTCCGTCGTTTTTTTTAAAACAGGGATTTTATATTCGTTTTTAGCGATCACCGCTTCATTTGCCCAAGTCAAAGGTATTTCTTCTTCTTCTTAAACCTGTCTACTCGGTTTTCTTCGTCTCTGTCTGTCGTAGGGTTTATGCGTTAGGAGAGCTTTGTCCGTTACATTTGCCCTTCTATCTAAGCGTTCCTTTTGTTGCACTCGTTCTTCCTCTTTGAGGATGTCGATCTTAAAGTCGTTGGCTGGTCTTAGGGGTATGTTTGACATCCCCGAGTCGGTAGGAATGGAATGGTCACCTTACGAATCCTTCCCCATTCCATTAGAGCGCTTAGACCACTCGAGTATGTATGTGTACCCTTCGCAGATCGCGAGGGGTGGTTTAATGCTGCCCTTTCCCCCTCTCGTTAGGAGGTTTTTGTCGACGTTTGACCTTCACCCTACTCAGTGCAATCCCAATTTCTTCAGGGTTTTAATGTGCTATGTTGCCATGAATAGGGATTATGACCTTGATTTGGGAGTCCCCGAGATCATGCACACATACGAGCTTCGAAAGTCCGGTAGGGGTTACCATTTTAGGGCTAGGGACTCTAGACGGAAGCTCGTAGACGAGCTTCCAGATTCCGACAAGGGTTGGGCCGAGAGTAAGTTAATAATCCTGTCCGGAACTGGGAATTTGGCAATGCCCCCGAAGATATCTGGAGGGTGCCACGTTCTATCTTAATGGGCGCGATAGGTCGGGCAGTCATTTTCGTTATTCGCTTGCGGCTGAACATCTAATTTCACTTTAACTGATCCTTCTTTTGTTCGGCTCCAGCTCCCTGTGCTAACTCCCGCCCTTCCGAGAGTTCCGTGAAGCTGGAGCACGTGAACGCCGCATTTCGAATAAACGACCGAGCTTTCTTCAGGCTTCTGGGCTGGGATAACCCGAATCCTAGCAGCACTCGTCGGCTGAGACCGCGTCTGACCGAGATCTTCGAAGATCCCCCTCACTCGTCTCCAGTTGCGTCCCCGGCCGCTCAGGAGGTTCACTCTCATACGTCCGAAGGAGACTCCGAGGAAGAGCTGCGGCCGCTGTATAAGCTCGGCTTTGGTGACCCAATGGTGACCGAAAGCTCATCTGGCGGTGCTCGGCATGGCTCTCGTTTGCGGAGAGGCCTGAGAGGAAGCCCCAGATCGGGGGAAAAGTCTGGCTCTCATTCCGCTGGGAAGTCAGCGACGAGTTCGGAGAAGAGGGGTAGCCGTCCTCAGCTCGGGATGTCTTCAACTGATGCCCGTCCAGAGGATAGGCCGGGCCCTATCGCATCCGGTTCTCGCTCTAGTGACAAGAGGGGTCTCGTCCCGGAGGTGGGTTCTGCTCAGCCCGGCATCGTGAAGGAGAAGGGGTCTGCGGCAGTGGATCCTCTTGCTCCCTCCCTTCCATAGACAGGTCGGGCACCGATCCTGTTGTGGGGTCGAAGACCCCTTCCAGCGAGGAGAAGATGGCCAGGCTGGCGGCGCTTCGAGCTGAGGTGGACGCTCAGTCGGGGAGAATCGGTCAGCTCCCCGGCTCAGAGAAGAAGCGACTATCCTCCGCGTCGCAGGCCTCCACCCTTCCTTCCAAAAAGAGCAAGGTTGCTGTGGCTAGCCCGATTACTTTGTCACCTCAACCGAGGCCATCTTTAACTGACACCCTTGCTAGCAAAGGCAAGGAAGCTGCTTCGACCCTTCGGCTGCCACCTCCGCCGCTCGCCGTCAGGGACTCCGGGGCCCGTCCCTTCGTTCCTGCTCCCCGGGCAACATCTCGCCCCGTTCAGACTACCGACTCTGGTCTGAAGGATCGGGATGTAGCCCTTGGCCTGATCCGATCAGTCGTATTGGAGAAGGACAGGGCCCTGGCCGGCGCCATCTCCATTCCAGAGATCGGCTCCATTCTTCAGAGCATAGCATATCAGGTAATATTAGTTTCTGCGTTCCGGCGAGGGAGGGGTCGAAAATTTTTAAATTCGTGCTTATTTCATCA
Organism: Acorus calamus; assembly: GCA_030737845.1. Taxonomy (NCBI): domain Eukaryota; kingdom Viridiplantae; phylum Streptophyta; class Magnoliopsida; order Acorales; family Acoraceae; genus Acorus; species Acorus calamus. The sequence continues at coordinate 18,806,140 of CM060865.1, read as the reverse complement.
GCTTCATTTTCTTTCTGCGCTGTAGCTTGGTGTTTACGCGGGTGCAGTAGGCCCGTCCTACGAACAGGTTGTTGCGGACGTTGCCCGGGCTCATCGGGCTTGCGAAGAAGAGCGCATCACTCGAGAGAAGGTCGAGGCCAATCTGAGAGCTGCAGAGGAAGAACATTCCCGAGTCGTCGGACGACTCAAGAGGGAATGCCTCGAGTTGTCCCAGGCGCTGGACAAGGAACGAGCCGAAAGGGCCCAGGCCGTGTTGGAGTTTGAACGCCATAGTAGGGAGGTCGCGTTGGATTTCGAGATCAATGTCCTCCAAACTGTAAAGGATCGCCTGGATCCAATTGAAGAGAAGTCCAGGGAGGCTGCTCTGGATGCTTACGATCAGGGGTACCGCAGGGGCTTTCAGGATGGCCAGGAGGGGGTCTCTGCTCCTGGCGGCGAGCGAGTCACTCGACCTTCGAGCCCGTCCGTCCCCGATCCTGTGGGCGAGGACGCAGGTGATGATCCTGTGAATCTTACCACACTCCCCGAGCACGGAGGGGTCCCTGAACAGGTAACCAGTTTCCTTGGCTGTGATTTAACCAACATAATAGATGTCGATGATTTTCCTTCTCCTGGTTGCCGAGATAACCCGGCTGCACAAAAGCCCTCAGCTGCCAGTGTTGTAGGGGTAAAGAGTGAATCCTCTGAGGTCGTTGCTGGACCGGAGAGTCGATGTTTGCAAAGTGACGCCTTACAGACCACGATTTGTGTGGAGGAAACCCCAGCCGTGTCGGCTCATTATCCAGAGGGCCCTTCGGATGCTTTGGAAGACTGCGCTCCCTCGATTAATCGCACTTCGTCAAGCCATGTTACTCGAGAAAGTTAGGGTGCTCCGATCTCCTGTAGTGCTGTCTGGGGTGGCGGTGCCCCCCTTTTCTCTCTTTTTTTTTTTTTTTTTTACGTTTCGTTGTATTCTTAAAGGACATTGGACTACCCTTGTTTTCTTTGTGATGAGTTGAATGCTTGTGTTGTATTAAAATGGTTTTGCGCCTCGATCCTACCTTTCCCTTTTTTCTTTTTTTTGAATGATATTGCTGGCACGTTTATCCGTATGGGGGTCAATATGCGGGATCCGTTTTGCTGTTCCTCTCGACGTATGATTGATTGGGTTGAGTCGAGCTCGAACTTTGCCCGTTGAGTGCTCAGCGCCCGTTGAGCTCAACTTAGGGTGCCATTCGGCTGGTGCGTGCTGCGAGGGCTGAGTGGTACTGAAAGCGACCCCGATCAGACCTAGCCCGTTGAGCGCGGCTTAGGGGGCCATTCGGCCAGTGCGTGCTGCGAGGGCTGAGTGGTCGAGTGCTAAAAGCGACCCCGATCGGGCTCAGCCCGTTGAGCGCGGCTTAGGGGGCCATTCGGCTAGTGCGTGCTGCGAGGGCTGAGTGGCGTCGAGTGCTAAAAGCGACCCCGATCAGACCAGCCCGTTGAGCGCGGCTTAGGGGCCATTCGGCTAGTGCGTGCTGCGAGGGCTGAGTGGTATCGGGTGCTAAAAGCGACCCCGATCGACCAGCCCGTTGAGCGCGGCTTAGGGGGCCATTCGGCTAGTGCGTGCTGCGAGGGCTGAGTGGTATCGGGTGCTAAAAGCGACCCCGATCGGACTCAGCCCGTTGAGCGCGGCTTAGGGGGCCATTCGGCTAGTGCGTGCTGCGAGGGCTGAGTGGTATCGGGTGCTAAAAGCGACCCCGATCAGACCCAGCCCGTTGAGCGCGGCTTAGGGGGCCATTCGGCCAGTGCGTGCTGCGAGGGCTGAGTGGTATCGGGTGCTAAAAGCGACCCCGATCAGACTCAGCCCGTTGAGCGCGGCTTAGGGGGCCATTCGGCTAGTGCGTGCTGCGAGGGCTGAGTGGCGTCGAGTGCTAAAAGCGACCCCGATCGGACTCAGCCCGTTGAGCGCGGCTTAGGAGGCCATTCGGCTAGTGCGTGCTGCGAGGGCTGAGTGGTATCGGGTGCTAAAAGCGACCCCGATCGGACTCAGCCCGTTGAGCGCGGCTTAGGGGGCCATTCGGCTAGTGCGTGCTGCGAGGGCTGAGTGGTATCGGGTGCTAAAAGCGACCCCGATCGGGCTCAGCCCGTTGAGCGCGGCTTAGGGGGCCATTCGGCTAGTGCGTGCTGCGAGGGCTGAGTGGTATCGGGTGCTAAAAGCGACCCCGATCGGGCTCAGCCCGTTGAGCGCGGCTTAGGGGGCCATTCGGCTAGTGCGTGCTGCGAGGGCTGAGTGGTATCGAGTGCTAAAAGCGACCCCAATCGGACTCAGCCCGTTGAGCGCGGCTTTTATTGTCGTGTTGTTCCGTGCTTAGAAGATTTAATGGAAGAAACAAGAAACTTCTCATTTAATGATAATATTTCTTCAAGTGGATTACATTCCAAGGGCGAGGGACCTCGAACCCTCCCATTGTTTCTAGGTGGTAAGCCCCGTTTGGTCCAACTTTAGTGACTTTAAAAGGGCCCTCCCAATTTGGACCTAGCTTGCCTTCATTTTTGTTTTTGGTTTCTGGGAAGATTTCTCTAAGAACCAGGTCTCCGGCTCTGAAGCTTCTGCCTGCTACTCGCCGGTTGTAGTATCTGGATATTTGATTATGGTAGTCCATGTTTCTGATGGCCGCAATTTCTCTTACTTCGTCCCGAAGTTCTAGGTCTTGCATTAGTTGCTCATCGTTCGCTGCTCCGTCGAAGTTTTCGGTTCTGTGTGTGGCCACTTCGGTCTCAACCGGCAAGACGGCTTCAACCCCGAATGCTAGTGAAAAAGGTATTTCGCCGGTGGACCTTCTTGAGGTAGTTCGATAGGCCCATAGGACCGATGGTAGTTCATCGACCCACTTCCCTTTCGCACTATCTAGCCTCCTTTTCAAGCCGTCCAGAATAGTCCGATTAGTAATCTCTGCTTGCCCATTACTCTGTGGGTACCGTGGGGTAGAGAAGTGGTGTTGTATTTTCAATTCCTCGCAGAAATTCTTTATCAGTTTACTGTCGAACTGTTTTCCGTTGTCTGAAATGATGGTTTGCGGGACTCCGAATCGGCATACTATGTCTTTCCAAAGGAATGATTTGACCTCAATATCTCTGATCCTTGCCAGGGGTACCGCCTCTACCCACTTGGTGAAATAGTCGGTGGCTACTAGCAGGAAGCGTTTTTGCCGTGGAGCCGTAGGCATGGGTCCGACAATATCTAAACCCCACTGCGCGAACGGCCATGGACTTTTCATAGGAACCATTTCCGTTGCCGGTTGGTGAATTAGATTCCCAAACCACTGACAGTTCTCACACTTCTGGACCAACTCGGCTGAATCTCTCTTCATGCTTGGCCAGAAATAACCGATTGACACGGCCCGCAGGGCTAGTGATCGGGAACCAACATGTCCGCCACACAGGCCAGAGTGTAATGTGTTGAGGACTCGCTGCGCCTCCCGGGGTCCAATGCATCTGAGGTATGGACCTTGAAAGCTTCTTTTATAGAGGATTCCCATGGATGAAACCCAATACCTGGCTGCCCTTTGTCTCAGCTTTCTCGCCTCGATTTTGCTCTCTGGCAAGGTTCCTTCCGAAAGGTACTTTTTGATATCGGTCATCCAATTGGGGGAGTCCTCCACGCAGGCGATAGTTAAAATTTCGCCGAGCCTTTCGATACTCGAGGATTTCAGGTAGCCAAGTTGGATACTTCTGGCTGGCTTCCCGCTGACGGATGACGCCAAGGTTGCTAGAGCGTCGGCTTGAGTGTTGAGCTCTCTTTCTACCTGATGTACTTTTGCGGATTCAAACTGGGAGAGCAATGATTGCACCTTTTGTTGATACGATGTCATTCTCTCGTCTCTGGTCTCATATTCGCCGGTGCTTTGGAACACCACCAGCTGCGAGTCGCTGTAGACATCGATGACTCGTATTCCCAAATGAGCGGCGAGATCCAGTCCTGCGATGAGAGCTTCGTATTCGGCCTCATTGTTGGATGCCCGAAAACCCAGCTTGATGGCATGTTCAAATAAGAGCCCGTCGCTGTTTTTTAAAACCAATCCCGCGCCCGCGCCCCTTCGATTAGAGGCTCCGTCGACGTTTAGGGTCCACTTTGGGCCGGACCCCTCTTCTTGATTCTCTATCGTCAAAATTTCGCCAGAAGGTGGTGTCAGATCGGCCAGAATGTCGGCAATGACTTGCCCCTTAATGGCGTTTCTCGGTACGTAATACAGATCGAAGGGCGAGAGTTCGATCGCCCATTTGAGCATACGCCCTGTGATGTTTGCTTTTTTCAAAATGGGTTTCAAGGGATAGTCGGTTACGACGTTGATTGAATGAGCCACGAAGTAGTGTCTGAGTTTCCGAGATGAAACGAGCAAGGCGTAGACTACTTTCTCCAAGTATAAGTATCGGGACTCTGGTCCGTGAAGAGACTTGCTAACGTAATAAACGGGCCTTTGTACTCCTTCGTGGTCCTTTACTATGACGGAACTGACCGCATGATCGGATGCCGCCAAGTAAATGTAAAGTGGCTCACCGAGGTTAGGTTTCATCAGGAGCGGAGGTGACGAGAGGTATCTCTTTAACTCTTCGAAGGCCAGCTGACACTCGGGAGTCCAGTCGAACTTCTCAGTCTTCCTGAGCAATTTGAAGAAAGGAAGGTTCCTTTCTGTTGCTTTGGAGATGAATCGATTCAGGGCGGCCAATCTCCCGGTCAGCTTCTGAACTTCCTTCCGATTCCTTGGCGGATCCATTTCAAGCACCGCTTTAATCTGATCGGGGTTGGCCTCAATTCCTCGGTGAGTGGTTAGAAAACCAAGGAATTTTCCGGACTCCACTCCGAAGGAGCATTTAGCTGCATTCAGCTTCATGCGATAACTTCGAAGTACTTCAAAGGCCTCTTTTAGGTGCCTGAGGTGATCCTGCTTCTGAACGCTTCGCACCAGCATATCGTCGATGTACACCTCCACGGTCTTGCCGATTTGGTGCTCGAACATTTTCGTGACCAGTCTTTGGTAGGTTGCGCCTGCGTTCTTTAGCCCGAAGGGCATTACTTTGTAGCAATAGGTTCCTATGGGAGTGATGAAGGCCGTTTTTTCGACGTCATGCTTGTTCATCGGAATTTGATGGTATCCCGAGTATGCATCCATGAAACTCATCAGCTCATTACCCGACGAAGCGCCCACCAGCTGGTCTATTTTTGGGAGGGGGAAGCTGTCTTTCGGACAGGCACTGTTCAAATCGGTGAAATCAACGCAGACGCGCCATTTTTTATTCTTCTTCGGCACAACCACTGTGTTGGCTAGCCAGTCTGGGTATCGAATTTCCCGTATAAACCCGGCCTCCAATAGCTTTCCCACTTCCTCCTTTATGGCCTCCGCGTGGACGGGAGCCACTCTCCGTTGTCTCTGCTTAACGGGACGGACCGTCGGGGAGATGTGCAACCGGTGGGATATTACCTCTGGATCAATACCTGGCATTTCGGACGGTGTCCAAGCAAACACATCCCTGTACTGACTGAGTAACTCTATCATTCTCTCCCTCTCGGCCGGGTTTAACGCGGTCCCGATAAGGAAGTATTTCTCCGGATTTTGTGGGTCGATGACTATTTTTTCCAAATCCTCCACGACCCGCTGAGCGGGATCGGGTCGGGCATCATCTGCCCGTACCCGATCCTTCAATAATTACTATCTTTTAGGGTGAATGTCACCCTCCTCTCCGGCCTCCTCCTCGAGTCTGGCTTTCCCAGAGGTTGCTATGGCATAACACCGTCTTGCAGCAAGTTGGTCTCCGTGTATCTGCATAATTCCCTGAGCGGACGGGAAGCACAGTTTCTGATGGTAGGTAGACGGAATGGCTCTCATCGCGCCTAACCACGTGCGCCCCATAATTGCATTATAAGGTGAACGCAGGTCCATGACTATGAACTTTGTCATGACCGTTTCGTCTCCTGCCCTGACCGGCAGGGTTATGCGCCCGGACGGTACTGCCTGACTGCCGTTGAAAGCTATCAACGGCTCTCTCATTGGTTCCAAGCTTGAAGGCTTCAGCCCCATCTTGAGGTATGGCTGCATAAACAGTATGTCAGCCGAACTCCCAGTGTCGATGAGTATGCGCTTAACATCGAAGTTTGCGATCCGCAACGTGATGACCAGGGCGTCGCTGTGCGGTACAATGATTCCAGTGAGGTCTTCGTCAGAGAATGTGATCACCCCAGGGTCGTCGGCCCTTGCTTTCTTCGGTGCCAGCTTCGCTTCTTGATCGATTTGCAGAATCTCAAGGTGTTTCGAGTTGCGCTTGGCTGTCCTTGCGTATGACTTGGATTCTGTCATTTGCGGTAGTCCCCCACATATTACATCGATGACCCCCGCAGCATGCGAGGGCCCCACGGCCACCACGTGCTTCTCCGGCTTGTTCCCTTCCCTGGATTCAATGAACTCTCGGAGTTTCCCTTTGCGAACCAGGGATTCCAAGAACCCTTTCAAGGTTCGGCAGCCTTCGGTTTGATGCCCGAAATCTCTGTGGTACTCGCATTTCAATCCCTTGTCCCGAGTGGCTGGATCACCTCTCATGGGAGGCGCCCACTGGAAAAATGGTGTGTGCTTGATTTTTTCCAGAATCTGCACCAGGGGCAGAGTAAACTTCGTGTCCGTCCTTTCCCGGACCTCGTTGGCGGTCGGGCCATTTTTCTGATCGGCATGTGACTTTCGCCCCTTGTCCTCCCTTGGTGTTGGGTTTTTTGCAACCGCAGCCACGGCTTGGGGTCGCGAAAAGATGGCCTCGTCCTCAACTTTGGCATACTTCTCCGCCCTACACATGAGCTCACTAAGGGACTCTGGGACCTTCTTCACCAAGGAATTACGCAAGTGATGCTTCGGCGGCAAGCCGTTTCTGAATGCCATTATCGCGGCGTTTGAATCGCACCGATCTACCTCGAACATAAGGAGACGGAACCGGTCTACATACGCCCGAATCGACTCTCCCGTCTGCATCTGGACCTTCATAAGGTCGCCAAGGTCCTTCTGTTGTTTTCTGCTGCAGATGAAGTGTTCTGCAAACAAAGTTCCGAGCTCTTCGAAGCAGCGGATCGATCCTCCAGGGAGCTGGTGGAGCCAGCTCAGAGCCGCCCCTTCGAGGCTGGACGGGAACATGCGGCACATGAGCTCATCGTGCTGTTCGTAAAGTGCCATAGCGTGTCGGAAGCCCAGCACGTGGTCGAAGGGGTCGGTCGTCCCATTGTAAAGTCTGAACTTTGGCTGTACGAACTTCCTAGGAGGTGTGCTGTGCAGGATGCGGTGGACGAAGGGCGATTCGAATCCCTTCAGAGCTCTTGTAACAAACTCCCGATCACGCGTGCTGGTCATCTCGCTCCTGTAAGTCCTCCTTGCACGCCCCTGATGCTCCTGTTCATAGCCGTCGTCAGACGAGGCCGAGTATCGGTCTGGACTCTGGTAGCGTTCTCGCCTGCCCGTATGGCGAGTGTTGGTTCGCTTCCTTCGTCTTTCACGGTGCGGCGAATGGTCGCGCTGCTCACCGCGGTCCTCTTTCGTGCGATTCCCTTCAGGGGGGACGTCGGGTATGCCCTGCTTGTCGCCACGACGGTGTCCTTCACCGGATGAGTAGACCGACTCGTGGCTTCGCACATTCACCTTTCTGCTCTGACGATCACGATCACGCGGTTCCTCGCCTGCTCTGAATGAATTCGGCTGGTCCCGAGCCTCTGGTGGGGGCGGCGGTGGCGTCTTTTCTCCGCGCTTCAAGAACTGCAGCATCAGTCCCTCCATATGTTCGAAGCGTTGGCTCATAAGTTCCATTTCCTTCGCAAGATCGCGCCCGGCCTCGGGGGTTGGGCCTTGGGAGGATGATCCGACTTGTGCTTTACCTTTCTGCGGAGGGGGATCGTCGGGCGTCACCCTTCCTTCCTCCCCATCATGTTCGTGGACCGTGGACCGAGTCCTCGCCACCATCTTTTCCGGTAAATTTTCTAGGACGGCCTTTTGTTCAAGATGTCCCACAGACGGCGCCAAATGTGGTGGGCGAATTTCCTTGTTCGTCCTCCTGGGCCGGATCCTGGTCGATCCGGGCTTTTGAGTTGGTTCCGGAGAGATGGTGCGGGTCTGAGCTTCCGACTTCGCCGATCCGGTTAGCCCTGCAGATCCTCCTCGCTGTTTGCAAGTCAGACAGCTCCTCGTCGGCTTCGGTCCTCAGGTACCTGCAACTCACACCAGTGTGGTGCCGGCTAACGCCCCTCCGACGCTCAAGTCAGTGATCCTTCTTGTTAGAAGAACCTTCAACCCAAAGAGGGAGAGAACGAGAGAGAGTGGAGTGTGTTGCGCATACCTTAGGAGGGCGGGATAGCCTCCTTTTTATACTGGATTGGGGCGTGCCGATTGGACCTCGGGGGGGGTACCCATAACGTGATGTGGTACCCCCTGTATGGCCTACCGATTCGGGACACGTGGCACCTAGGGATCATCATTTGCCTATAACGGTTTCCCTGACGCACTGTCCTTTAAGATGTCAGAGAATATTCCATTTGATAACTGTCTTGCTCTTAGTGAAGGGGTTCATGTCCGTCCAGCCGTTCAATCATGAACACCGTTGTGCCCTTTGAACGAGGTGGGTTGCCACGATTTTGACCGCCCTCGTGGTTACACGAATTAAACCTTCAGCACTCTGGTCGGGCAGTCTTACCCGTGTTGAGCCGTACTCGGGCATATGTCCTGCCCGTCCTGACTCTCCTTTGTTACATCTGGGCTTGTCAGGCCCATACACTTCGCGGGCAGTGGTGCCCCATCCTGGTACTGCCTAATGGGCCTGAACTCATGGTTTGGCTTGTGGGCTCATCGGTTGAGAGATGGGCCCGGCTGTGTTTTGTTTCCCGTTCTTTGTCTCGGTTAAATTCGCCTCCTACAGTTCTAAACACATTAATCCCTATAAGGAAAATGATACACTCAGTCACATTCACCAACTAAAACTTAGACCTCAAGTGTTTTCATTTTTTTAAAATAGTAAACATCATCTAATGAGATATATGTTTTGATAAAAAGTGCATATCGCTCCATTTTAAATTGAATGAACTCATTTTTAACAAGTGTATGAAAAACTTCAATGAGATATATACATTATCTAACGAGGTATATGTTTAATTAAATCTGTAACGAGGTATATAGGGTCTGTGTTTTGGTTGGTGAATGTGATTGAGTATAGCAGCACTCATCCCTATAATGGAGCTCTTCCTAAAGTTCACTTTAAGACCAGACATCAGCTCAAAGCACAATATACGAATTTCACCCCTCACCACATCTTCGCTAGCGTCGCTCAGCACAAGAGTGTCATTTGCGATGAACATAAGTGAGAAATGACACCCCCCTCTCACCCCATTGGAGATCTCTCACTCATCCCCCTCGAGGCTAACTTCATCATCCTGCTAAATGTGTTTGCCACAATCATGAATAACAACGGAGAAAGGGGATCTCCTTGCCTCAACCCCTTGTTCCATTCACCAACACCGACTCCTTCACTATTGAGATACAACCATTCGAATGCAATTGGGTTCGAACCTGTAACACTCATGCAAATGGAGCAAAAAAATCCGAGCTCACATTGTAATAAGCCTTTGCAAAGTCCAACTTGATCACCACCTTTTTCTTCCTAGACTGATGTATCACCAAAATACATTCTTGAGTAACCATGTAACCGTCTTGAAGGAATCGATCAGAGATGAACGCCGATTGATTTTCATCAACTAGAAACCTAATAACAACCTTAAGACGATTGGCAAGGACCTTAACCACCATTTTGTAACACCCATTAATCAGACTAATTGGGCGGAAGTCTCGTTTGGGAATGAGAGTGAGGAAGGTTGCATTTAGGCCTCCAATCCCTTGAGATGAAGCAAAGAAATCATGGAACATCTTCATAATGTCCTCCTTCACCGTCCCCAAAAATAATATTAATGATTGAAAAGAAATTAAAAGGGATAATTATAGTGCAACCTCCTCCAAAAAAGAATCTTTTCCAAATATGAAATGTTTACCCTCCATATTTGGATGCATGCACTAGAGATATTCTCAGTGTCTGCTTGAACCCATCACTATGCTCACATGTCTTTAAAAAAAGCTCATATGATTTTTTTACAGAAAAATACCCAAAAAAATCTTTTAAAAAATAGAAATACCCAAATCAACTACTTTTTAAAATTATACAAAAAAAATCTCATTTCATCATTTTGAAAACTAAAGATTAACATACCATTATATAACTTTTTAACTCTCTCTCATCATATTTAAAACTTTTCATAACTATCATTTAATTGAAAAATAATATTAATACAAGAAATGATTTTTATTTGAGAGTGATTTTACATGTTATTAAAAACAAATTAAACATACTATAAAAAATGTTAAAATTATTATTAATAAAATTATAATATATATTTTTTAGATTTTTTCGAACTTTTAAACTGTTTTTCACCCCTCTAATTCTCCATCCCACCTAGAGGTGTCAAACGGGACGGGCCGGCACGGCACGGCACGACACGGGCTGTGCCGTGGCCGGCCCGTTTGGGTGGTGACGCGGGCTGAGCCTGCCCCCGGACCTGCGGGCCATTTCCGGCACGGCCGCGGCACGGTTTGTGTCGTGGGCCCCACCTACACCCAATGTGACAGAATAGGTGTCAACTTAGTTGGGATGTATTAAATCTTCTCATTATTGTATTTTTTAATTTTTTACAAGGTGAGTAACAAGTAATTGATAGTTTTAATAGGTGCCAACGTAATTGGGATGTATTAAAAACTATAGTAATGCAATTATCACTCACTTTTTATGTTATATTAATTTTTTGTATTTGTCAATGTATTTTTTAAGAATTGTATAATTTATTTTTATTCATCAATGTACTATTTGTGTATTTTTTTTATTCATTTTATCATTAATTTAATTAATGTTCAATTGTTCATGTATTCAATAAATTCAATATTCAATAAAATAAATATTTGCATTCTTAATACCTTTTAGTTTTCAATTATTACGAATGATTTATGTGTTTTTTTTTCAACTTAAAGAAACTAGTATATTAAACATGGAATTAAATATTAAATTTTAAAAAAATGAGCATTTAAACAGGCCGGCCCATTGCCCCGTTAATGGGCCCAACCCGTTTGGCCAGCCGGGCTAGCACGGCACGGCGGCCCACCGGGCTGGCACGAAGGGCCGTGCTGGGCCGGCCCCCTGCGGCCTGTGCCGTGCTGGCACGGCACGGTTACATGAAACGGGCCGTGCCGTGCCGTGTCAGCCCGTTAGCCCGGTTGGCTAGCGGGCCGGGCTGGCACGGCACGGCCCGTTTTACACCTCTAATCCCACCTCTCAAAATAACATTTTTTAGGGGTCGGAAGGAGTACCAAAACAAAGAGAGGTAGAGAGAGAGAGAGAGAGAGAGGGGGGGGGGGCAATGAGGGGTGGCAATAGGCAACGAGTGTAGAAGGAGGTGACGCTGAGGAAAGATAATGGGAGAGAGAGAGATATATACAAAGAGAGGGAAATAGAGAGAGAGAGAGAGCCACTGGTAAGCAGAGAGGGCGGTGATAGCCATCCCCATCCCCGACACCACCCTCCCCGAGGGGTAACAACCACCCTCTTTTTCTCTCCTCTCTTTTCCCCTCTCTACCTCTCTTTCCTATTGCAGTAATACCAAGATGAAATAATTCATATAAGAATCCATCATATTCAAGCAAAATAGTGTTTCTCATCACCAAAAATTCCGGCCTAAAAGACGAACCTAAAAAACAAAATGAAGTTATAAATTTGCTTATGGAAAGACGGTGAAAATTCAAGTTGTTTACAAGTGAAAATGAGGGGGAGGCATGCCAAATCATGTTTCTAAAGAAAAAGAGCGAAAACATTTGTCTAAGACACTATACTCAATTAAGAATTAACTAGTGCTTTAGTGTAGTGAGAGTTATAAGTCGTTTTTGAATTCATTCATAAATATATACCTTCAAATCGCAAATTTGTGTGACATGTTCCTCAATGGTTCGCATAGTTTCTATATACATTATGACAGTCTTTCCAAAAAAACTGTATATATACACATTTCAGAAGAAAATTTTAAAGAAGATCAAGATGGAGGATAAGACAAAGAGGACCAAACCAGGCACATCACCTTCTCCAAGCCTCTTCAAGAAGGTGGAGGCCCTCTCCAGGCACTGCAGCACCGACACCACCCTCTTCAGCATGGCACTTTATATAGGAGAACCGAGCACGTTACAGAGAATTTCATGCACATATCCTAGTTCAAAGCCCTGTACAATTTCGATGTATTCTTGATGAAAAGGAATCTAGCAATGGAACTGTGTTGCTTTATGTATAAAACAAAACCCACAGCACAGAATGTGAAGTATTTACACATTACTGATAGCATTCCCTCCATCAATGAGTCTGTACAGGTAGAGAACAGGCATCTGGAGCATTCGCATCAGGGACGTAATTATACACCTGAAGAAATTATTTTACTTTGGTTAAGGAATTCAATATATTAACAGTATAAATTTATGCAAGAGATATATTTGATTGAAGAATAAAGAATTTTAATAAAAATTGGGAGATCAACATCAAATTCTGCCCCTACTTGGCTAATAGATCAGAAGTACCCTTTGTTGAAGATATGAAAGGGCTCAAGAGTAAATGAAAACCCCCCTTCAATTCATTCTTAAAGTAATTCTCCATCTAATTTGTATGTCTCCGAGTTCTTTTTTTTTTATCCACCTTTTCATTACTTTAAGGTTTATGTACCCATTTTATTGCTTACACCCATGTTCTTCATAAATCTCACAAAATTTGATTTGTAGTTACTTTTCCTATGCCGTCAATGATCATCAGTATCATGTTTAGCAGTTCTATGTCAAAAGAATATAGGCATGATGAACCCATCATCAGTAAGCAAGGCTTAACAAATGGCAGCACTAAAACATCCATTTATATCAATGAGGACTAGGTCTACATGTCAAAGTTATTTAAAATCAGCTAAGGTCTGTATCCATGCTTGGGATCAGAACCATGTCAGGAAAATCTGTATCCATGTCACATCCAAAAATTGCACAAGGTGACACCAACACATTTTGATACCTAGCATTTTGGAGGTGAAGTCGTGCCCATCAGTATGTATAGTGTGACACTGGTCAATCTCTACTACTGGATTGTACCAATGATGCAAAAAATTGAAAGAATTATTATTTCTTAGAAAATTAAAAATTCAGTGTAATACTGATAAAACATTTTAAAAAAACCCATGCAACATGATTAATCAATGAAAAGTAAGATAACATATGATCCATTGATCATCCTAGACACTTTACAAAGAAAATACCTACAAACCTTGATGTCCTTATCAGCGAATCCAACAAATAGCTTTCCATTGTAATATAGAAGACATGTTATCACAGCATCACAAGCAATGGAACCGACCAGCCTGCTTTCTATTTGAAGCTCATCTTCTGATAACTCCTGATATTCGGTGAATAAGGAAGTTTAAAGACACAATACATTTACATAAAAAAAATTAAGTTGATGTGGGCATTAAACAAACACTAATTCTGAATTAAGATTAAACAATAAACCTGTATAGCAACTATCTTTTCCCAGCCTCCAAAGAACAGCCACTTCCCATCCATGTGAAGAGCAAATATAGCACCACTCTGAGATTGTGTTGAGCTCACAATCACAGCATTTTTCCATATCTGAGAAGCAAACAACAAAAGGAATTTCATTTTTTTAATTTTTTACAATAATAAAAAGCTAAACCTACAAAGAAAACTAACTACTAGAATGATTTAGACATATGCTATGCATTCATATATGTATATTATTACATGTAATGTCAATTTTTGTCACAGGGAAAAAGGAAGGGAAATCCTAAACAGCGGATAATTATCAGAAAAATATAAAAACACATTTAATATACTCTCATAGTCGCATCAGCTCATTCATACTATACAGAGATCAAAATCAAGACCTAACATATTTAAAAGGAAAGAGGTGCAACCCACCTTAAGACATCCACTTTCATGAGAAGCAACAATAAAACCACAACTCACTGAAAGTGATAATACAGGGGACACATTTCCTAATGTATCATCCTCCAATACTGCCAAAGGAGTGTGATCATGTAACCACCACAAACGAACTGTTCCATCCCAACTTCCACTATACAAAACGTTATCACATATCGTCAAGGAAGAGACTGCTGACTTGTGACCACTCATAGTGCATATTAGAGAGTAATCCTGAGACAATGGAGAACATTTGTTGTCAGGATTTGTATTTAATATCTATGCCAATAATACAATATCAAGAAGCAAGGAAGCATGACATTAGAAAGAACTACAAGTAATAGACATACTCAAATAAAGAAAGGTCATTTCTGATATTATATATAAATGGTGATTTGTTGGATGGTCAAATGGCTACCAAGTATGAATTTGCCTCAGGGAGATCAAAGGATACATTATGAGTTTAAGTGCCAGATAACAATTGGATACTCCAGTTAAATCGGCCAACACTTCCTTGAATTACATTATATAAATTTAAACTACATTTTAAATTATGAAACATGATGACACACACAAGCCAGTTTGCCACATATATAAAGAATTTAAACTTTACAAGTTTTAGAGACTTAACCTGTAAAGACCATGCCTTTATTGTCTTGTCTCCGCTACCACTATAAAGTCTCTCAAGTCCTGAAACTGCCAGTGAATGAACCCCTGAATAACGCCAATCATTATGGTCATACCAGTTTTTCAATGGTTTCTTGTCGAGGAAGCCCCCATCATCAATATCCCAAACAAAAATGCCACTCCCACTATCTCCACTTATGCATAGTGGTTTGTTTGCTTCAGAAACAACTACAGCCGTAACTCTATGCTCATGACCTTTCAAGGTTTCTACATGGGAGAAGTCCTGCACCCATTATATACAAAAAAAATAAGCAATAAATGAACAGATTCTTTTAAATGATACAAAGTTTAAACATGCAGGAAAAAAGAAGAAAGAAAAAAAAAAACATTATTAGCAGGTTTGGAAATTCAACGGAAATCTCATGCCTAATAAATTCAGTGGGTTCCATTTTGAAAACAGGATCACCTTTAATTCAATTCAGAAAGTTTGGGGGATCCTCCACAAGTTTAAAGAAGAATCATGACATAATCATCAATGGCTTCATTTCAGCAGATCCCACATGCAACATGTTGAAATATTTGGCTTTCAAGGAACACAATATTTTTCAATGGAAGACAAACAGTACGTGGAAAATATTTGCAATGGAGTTTTGTGGACGCCCTTTGTGTTTCTTCTTCTTCTTTGAGTTTTGGGGAGTTTTGGATATATATATTTTTTTTTTTTGATAAAGATGCATCCCTTTGCTTTCATTTTTTATCTGGTATGTTTGGCATAAAAATGTATATCTGAATATCTGATAGACATCCAACCCATCGTCCCAAAAACAAAAACCAGCTATGTGCATGGTGTGAAGAATCACTTCATATGACTAGTTGTAATTAAATAAGAATGGTTTTTTAAGTGAATTACTAGTCCCGAACTTCTTAAAACCAGCACATATATTCAGATATGAATCTCATACAATTGAAAAGCCAGATTACTCAAACTGCGTCAACACCAATCAATGCTTTTGTAGTAGGCAACAAATTACAATGTCTTCTTAACTGTCACATATATATCAGCAGGTTGTTAAAAGCTACAAATGTCAGCAGAATTTGCAAAAAAAAGTAGGATGTAAGCTAATAATACACTGTAAGATGTAAACTAGTAATACACTGTACAACTCTGAATCTTTTTCAGTTGCCTATAATAAAATTTCATACCTGTAAGGACCACACATGGATTGTTTTATCGTAGGAAGAGCTAAATAGATACCCACCTACACAGAAGTTCATCGAATCACACTATTAGCATCCAGAAAAGAAAACTGCTAAGATACATCTCCATGCATATGATCAGAAAAGAATAAAATTTAATGGGACACTTACTCCTCCCATATAAAAGGATCCCATACCTCCAACAGCTAATCCACTGACAGAATCACGATGCCCCTCCAGAGTAACAAATCTTAATGCGCCACCACTCATCCCTTTGACAAGATTACAATTGCCCGTATCTTCTTCACAAGTGGGACCCCTCTCAAGAGCACCTCCATCCGAACTCTGTAAATCAAACTCAGCTTGTTGTTTAGAAGAACAAATGTCGCAAAAAACCAAGCATTTCACTGAATCTCCTCCAACACTATCCGGAACATCCAATCCGGCAGGGTCTTCATCGAAACTCCTACTAATCAATCTCCTCATACATTTCCATAATTCCCTTAACTGAGGCCGACTACCCGGATCATAATTCAGGCACTTACACAACATCCGCTTCAACTCCTCAAACTCTGTCCCCAACGAAAAACCTCCCAATTCAGAGACCACCACCTCCAACCAGACCTCATACTCCGCCAAGCACTCTTCACGCTCTCGATCAGCTTTCGTTAAAACCATCAAATAGAACCCTCGAAACAACTCCTCAACAAAACCATCCCCAATGAGAGACGCCACCAAAACACAAGCCAATGCCCACACATCTGCTCCACGCCCCAATGAAGGTACGGTCCGCGTATCATTCAAGGCCACAAACACCTCCGGAGACACAAACACGCCACAATACGTCCTATCATTCTCCACCACCACCCTCCCCCTCTCATTCCTACAAATCTCAACCACGCCACTCAAATCAAGCAACCAATGCCCAAAACCATCCAACCCAAAGCAAGACATCGCCAGGCACCCGCAAGCGACGCCTTCGCAATGCAAACCCATCACCGCCTCACACAACTCCACCCCCACCACCGCAAAACGAACAAATCATCCCCCATAACCCCCACCGCCGCCTCCCGTCGGAGCCCATCGCAAACCAAGAACAGCTCGTCCCCCTCCATCCAGAGCCCATAAACACTACCCAAACCACGCCGACCCATCGAAGCCCTCAAAACCGTTCTCACCTCCTCCGCCACCGCATCCTCCAATCGCGAGACCGCTCGTACGACACGAGCGGCGTAGGTCAGAGACAACCCCTCGATCGATTCAGGGGGCGTAAAAAGATTCAAGAGACTAACTTTCTGGCCCTCCCTCATCGGGAACCGCCGGTAATTCATCGCGGCGGATGTCGTGGTCGATCCCTCGATCGCGTCGTAGGGGATGATCCAGTCCTTCCATTCGGCGACGATCGGGGCGTCGGTCAAGGGAAGGGGCGTGAATCGATGGTCGTTGACGGCGATCGGTGACGGATGACGAGGGGGGGAGGGGGAGGAGAAGCGGAGGAGGTCGATGTTGCGGGGGAGGGAGAGAGAGGGGACGAGTTGGGCGCAGATGGGGCAGCGGAGGGCGTTGGGGAGGGGTGGGGGAGGGTGAGGAGGCAGGGACGGCAGACGGAGTGGCCGCAGGAGAGGACGAGAGGGACGGTTTCGGAGTATGAGTAGGGGTTCAAGCAGATCGGGCACTCCGGAGGGGGTGGAGGCGAAGAAGGGGACGCCATTAATGGCGGCTTTGGTTTCTTTGGAGGGAGACGGGGGGTTGGGTTTAACCGCCGGGGGTGTGTTTATATGAAGAGAACAATGCATATTCCCCCTTGAAAGTTCTTTAATATCCATGTCCCCCCTGTTTTTTTTTTTTTGAAAATCTATATAACCCTCTGAAAGTTTATGTGGTTAAGCGAAAAAAAACTCTCGAGTTAAATTGCCGTCGTCTTAGAAAGAATATCCTTAGAAAATATATATTCATATAATTATATGAACCCAGAAAGATTGTGAATATATATATCGACCTCTCATTTTTCTGAATATTCATATAACCCTTTGAAATTATGCGTTTAATTCATATGACTGCATATTGTTACCTAGTTAAAATTTGTGTATGGTTAATCTAATAATATATAATAATTTATCATTAACACATTGAAGAAAAAATACAATAGGGTATTAATGGCAGGGGTATATCAATATAAGCCAAACAATAGGGGGTTATATAGATTTTTTTTTAAAAGGGGGTCGATATGGATATAAGCAAACTTTTAGGGAGCTATATGCATTTTTTCAATTATATGAAATGGCTGGAGTTGTTTGTAATTGTACGACTGCGTGGGGGTCCCTCGATGTATAGTAGAATTTTAATGAGGGAATTTTTGTTTGAAAATTTCGGTTTAATTTTTTTTAATCATGCTTAAAACAAATTTTAATTGGGTCCCACCTATGTTTTTTTTTGGATTAGAATATGTTTTTAAAAGCCAAAAGATATAAATTGTTGTGTGTAATATCATAGAAAGTGGGGTTCTAAATTTATATTCATATTTAATTACTATAACATCATATTGTAAGTATGTCAATTATCTAAAAAAATATTCGTATATGATTTGAATCCGTATCAAAAAAATTCAAAAAATATTCGATATCTGAAAAATCCGTATCCGTATTCGAAAAAATTATCCGTATCTGAAAATTTTCGGATCAGATACAGATATACATGAATCCGATTCAAAAAATATCCGTATCTGAAAATATTATTATATTATTATTTATTTAATTATATATTTATATTTTTAGGATTAATATGAGTTTTTGTTTTTATTTTTACTCTAAACCATGTAATGTTGATGTATATACTTACAATTTTATGTTTTATATTAGTTAATTATTAGATTTTTTCATATTTCAAATATTAAATATATGATTTTTATTTTTAAATATTGCATATTTTGATATTTTAATAATTTCATATTTATTTTGAATTTTGGATAATTATCTGTATATTTCAAATCAAATACGGATACTTACTTTCAATATCTATCGATTATCAAATATGGATATTTTTTCGTATATTTAATTCAGATACATAAACCCCTTTTACCCTTCTCTCTCTCTCTCTATTTTTCCCTCCTCCCCTTGTTGTCCCCACCACCCAAAAAGAATTGACGGATGGTGGGGGTGGAGATATGGGTTGTGGAGATAATTGAATATGAGAATGGTAACTGTTAAAAAAACAGAAAAAGATGCATCTCAACTGGTACTGAATCCTAATATCCATGAAATAAGAATAATGTTACACCCAACCTAAAGTTTTAACATATTTTCTCACCCAAAACTTCATGCAATCTAAGGAACAATGGATTAAGATTTTGTTAATAAATTATCATAATTTTAAGAGAGAAAAAATTCATCAATTTTGTCTATATTCATATTTTTAAAATTGAGACATAAAATAAAGATAAATGTTATTCCAGTTTTTAAGTGGAATACAAAATCTTCATTTCATTCAAAATCAAGACAATTGTCCACACTTTATCCTGATTGTCCTCCCCTCACTTATCCCCACAATTATCATTTATCAGACCACTTATCTGATTATCAAACTAGCCCTAAATAAGTGTGAATGATATCCATATACCCTTATTTAAAGTGCATATGCACTTAGGACGAGAAACGGGCTAAAAAATACTTACAGGGGAAATTTAAGAGACCTGACTGGATCCCATCTCGTCCAAAATAGGGTGTAATTCATTGAGTTGCAAAATTCAAGTGTCAAACTACAAAGATTAGCAAGAACTTCTCTTTTGTTGAAATGTAGCTAATGAGGCCTCACATAAACCTCAAATGTTGCAGTCCCAAAGAATCTGCAACACATTCCTTACCCTCAAACCAAGATGGCAGACAAAATTCATCTAACAATTGAACTGGGGCAATCCACAGAGAGTTTTCTGATTATTGAATCACATCAAAGTGTCCAGTGTTATTTTTCTGTTCTGGCATCAGAAGTAGAAGAGCAATGCGAATATGTCACATTTGGACCACACATTGCTCGATTCACCTTTCAATTACATCAACAACGTGGCTTTTATACTGGAACGGCTTTGGTAGGCTGGAAGTGATGAGAACTCAACTGATCATGTATTTGTTTGAACTTCTCTCTGAGTCTCTGATCTGCAATATTCATCATTGAAAATTGTCAAGCACCAAAAAAAATTTAACGTTCCAAATATAACTCAATGTACAATCTAAAGTATGTCTTGTTCTACAATTTTTTGGGTAATTTTTTGATATACATTCAAATGCATAATACATTGTTTTGTTTGATACAATGAATACCTGATGTTCACAGAAAGCTCTTCCTGTCCAATTTAAAAGAATATACCTCATATAACTTGCCATATATAAAATTGCACATGTTACACTGCAAATCCTTTCACCTAAATTTGTGAATATGGATGCCCAATGAATGAAGCCAATTCAGTCAAAACAATTCTGATAAAGTAAATCCATTGGATATAATCATATAAATTTTCAAGTGAATCTATTTGAAAACATAAAAACACCTATAGTGCTGATTTTCAATCTTTTCTTTTTTTTCAAAAAGAAATCAACAAGGAAAAGAAAAATACCCGTTTCAATTCAATCTCTAGATTTCTCTTGGATTGTTGGAGACTGTGCCTTAACTGGGTTATGTCAAAGACATTATCCAAGTCCTCTTCAAATGCAGACTCCAGTTCTTCCCTAAGGAGAGCAGGTAATTTGTCGACCACCGGCATGAGGAGAAAGCAGTTGAACTATAAAACATGAGAAGAGCAAGAGAATAAACATCCATATTTGAAAATGATGACAGAAACACAGTCCTTACTTAGTAAACGACAGAAATTTAGGACTAATCACACATTACAGCTTTTCTGATAAGTGAATAGGGTCAGACGTGCAGGTGTTCAGTCGCTAAAGTAGTGAAAATTATTAGAAATAAGAGTTTTGACTCGGTTGTAATGGGATAAGATCAAATCTCAACTGAATGATTTAATTAACAAACTCTCTGTTGAGATTTGAGCCTATTCAAATTAGGTTATTGAGTTTATGTAAAAAAAACTTTTTGACAAATATTGAGTTTATAAATAGGATCCATGTAATCCTTTCTGATATGTAGAAATTATATTCAAAATGTAGTAATCCTTCTGATATGCAGAAATAAATTAAAAAAAATTGGTGGGTCAGAAATAATATTTAAAATGCAGTCTTTCGTATATTTATGTTTCTCTCCTTTCTCTCTTCTTCTTTGCATTATTTTATATTTATCTTAGATCTTAGATTTTCTATAAAAAGGACATTAGAAAACACAGTCTTTACTTGGTACAAAAAAAGAAGAAAAAAAAAAGTAGAAGAAAGAGAAACCCAGTAATTTCTTCCAATGAGTACATGTTCCCAAGCCCTTTTATTTTGGAATAGCTTCGTTCTGCACAAGCCACAAGCTTGACCATACAGCATGGGGAGTGATCCTAATACGCATAGCATTTTTACTTCGACCTCCTTTCTTGACCCAATGTTAAACTGACTTGAAATGACATCACTGCATCTAAATTAATACATACCTTTAATTCTGTAGATGCCAGAAAGTACTCCTTTATCCCATGGAATATCTGCTGTACTAATGCATAGACTATTCGTTCAGATGATGGAGCAAGCCTTCGGTTCCACAGTGTGTTATCCAGAAGATCAACAAGCTTCGTCTCAGTTGTGTGAATAGAAGAATTGGAGTCCATTCCTGGGTTATGATAGTTAATTGTTAAATCAGCCTTCACCTTGTTCTCATGCTTAATATGATTTGGCAAAACAGATGTGTCATGAGGGCCTGCTGAACAAACAGAATTGCCATTAACAGTGGACTGTTCAGTGCCAGAAAATGAGTCCAAAAATTGACGCAATCCAGCTCGATTCTGCACATTTGACCATAAGAGAGGTGCCCAGCCAGAAAGACAACATAAGAATAAAAATAAAGATAAGGATGCAAACTTGCAGTCTGTCAAATATAACTATCGACCTTGTTATGGAGTGACCAAGTGACATAACGAGTGGTGCTCAGTAAATCTTCCATGCATCTGAAACACAAATTTGCACGTGGATGAGATGAATGCAAATCAATAACAATTCATTTGTAGATTATGTGGAAGAATCATCAAGCACAGATAAAAACTCCGAATCAAAACCAAAATTTGGCAGAGAAGCAACTAGTTCATGCACCAGTTATAGAAAAGCCACAGTTACTGCAATAATATTGGGAGTGACATGTTACTAAATTCAGGCAACAAACCAAAAGAGTTATAGACACTCAGTGCTACGGTACCTCCCAAAACATAAATGATACAACAATGCATACCTGTGCAGCTACATAATATAACTTATACTATACATCTTTAACAACCCTTGCCCCTTGAACTCAAATTGGATCACACACCAATAGTTCTCAGCAAGAAAGAATGATGCTGAATGGTATGGCTTCATAAAGAAGTCAAAAGCTGAAACATAGAGGGAAGACAGGGCAGTGCATGCATCCTAACAAGGCATGGTGTTGAATGAAACGATAGTCTATCTCAATGTGCTCAGGCTGTAAGTTTGAAGACTGCTTTTGTTGAAGAGATGGTGTTCATTATTACATTACGAAGACAAGCATGTGGGAATAAAAAGGGGAAACGGCAAGTAAAAACGAGACAGGAGACACCAACAGTATCCCCATCAGAATAATTCACTCATATTACAATTTCACTCAATAAAAAAATCTCTCATCCCACAAATTATGGGCTAAATTATGGGCTAAATTAGTAGCCCTCTAGTTGTTGTAATGAAGAACATGAGGGGAAGGATATGCCCATTATGGGAATCGGGAATGGCAAACTTTTACAGAAACTAATGGCCATGGTGTGATACTTCAGACGAACAAGATATGATATTCTACCTATTAGTATGACAAGAGGAGAATTGAAGAAACATCCAATAGCTTGTCATGTGTTGAAGATCAGCGACACCTCCAGGCCAATCACATTACAATAAGCTCAAAACTCAAGCAAGGATGGCGAGAGAGAAGGCAGTCCAACTGTCTAAGAGCAGTGGTAGTACCCACAAATTCACAATGTGGACAGCCACATAGTGAATAGATCAAGAGTTATTCAAGAAGGAGAAAATGAGAGGTAGACTAGGAAACCAACAAGTGAAGATAACTTACAGAATCAGCAACAGGCACACCATCATGCATACCATGTAAAATACAGTTACTTCTCCAGGCCCAGATCTAGGCAAATAATTTCTTTGGACCTGACGAACAAAAGCCAGATCTAGGTTGTATCCATTAGTTATTCATGTTATGTTTGGTCCAGGATTCACCTTGTAATCACCATCCAGTTGGGGTGCATTGAATCAGATGGTGAGAAGATGGTCCATAAAAAATCATAGGAGTGAAAATGGGAGATCATGTGGAGAAAAAAGAGGAATCACAATTCATGGGAAGATATATGATTCATGGGGTGGTTTTTTCTGACCGTTTGATGAAAATCCATATAATTGGATGGTGTTGAGACGATGACCACATCTTATCATTTCAATAAATATATAAAAAATGCGGTCTCTCTCTCTCACTCTCGATATATATATCGATATAACTCCATGGAAAGTTAGCTAAATTGGTTTTAGTCTCTGTAAAATTGGAAAATCGCCACAGATCCCCGTAAAGTATATATGGTTAATGGATTTAGTCCTTGAGTCAATTGCTCTCATAAATACATTCAAATAAGTCCCTACAAAATATGAAAAATCTAATTTAGTCATTTTGATGACAAAAATGACTCTTTTCTAGAAAATTCTTCTGTTATCCTATACTCATCAAGGGTAAAAAAAAGGAAAAAATCGATATAACTCCCTAAAAACATATGAAAATAGAAAAAGATCTCTATAAAATAAGTGAATACTCTAAAATCAACCACAAATCTGATTAGTGTATTACAGGTAATTTATCAAGTAAATTTTAAAAGTATATTAAAGTAATTTATATGTATGGTTAGAGTCAATTACAGATCTAGTTAGTTTTCGTTATGGAATGGACTAAAATAAATATTGTCTAATAAGATAGGGACCTTATGGGATTTTTTATTTTATTTTATAGGGACTTTTTCCAATTTTCATAAGTTTCTAGGGAGCTATATCGATTTTTCAAAAATAAGAGTGAGGGCATTATGATAACTCTTATTGTATAGTTAAAGTTAACCTTGTACTCGACTAGTTGGGAGTGACGGTAGGGACTGAAACAATATTTTTCTAATAACATAAGACCTGTGATGATTTTCTAATTCTATAGGGACTTGAACCGATTTAGCTAACTTTTCATGGAGTTATATCGATTTTTTCCGATATATATAGGAGTGATATGGTGCGGACACCATGCCCTCTTTTAATATGCAGTCACCTTGTAATCACCATACGATTGGGGTGCATTCAATCGGATGGTAAGAAAATGGTCCATAAAAAAGATCCCAGGAGGGGGAGATCATGGGGAGAAAAAGGAGGGATCGCGATTCATAGGGATATATGTGATTTCATGGGGTGGTTTTTTTAACTGTCTGATTGAAATCCATTTAATTGGATGGTGAAAAGAGGGTGACCGCACGGGGAATGGTGACTACATCTTGTCATTTCACCATATATATCACAAAGCAGCAACTTAATTGTAATTTAAATTTGCAACATGTATCAACCAAAAAGTAATAGAAGCCAAATTGAATAATCTACACAATAGATATGAAAATATAAAAAATTCTGAATACTCATAATTGTGTTGCACAATTTTAGTTCAAAAGATATAACAGTCACTTTTTTCTGTCATTTGAGGAATAAATAGCCACTTACCACTAAATAGATACATTAAATGAGGAGAATTTGCTAAATAGGTTAGCAAGAAGTGATTTATTATTAGTGAACTTGTTTATATACACAACCTTCTCATTGCATAACTTCAATCCAGTTGTTAGCATTTAAAGCATTGTCATCACTATCACAAATTCTACGAGTGTGGTGATAATCAAAGAAACACATGGAAATGTGAGTAGGATATTTACTTTTCTCGGCATGACCGTTCTGTCGATTCTGCAAAGCAATGGAAGGCATTCTCTACCCGCCTCACAAACATTTGATGGCCACTGAGGTATTCCCCATCTTTCTAATTAAAATGAGTCCCACTAGGAAAGGTTAGTAACCGTATAGGGAAGAAAATGACCAAATGTCAAGTCACTATATGAGGAAGTCATACTTGCAATAAATATACAGCGATTGGGAGCAGCCTCTTCAAGACGTGCAAGAGCCTAACACCCAACTGTCACAAGAAAGGAACCCCTTTAACTAAAAAGGCAGAGAAAATAAAATGGCTAATAAAAAAGCACAACCTTGAAGATGCTCTACTCAAACATTCAGATGCAATACAGGACAACTACGTGAAAATGCATTCAATGAAATTATATATTGACCTACTTTAAATGCAGCAACCTATGATGTAAAAATAGATTAAAAATCCCCCAGAAAGAAGGATTTTTTTTTTTTGGAAAAGGATGGTGTTCACCACTTCATATTTAAACCACATTGAAAAAGGAGAATCTGTCAACCAAATCTCTGATGCAATACAACCACCAGGGAGATGGGAGAGTTATAAAAAGAGAAGGATTTGTCATCACTGAGTTTTCTAGTTTTTTTTTTCTTCATTTTTCTTTGGAGATTTAATTTATACCTCTGAAATGACGAAAATTATGGGCAAAATGAATATACCCACCCAATCCATACATGAGCATCCCTAAAATGCGTCCTATGATGTACTTAAGGGTCTTCAACAGGTCCGAGGCCCGAAAGCCCGGCCCGCCCTGAAAATGGGCTGGGCTTAGGCCTGGTTCTGGGGCCCGGGCCGTAGGCCCGCCCGAACCCGGCCCGTTTGGGCTGGCCCGTAGGCCCATGGGGGCAATCCAATAAACTAGTAACGTGCAATTTTTATTTGAATTGTGGTTGAGTTATACAAATTATTAACAGTTATGTAGGTGTCAACCTAATTAGATACATGTAGTTATTCATTTTTTTAAGTAATTAATTCATTTAATATTTTTATTTTAAAAATTCAATAGATATAAATATTTTTTTTAACATTACACTTTAAATTTTGTGTTATTTTAACATTATATATAAATAAACAACGTAACATAAAAAAATAAAATGCTTTGAATTTGGGCCCCTAGGCCCGCCCGTGGGCCAGAACCCAAGCACGGCCTGTGAGGCCCAGGCCCGTGGGCAGGGCCTGAGCTCTGTTTTTTGCCACGGGCCAGCCCGGCCCGGGCCCGCTGGCCAAGCAGGCCCGCGGGCCTGGGCCCAGGGCTGGGCTTGGGTCCTGTTTCAACGGGCCGGGCCGGCTCAGCCCGTTGCCGACCCTTAGATGTACTGCCAATCCTGATGGTCATTTAAATGTTTTGAGAACCCATTTATATATTTTTTGTCTTACAAACATGATCAGGTCCATTGATTATATTCATGCAATCTGTGACAGTCAAACTGTATGCAGAAGACCTTCACCTATGTATTGATCACATAGCAAGAAACCAAAAATGAATCAGGCATTAGCTTATTTCTGAAAATTGCTCCTTGTATACTTGTAATGATAACAAAAAGAAAACATACTAAACAAATACGGTACTGGTTTTCTCAAATATTCATCAAAGATTCATTTCCTGCATTTAAATACAACATCAATGAAGAAAATTATTGAGTCTGCATTTTCTGTGCATGCATTTTTAGAGTGTACTGAAACACACCTGATGAAGAAAAGGCTCAAAGGTGTCACGAGCCTTTGCAACAGCAATCACACAAGCAGTCCTAGGCCAACATAAGTTTGAAAAGCCAACAGCAGAAGGTAGCTGAGTTGTATATCACACTGAGAATTTGAAAATAAAGGAGAAAAAAACTGTGAATACCTAGAATAGTTTGTCCCATCATGAATATCTTCTACTCCACAGGCATTTACAATCTCTTCTCGCGTAATTGGAGGGCATTTCATTCCTCCAACCACCAAGCGGAACTCTGCCATTGCGCGGTGATATTGTGCACCACCATAGAGACGCATTCCAGCATTCTAAACCCAACATTTTCCAAAAGTAATTACACACAGTAAAAAGAATGGCATAAAATTAAACAAATTAAAGCAAGAAATGTTTAGATATAATCAATCTAGCATACATAAAATTCTTTCAGTTAATTTTTTCTCCATTAACTGCAGAATCTTCAAAAACATACATCCTCAAACTGGTAGCTTCCATTTGTAATGATATTTCATATTAAAAAAGGATTTATATTTATGTTTCAAGTTGTCATTTAACCAAATCTTGATAGGTTGTCTCAATTTTCAGACAATATTTTGTTTAACCAAATCATGATAGGTTTGAGCTCGGACTAGATCCCTCGCCTACTGCTTCTGCTCTATCTATGTTTTTTCTCCCGTTTTCTTGTTTTTCCTTTCTGTTACTTGAATTGTGCCACAATTCAATGAATAAAATTTGGCAGCAGAATCCCTACCATAAAAATGAAAAAAATAAAATTTTGATAGGAATAGAGGATAAAGAATGTAAAGATATCCAATTTGGTTCGATCTTATTATATTTTATAATTTAAACATCCACTTTTCCCCACTGGAGGTGTTGATCAAACATATCTATACATCTTCTGAACATAGAAGATTTTATAAAATTCATTGGAATTGGTAAAATTTCATGAATGGCAGACCATCAGACACATCAACTTTTTTCTTGAGACATACCTCGAATGTGAGAATTCAATTACAATCTACCTGAATCAACAATAATTTACCAAACTAGGCAATAACATCAGCATCAGCAGTCAACTACTTCCTTAAGGGAATCTTACAGGCATCATCTTATAGGGAATCTGGAGACCATCTGTACCAATAAATGTCCCTCCGTTAGCTCTTTCATCTTCAAGGGTTTCCCCTGCAACCAAGATTAAATAATATGGCAAAATTTAATTGCATACAATTCGAAACATCAAGATTTATAACAAATTAGACCATTTTAATAAAACAAGGATGGTTTACCAAATTTATCTGGAGGTGCAACCACTGTGCCTTTCAACAATAATGACAACTGAGGCAGGTAATAAAATTAATTGTAAGCACTTGCCAGTAAATCATGATTTTAAATCCTTTATTGTCCAAACTTATCGTGGAAAATAAGTTTTAAGAGATTTCAAAGACTTTGCAATATATAAAATTAAAGATGATAAATACCTTGGTCAAGAATGAATCATGGAATGTACGCCCCTTCTCCTTTAGTTTTACTTCATCCAAATCACTGCCATACAAGTAAGATGGAGTCAAAAATTAGAAACAACTTACAGGATGAAAAATTAGTTCATCAGAAGATCAACTTTCCCATAAAGAACAAACAATACATAAAGCAGCACCACCTCCACAGAGTAACCAGATATTTCTGATGTCACACCAACATTGTAAATCTGCTAAATAAATGCACTAAAACCTGCACTCGTATATGTAGATATGTGTTGAAAAATATAAAATTATCGTAACAGTTGTTTTAAAAGTAGTAACAAACCTTATCTCTTGATTTATTTCTTGTAGCTTCCTTGATGTGCTCCGGTACTCTTTTTCAAGAAGTGGAATGATTTGAGGAACATTGTCCATGTACCTTTGGCCCACCATTTCATTTGAAAATATTTAATGACTGATTGAAATGATTTGACAAGATGAGAAAACAAATACCTTTTCTGGAGTAATTCTTCCAAAAATAACCTAAGATTGCTTACACCTATTCTACTTCTTTCTTCTCTTGACAAGGTTCGACCTAATTTGTCCTCCAACAGTGCTACATCTTCCAATTCTCTCAAAGAAACAGCCTGCATGGAAAAGGAAATGTAATAAAAACACTCGATGGAAGATGTTTTAAACTGATACAAAGGTCACTATATGACATAAATTGAAGATCTCATTAACAAAATTCATTTTGAAAGAGAATAATCTCTTTTGTACAATTATATACTTCTGTTACATATTCATCCTTTCATGTTCCTGTTTTATGCTTCCTTCATTTGATCTCTTTTTTTTTTGTATTCCATCTTCTTTTTCTGCATTGTCTTATGCCTCATAGGTCTCTTGCTATACTGATATCCCTTGGAGTTAGTACAATTTCGAATTAACTAAAAGCATGCTTTCTAAGTGAGCAAAGAACAAAACAAAGAACAAGAAGATCAAATAAGTTCCGGTTATCAAGGTTTATGTTAACAATTATACCGAAGATAGTGTACTGTACAATCCGGAGTACACTGAGTAGTGACATGGTCTGGGCATAAAATACTGTGTGTAATATGCAAATATGTACAAAGTATGATTGCAGGCTTGTGTTTTCTTAATCTCATTTAATTATTAACTGAGAACATTTATATTTTCAAAAATGCATAACTCGACTACAACAGTTCCGCACCAATCATTCTGACACATAATATTAAGCATGATGAGTTACTTATCAATCTTTTGAGAATCCAGATTCTTCTTTGAAATAGAGAAACATGGATATAATATACTACTGATATAACCGAAGTTTGTGTGGTGCCCAGTACTGTATCAGCCAGATCCATAGATATGAATTATATGATCCATAGAATACATGTTAATATATGGATAAACAGCCAGTTTTTTTCCTTATCCGATTCTCTTCTTTTTCCACTTCATAATCCTTTTAAACTATATGACATTTTCTCCAAAAAGTTCCTCTATGTTTACTAAAGTTGAGGAATTTACCCCTATAGGTTACATTGTATGATACGCATTTCTTACATTTCCTCTTCTTCCTTTTTTCCTTTTTTTTGTGCTTGTAAGTATGATATCGCATATGCATCTGAAACATCAATGTGAACCATATGATATGGCATGATTTACAGAGGTTCACAAAGCCTGGTAACAGCTTGCTTACTTAAGAAAACTGAGCTGGAGAAACCTATCATTGGAAACCTTCTGCTGGCATTTTCGCCACCCATTTTTTCTGATGCATCTGACAAACTACAGATCACTTCACATGCATCTATCAATATCTTCCTCCAAATCATCAGCATCTCACATGAGTAAATACTCTTTACCTAAGCCCACTACATTGCAGGATGAAATTTCTTCAAAACAAAAACAAAAACCTAAAACCATGAGTAAACTTAAGATGATGCAGGAGAACACATAGGCGGTTTATTTCCTATATTCTTAGAGATTGGATGACTATTTTTTTTTTATCAAAAGGGTTGGCTCTCGCCTTTGTATTAATAAAAGGAAAGCCCAAAACAGAAGAAAAATAGAAAATACATTTAAATGACCCAAATGAAATGCCAAAAGGAGAAGAGTTATCTACTTATGGCACCTCAACAAGGGTTTAAAGTAAACTAGAAAAATGACCACCACTAAATGAAAAATCACGTGCCCCTGCACAGTGTCTTCCCCACTCCACAATGAGTCGCGCTGCCCCCTCACAAATATTCTCCACATATGGCGTGCTTCCTTTGAAGAACGCAAGGTTCCTAGTCCACCAAATCGACCAGAGCATTGCAAAAATAAAAGTTTGAGATATCTTCGCACCCAAACTCCTATCCTCCGTTGCCCCTAGATAACTATTTATTATTGGAGTTATTATAGTGGAATAGGCTTGTTGGGCCTATTCTCGGAGGCACGGGGTTTTGGGGGCAACACACCCAAAAGGTTGCACGCCTCCCCTGGGCAGGAATGTACCTTTGAAATGAACCTCAACAACGATGATTCCAAGAAGACCACCATTTCCTAGATAGTATGTCATTGTTCCACTTCAAGACCAACTGCTCTCAGAAGAAAACTTTACAGCACATGGTCAGGGAGTATTATATTATCGTTATATTTGCAAATATTAGTCTTTAATTATATATTAATTATTTTTATTTTTATATTTTCAGGTCATGATCCAACGTTGCTAGATGGGCTCCAAGAGAAGCTTCTTACGAAGGTGTACAGAGCTAGATGGGCTCCAAGAGAGGATACGACCAGTCTTACTTGTGGGGAAGGTGTGGAAACTACGTCTCACATTTTTTTGGAGTGTCCGATGGCTAAGCTTATCTGGCGGAGACTAGCGGGATGCTCTGATCTTGTAGATGGCAGTACCTCGCTCGAGGAATTATGGAGAGCAGGAAGGCAGCTCAGATCACGAGGGGATAAAAGCGCGAAGGCCAAAGTATCATAGATGTTTATTCCGGCAATTATTTGGGCACTATGGATTTCCCGTAATCATCTCCTATTCAGAGGCACCCCGACATACCAGGAGAATATTTGGCAGATGGTCATGAACCAACTCAAGGATTGGGGTGTGTGTTGTGCGGGAGCGGGGAGGATTTCTTTCCAAGGGGGTCTTATTCGTGTGGAGGAGTAGTCATTTGGATGGTTTGTTTTTGTGTTTCGAGAGACTCTGTAGACACCTCTTCTACTTGATATCAACTCGAAGGGATGTAAAGTAGGCCATGTGTTCTTGTGGCATACTTTCTTGTATTTCTCTAAATTGGGCATTCTCTTTTTTAATATTAATTAAGGCTGAATGCCTACCATTATCTTCAAAACAAAATGATCCAACGTCGGTAATTCAAGAACAGTTGATCGTGAAATGGAACAATGTCATTTTGAAAGATGGATAGATCATGACACATTATCTAGGAAATGGTGGCCCTCTTGGATTCATCGTTGTCAAGGTTCACTTCAAAGGTACATTACTTGTCTTGTTAAATATAATATATATTAAAGTGAAGTTAATTTTAACTCATATCTGTTTCATCTCAGTACTCATAGATCCAGAAGAATTAGAGGAGGCATTGAACCAACAAATGCTAGAATTAGAGGAGATGTTAAACCAACAATCTATATGACTCGCTATCGGTCTTGCTTTTGTGGTCTGTGTGATAGTTTGACAGTATGGGTGATAGTTTGGTGGTGAGATGTGGGACAACACATCATTGCTCATGTCGTCTTGGAAATTCTCTTATATGTGATGTCACTTCTTCACATAACCAATGTCTCTGCCTGCAGGTTTGTTTGTTTTTTTTTTTTTTTTTTTTTTTTTTTTACGGTCAACAATTGTAGGAAATCTTTGGTTCAGTAAGTAAAGTGTCATGGGCATCTCTAGGGTGGTCTCCCCTTTGCCTCTATATCTTTTTTCGTTCTCTCATCTTGTTAATTTTGTGAAGATCCCTCGTCTCCTTTGTTTGGAGGCATATTTTTCAAATAAGATCGCTCCTTTCTTCTCCTAACAAAAAAAAAAAAGATGATGAAACTATTCTACCTCTAAAACTTCATCCCCTCCTGAAATGACCTCAATTTCTTGTTTAATCTGATTCAATCTCTATTAGTTCTGTCGGCTAACAACTCTAATGGGTTTAATATTTAGATAGGTTACAGAGAATAAAAATTGTGTGGGGCAACATCTTATTCTATAGGTTTAGCTGGTGGACATGCTGGACTAGGCTTGTCTGAGGACATTTTTGAAGGACTGGTATGTTTCATCAACACATGTCAGTCTTTGAAGTCCATCCCCATGGCTATACTTCATTAGTCAGCTTATTTTAAAATTTCATACACATGATAATAAAAACCAAGGAAGAAGTGGCAAATACTATCAAGTATCAAACCAGTATGTAACCAAATTCTGAATAGGGAACTCGGAGCAACCACTGCAGAAAAGCAAAGCCAGTTACAATCCCATAGAATGCTCACAAGAAAAATGAAGATGTAGAAAAGTTGGGATTAAAGCAAAATATAAGCTTGACATGTAATAAAAGAAACTGCGCAAACCTGTTTAAATTCATCATTTGATCTATAAACAGTATCACGTCCATTACCAACTCTCCCAGAGGGTACAGATGTAAAAAAGGGACGGTCACCCAATATGCAGCCATCTAGTGTGCAAGCAGGTGGCTTAAGAAAAACCTCCACATCAGAAGAACGAGCAAATTGGGGTATTTTGGTATCAAGCTTTGTGGACACTACGACGGTCCGGGAGAGTTCTGAATCAATCTGCAGTGAAACAATATGTTAACCAGATATTCCACCATTGGAGAGTGAATGAAACTTTGGGAAATGCAATAAACCCTGCTGATGTAACATTACCAATTTGTGGTTATACATGCGGAAAGAATTACAAGAAACAGCATGAAACATAAGCTTCAGAAGGAACGGAACATACTTGCATTACAATTCTGCGTGTTGTGGCATTACTCCAGTCACAACAATCTTCAAGGCATAAAATGATGAACTCCTTGTGTTGCATTTTTGCTCGCACAAGGGCCTCCACTGCACGAGCTTGACCCTGCATGGTTTACACTCACTCAGAACGCTGATGAAAAATAAAGCTCTCTGAAAGAAAAGTCATCAGATATCACCAAAATACGTGGAGAAAACTTGTGATTTTGAAAGATTTAATAGCTGTTTGCTGGTGAACAAGCTTATCTTCATAGGAAGCCAATGCCCACCCAGCAGTTGACTATATAGGTCACCCAATCAAAAGTTGAGATTACTATCCAATTCTATAAGTCAAAATGTGGGCCTGTAGAAGAATCAACCAGGCAGGCCACATGGGAATATCAGGCCTTTCTGATACTTTTGGAGATATTGCCAAGTTTTACAAATATTTCTTAATAAGTTATTCAGAAACATATACTAAGGTCTTATATGAGAGATGTATCAAAATTTTCAATTGTCCCACTTAAAAAAACTATCCACCAGAAGTAATATTGTTTCTGAATTATGATACTGCCCGAATTTATCTATATAATTTCTCCCCACTTTCTGTCCTGGTTGTTAGATGTTCAAAAATACATATTTTGATATACCTTTTAGAGTTGTCTTGGACATTTCCCTATGTAATATTTCATTTTCTACATACATATTAGGGAGTTTTATTTTCAAAGCATAATATGCACAAATAAACTACATTTATACATTTCATGTGCATAATTATATTTGTCATGGAGATTCTAATCCAAATTTCATAGGATATGAAGATAATACATGCTATTGGAGGAAAAGAACATGTGAATATTCAATTCCTAAAAGTCTACAGCAATTATGGAAAGAATGGATCATCACAATTGCCAAAAGAAGAGAGAATCTCCCTCACAAATCAGCTCCAACAGACAGCCACAAATCAGCAAATCTGATTTGTCAAATCAGTCTTAAATCCCTATCAAAATCACTAAAAATCAGCATTAGCCAATCCTCCAAATCCCCACCAAGACAACTACAAATTCCTACCAAAACAGCAAGGATTTTTCAAATCCTGGGCAGCTGTCCAGCATTAAAAGCCCCAGCCAATACAGCCCTCTATAAAAGGGGCCTGCAGAGGGAGGACAGCACATAGTAGATTTTCAGCTGAGCAGAATTTTAGTCTTCCATTTTCTTGTTCTTTCTTCTTTATTTTAAGTTTTTTTCTCTTCAGTTTGTGTTTCTTTTGTATTAGACATAGATGCTATTGTATTTTGTTTATGTTTAATCAATAAAGAATTCTTCTTTCTTTGATTTTCATGGAATCTTTTTATTGTTATTCTAGAATATCACCAACCATGGTAGGCTAGAGAATCCTCCCATCAAGGAGAGGATTCCACCCCATGAGTATGAGTTATTAGATCTTTTATTTGTGCATCTTATATTATTTTGATTTATGCTTAATGATTATATAGTTTCTTCAACTCAGATTTATCTTGATTATGGGTATTTTAAGATCTTTCATCGTTTTACTTAGATGAGACATGATTGATACTTTATAAACCCTATTTTCAAATCGAGTAGAAGTGAACTACCTTCTTTGAAATATTCTGTTGTCATTGGTTGAATATCTTAACTGTCAAGGAAGAGGGTCTTCACTATAAGAACCGTCCTTGATCTAGTAGTTAATGGTGTATCAATTAATGAAATGTTAAAAGAGAACTTTAAATCTATATTCTCCATGTGACCAAGTAAAATCTCTTGATTCATGTGAAGTAAGGGAAATATAAGTGCAATAGAAAGATCTAATCAATCATACTTGTGGGGTGGTTTCTAATCCTTGGTGGCTTTTTTTTATCGTATCTTGATTCAAATTAGAATTTTATTTTAGCTTTTAAAGTAGCTTCCTTGGATCAATCTTCAAAATTCTTGTTTTAAAATCTTTTTAGGAATTGATATCTTTTACAATTACTTGTTTGCTTCCATAGCCTCCTTGTGAGATCGACCTCTTACTCCCACTTTCTACCAAAAAGAGGTAAGAGAGAATTATAAATTTCTTTTGTTGGTAAAGGCTAAATCTTAACGACAATTAAATCGAGCCAACAAATTGGCGCCGTTGCCGGGGAGGCAAGGTAAGTAACGGTAAAGGTTGAAGGTATCAATTTTTTTTTTCTTTTCTTAAAAAAAAAAAAATTAAAAATTAAAATTAAATTTTTTTTTCTTCTTATTATGCAGAAGGAGGAAAGGATGAAGAACATAAAGCTCAAGACTGGTTGATCCACCTCAGATTTTGGATTTCCGGAGTGAACAAACTCCGTAGTAAGTTTTCCTTAAAAAAAAAAAAAATCTTGTTTCCATGATTGTGCATTTAGTGTAAACATTTGCATAAATCAATTTAAGGGCAAAACCTATAAAAAAAGATAAGGTCGGGATTTCATCACCTGTCCTTAGCCCAAAACCACCACATTGCATAATTATCCCAAGCCAATCACAATAAAATCAATTAGACATTGGCCCTAGGATTCCTCGAGCTCAATAGGGCGAAGACCACCAAAAGTGCACCAATTGCGCTCTTTAACCACGTTGATGTCTAGGAAAGCCTTGTCCCTCAAAGGGAGACAATTATTGTTCTAGGAGGGTGGTACTTAAGCGGGACCGTGCTCAAGAGCATTGTGGCCCCACCACTACCTGGGGGCTGACCTGGTCAATTTGGTTTCATAAGACCGAATTGGAGGCTTAGGTGTACTCTTCAAAACAGTTAGGAGCTGTCTAATTAAGGAGAGATTTTGGGAATTTTTCCTAATAGTCTCTGTGCAATTAGAATAAGAAATTGAAAGCCCTCAATTAATTTCAAGATAATTGAGCCAAGCTGTTGTGTGGTGTTTTGTGGTTCCTTTGTCTAGCCTTTATTAGGATTTCTCTCTTCCCTTTTAGGGTAGATTGAGTCAGAGTTCATTATTTCTGGTGCATGCACGGTAGAAGATCAAAAAGGAGAGAGTTAGAGCCTTTGGACCCTGAGATTGAGAGAACCCATCTTCTACATAGGCGAGTCCTTACCCAGTCATCACTCTCCACAATGGGTGATCGTGCTAGAACCTTGAATGAGCTATACGCTCCTGCATCTGCCAATCCACCGACCTGCATAGTGTTGCCGGTCAACAATGCAAACCAATTTGAGATTCGGCCGGCAACCATCAATATGCTTCCCAAATTTCATGGGTTCGAAAGTGAGCAACCCTACATCCATTTGAACAAATTCTTGACAATTTGTCAAACGTTCAAAAACCAGAACCTAGATGAGGAAGGTGTCAAGTTGAGATTGTTTCCCATGACATTGGAAGATCATGCAGCTGCATGGCTATATTCCCTCTCCACTGATTCCATTAGAACATGGGAACAACTCTCTAAGAAATTCATGGCAAAATTTTACCCTATGGCAAAAACTGAGAAAATCAAAGATGCCATTAGAACTTTTAGGGGAGAGCTGAAGATGAATTTTCCCAAATTTGGGAAAAATTTTATGATTTGTTAGTCAAATGCCCTCACCATGGTCTTGACAAAGCCCAGTTAGTCCACTTCTTCTACAAGGGACTACCTCCCACACATAGGAACATGATTGAGTCCATGCACAAGGGTAAGTTCATGAATCAGACCCCTGATCAAGCCTATGAGTTCCTTGTAGATTTAGCTGAGAATGCTCAGAATTGGAGTAGCTATGACAATGAAGTTGATGATAGAGGATCTAGAAAATCAGGTATCTATGAAATAAAAGCAGATCCAGATCTTAAAAATGTCATGACCAACTTAGTGGATGGAGTGAACAAACTGAGTAAGAAGTTTGATAATTTTGCAATAAATCAGAACCCACAGAGAGATCCAAACCCCGTCATGAAAGTGGAACATGAGCCACATGGCATATGTCTTCTTTGTGATAGTTCAGAGCATCTAGTGGAGTGTTGCCCTAGTTTGCCTACCATCAAGGCCGAGCAGCAAATTCAATTAATTCATACAATGCCTTTAAGAAGCCCACTCCCAATTCTTTTGGTCCAGTCTACCATCCTGATAATAGGTTCCATCCAAACTTCTCTTATAGACAAAATGAACCTATCCAATATCAGGGTGGTCCACCAGGATATCAAAGAAACTTTTCCAGACCAGGCCCATCACAAGCCCCTCAACAGAACCAACCTTTGGTTCCACCTCAAACTCATTATGTTGCTCCCACTCCTCCACAACCCTCACATCTGAAAACCATGATGGCTAACATGATGAAGCAACAACAAGAATTTATCCATCAGCAACAACAAACCAATCTGTCCCAAACCCAGACTAATCAAATCCATGCACAAGCAATTGCAAAACTTGAGGTTAGTCTAAGCCAAATAGCCAGTTCTCTAGGGGATAGGAAGAAGGGAGAATTACCTAGTCAGCCAGTGTCTAATCCTAGTAGGCAACAGAGTCAAGGCCCAAGGGGGCAATATCAGGTTAACTCTGATGAAAACTCATCCCATGAAGTCCAGGCTATTACCACCTTAACATATGGCAGGCGAGTGGACAAGAAGGTCCAACTCCCCAAGGAAAAAAGTGAAGAAATCACGGTCCATAAGACCCCTAACCAGGAAGAAGGACAGGAGACCCAAGGGAAGGGAAAAGAAGCCCAAGAAATTGCGGCAAAGCCTGTAGATGTCTACAAACCCAAAGCTCCTTATCCTCTTAGGTTGCAAGAACCCAAGAAGAATTCCCATTTTGATGATATCATGGAAGTATTCAAAAATGTTCAGATCAATATACCTTTCTTAGATGCCATCAAACAGATTCCCTCCTACACAAAATTCTT
This sequence comes from Acorus calamus, assembly GCA_030737845.1. Lineage (NCBI taxonomy): Eukaryota > Viridiplantae > Streptophyta > Magnoliopsida > Acorales > Acoraceae > Acorus > Acorus calamus. The sequence continues at coordinate 18,768,172 of CM060865.1, read as the reverse complement.
GAAAGATCTTACCACGGTGAAAAGGAGAACCAATGTTCCTAGGCAAGCTGTGATGGCTGCACAAGCCTCATCTTTCATTCAACAACAAATTGCTCCTAAATACAAGGACCCTGGTTGCCCCACAATTGCAATTAAAATAGGAGAGACTATCGTCCAAAGAGCCCTCCTAGATTTAGGAGCCAGTGTAAATCTGCTACCCTATTCTGTGTACAAGGAGTTAGGTTTGGGGGAATTAAAACCCACTGACATTACCCTTTCTTTAGCAGATAGAACTGTGAAGTATCCAAAGGGAATTGTGGAGGATGTAATTGTCAAGGTGAAAGAATTCTATTACCCTGTGGATTTTGTAGTCCTAGAAACTGAACCAGTGAAAAATCCAGGCAGCCATATCCCTGTGATTCTAGGCAGACCATTTTTAGCCACTTCAGATGCTGTTATCAGATGTCGAAATGGTATAATGACTCTAGCTTTTGGTAACATGACTGTCCAACTGAATGTTTTCCATAGCAGTAACCAACCACCTGAAATGGATGATCTTGAGGAAGTTTGCATGATTGAGAATGTGATTAGCAATTCTTTTGAAGAGTTGAGTTATACTGACCCACTAGAAAGATGTTTGGCCCATTTCGGCCAAGATTTTGATGAAGAAGGTTTGATTAAGGAAGTGAATGCACTTTTAGATTCTGCTCCAATCATGGATACTAGCAAATGGACCACTCGGTTTGAATCATTGCCCATTTCTGAATCTCAGCTAGTATCATCTAGTGTCAAGCCACCTCAGTTAGATCTTAAGGACCTCCCTCAGAATTTGAAATATGCATATTTAGGTGACAACAAGACCCTACCTGTTATGATTGCTTCAAATCTAAAGGAAGATCATGAGGAGAAATTGTTAAATGTCCTGAGGAAGAATCAAGAAGCCATTGGTTGGTCTATAGCTGACATCAAAGGGATTAGCCCATCTGTGGTTCAACATAGGATCCATCTTGTAGAGAATGCAAAAACCTCTAGAGAATCACAAAGGCGACTGAACCCAATCATGAAGGATGTAGTTCGATCTGAGGTTATCAAGCTCCTAGATTCTGGTATTATATACCCCATCTCTGATAGTCAGTGGGTGAGTCCAGTGCAAGTTGTACCCAAAAAGTCTGGCGTTACAGTAGTAAAAAATGATCACAATGAGTTGGTTCCCACTCGAATCCAAACTGGGTGGCGAGTGTGTATCGACTATAGGAAGTTGAATGCCGTAACTAGGAAGGATCATTTCCCTCTACCCTTCATTGACCAAATGCTGGAACGCCTAGCAGGTCATTCCATTACTGTTTCCTTGATGGTTATTCTGGATATAACCAAGTCCCTATTTCCCGTGAAGATCAGGAAAAGACTACTTTCACCTGTCCCTATGGCACTTTTGCCTATCGTCGTATGCCCTTTGGGTTATGCAACGCACCGGCCATTTTTCAGCAATGTATGATGAGTATTTTTTCGGACATGGTAGAAAAAATTTTGGAAGTCTTCATGGATGACTTCTCAGTTTTTGGTTCTAGCTTTGATGAATGTTTGCACCATCTGACACTTGTTTTAGAGCGTTGCAAGGAAAAGAACTTGGTTCTTAACTGGGAGAAGTGTCATTTCATGGTAGAATCTGGGATTGTTTTGGGACACATTGTATCAAAGAGAGGAATAGAAGTAGATAAAGCCAAGGTCGAATTAATTGCTAAGTTGCCACCTCCCAAAACTGTTAGAGAGGTGAGATCTTTTTTAGGACATGCTGGTTTTTATCGCCGCTTTATAAAGGATTTTAGTAAGATTTCAAAGCCCTTGTGCGATCTCTTAGCTAAGGATGCTCCCTTCAATTTTTCCTCTGCATGTCTAGCTGCCTTTGAAAGACTCAAATCTGAGTTAACCTCTGCCCCCATCATCCGATCTCCTAATTGGAGTGTTCCTTTTGAGGTAATGTGTGATGCCTCAGATTATGCCATTGGTGCCGTGTTAGGTCAGCGAATAGGGAAGCTTCCCCATGTTATTCACTACGCAAGCAAAACTCTTAATGATGCCCAACTCAATTACTCCACCACTGAAAAAGAGTTATTGGCTGTTGTGTTTGCTCTAGATAAATTTCGTTCCTACCTAATAGGATCCAAGGTCCTTATTTTTCTGATCATGCTGCACTTAAGTATCTTCTCACAAAGAAAGATGCTAAAGCTCGGCTAATCCGATGGATCCTATTGCTCCAAGAATTTGATCTAGAAATTCGAGATAAGAAGGGATCTGAAAATGTGGTGGCAGACCATTTGTCAAGATTAATCATTGAGCCATCTACTGAATCTTTACCTATTTTAGAGACCTTCCCTGATGAGCAACTAATGATGATCTCCCATACCCATGTTCCATGGTACGCTGACATTGTCAACTACCTTGTCACGGAACAGATGCCCAGCTCTTGGACCAAGCAAGAGCGATTTCGTTTTCTAGCTCAGGCAAAATGGTATTTTTGGGATGAACCGTACTTGTTCAAATACTGTCCAGATCAAATCATTAGACGGTGCATCCCTGAGTACGATCAAAGGAAGATCCTCTCGTTCTGCCATGATCAGGCTTGTGGGGGTCATTTTAGTGGAAAAAAGACTGCTGCAAAGGTTTTACAGTGTGGATTCTATTGGCCTACCTTGTTCCGTGATGCACATGAATACTGTAAATCATGTGATCGATGTCAAAGATTAGGAAAGATTTCAAGAAGAAATGAGATGCCCCTAAACCCGATTTTGATTGTGGAACTCTTTGATGTTTGGGGCATCGATTTTATGGGCCCCTTCCCTATGTCCTTTGGGTACCAGTATATTCTTGTAGCTGTTGATTATGTGTCCAAATGGATTAAAGCTATTCCATGTAAAACCAATGATCACAAGGTGGTGGTCCAGTTCCTTAAGGAGTATGTCTTTGCTCGTTTTGGCACCCCTCGTGCTATTATTAGTGACGGGGGAAAACACTTTTGCAATAAGATCTTTGAAGCCTTAATGAGGAAGTACATCATCACTCATAAAGTTGCCACACCTTATCATCCACAGACCAGTGGACAAGTAGAGATCTCTAACAGGGAGATCAAGAAAATCCTTGAGAAAACTGTCAATACTTCTAGAAAGGATTGGTCCATTAGGTTACCAGATGCATTATGGGCATACCGTACAGCCTATAAAACTCCCATAGGAATGTCCCCGTATAGAATTGTTTATGGCAAGGCTTGCCATCTACTTGTCGAATTAGAACACAAAGCATATTGGGCAATCAAACGCCTAAATTTTGATCTCGACAAGGCTGGGGAACATAGGAAACTTCAACTCGATGAGTTAGAAGAGATTAGGAATGATGCGTATAACTGTGCCAAGAGATACAAGGACCGCATGAAGACCATGCATGATAAGATTATCCTTCGTAAGGAATTTTTCCCCGGTCAGAAGGTCCTTCTATACAATTCTAGACTACATCTATTCCCTGGGAAATTGAAGTCTCGCTGGACTGGCCCATACACAATTGAAAAAGTTCATCCACATGGGACAATTGAAATCCACAATGCCAAAGATGGTAAAACTTTCAAGTCAATGGACATCGTTTGAAACCATACCTTGAGTATCTAAGCCCAGAAGTTGAGGAGACACGTTTGGAAGATCCTGTGTATCAGGATTGATCACTTTGTATATTTTTTTTTTTTTTTTGGTTTAGGGTTAGGACATTTTAGGTTATTTTGCTTGGAATCTGTGTACATATTTGTCATTGCTATGTTTCTGTGCGGATTCACTGAGCTATTTTGTCACAGAATAATTACAAAAATTCACATCAAATAAGGTATGCAGTCTCTACCTCCCTTAATTTTTTCTATTTTGTCCTTATCATTTTCAAGCATCACATGCATCATTTTGTAACTATCATTCACATTGAGGACAATGTTAGATTTAGGTTTGGGGGAATTAATCAACAATTTTTTATGTGACCAAAAAAAAATAATTAAAAAAAAAAAAAAAAAAAAAATGGAAAAGTTCAATCATTGGGATAAGTTTGGCTTGCAAAATCAATTTTCACTTTAGTTGATAATTCTATCTTGTGTCTAAAATGTTTTTCGCAAATTTCAAGTCTTGAAAAATTTTCAACACTTATAGCCACATGTATGTAGCGTGATGGAAAAGTGAAACCTAAGGGAGAGACCTGGAAGAATCATTAGTGGAGACTAAACCCATGAGAGATTTGAGTCATTCTATTCTTGGAGGGTTTTTACGTAATTCTGAGTTACAAGTTAACTCAAAATTTTTCTTGTTTTCGCTTAAAAATGTCGTTTGGTTGATCTCTTTATTCTTGTTTTGATCAAAGACTCGTGAACACCAAAAAAAAAAAAAAAAAGGATTACTACACCAGAAACTCCACTGAAATCTTTTCAAGACATATGATAACCATGTGAAACTTAGGAAATGATTTAGGCCATCTTTGCTCACCAATCTATCATGTTCAGCCGACCTATTCTTATACTTATCCACTAGTCAAACCCCTTGAGCCATATAAGCCTTTCTTTGTTCAACCTATTTTTTCAACCTACACTGCACTTAATGAGTGCAACCTTAAATTTTGTTTTGGGAACGAGGAAAGAAGAAGAACAGAAAAAAATCAATCAATTACTATGAAATTTCATGGAAGGGTTATTACTATCATGATTCTTGAAAAAAAAAAAAAAAAAGAAAAAAAAAAAAAAAAAAAAAGAGAAAAAAAAAAGAGCCGATATTCATCGAAAAAGTATATAAATTCTCAAAGCATTTCAGAATAAAACCTTGTCCAGTTATCAACCCTAGCCCCATTACAACCTATTGAAAAGACCTACTTGATCCTAAATGTAATATGGTTAAAATGTGGAGAATAGATGAAGAGGACTTATGGTGTTTAATCCAATGTTCTTGAGTCAATGATATTCCATTCCTGAGATCAATTTAATTTTTCTTTGATATGGTCCGTCCTTCTATAAAATCTTATATGTGGATTATTTGAATTTGATTCCTTGTCACATATAAGTTGAGAGAAATGACCCCACTTCTGAGTGATTTCCTTGTTGAGTGTAATATCCAGTGAGTTTTTGAAGTCAAGGCGAAATCCATTCTGAAGGTGATCAAAATTAAGTTTTACTTGGAAAAAGAAAGCTACATCCTTGTTGGCTATGCACACACACACTTCAGGACTTGATGACGAGTGAAAACTTTTAACATATGGATAGAGTTGTCAACTATGGTAGATTTTTCTCAAAAGTTCTTTCCTTGTAAAAAAAAAAAAAAAAAAATTGAACTTTGAATTTTGTGGGTATATTCGCTGCAAACCCTCACGAGACACAACTCGTCCACTAGGGGTGACCTAGGGGTTTAAAGGCTTGTTGCACATGCTAAGTGCGACCGCGATTCCTGCGAAAGTGAGTTAGGATTTTTTTTTTTAGTTTTGCTCGAGGACTAGCAAAAAGCCGGTTTGGGGGTATTTGTTAGATGTTCAAAAATACATATTTTGATATACCTTTTAGAGTTGTCTTGGACATTTCCCTATGCAATATTCATTTTCTACATACATATTAGGGAATTTTATTTTCAAAGCATAATATGCACAAATAAACTACATTTATACATTTCATGTGCATAATTATATTTGTCATGGAGATTCTAATCCAAATTTCATAGGATATGAAGATAATACATGCTATTGGAGGAAAAGAACATGTGAATATTCAATTCCTAAAAGTCTACAGCAATTATGGAAAGAATGGATCATCACAATTGCCAAAAGAAGAGAGAATCTCCCTCACAAATCAGCTCCAACAGACAGCCACAAATCAGCAAATCTGATTTGTCAAATCAGTCTTAAATCCTATCAAAATCACTAAAAATCAGCATTAGCCAATCCTCCAAATCCCCACCAAGACAACTACAAATTCCTACCAAAACAGCAAGGATTTTTCAAATCCTGGGCAGCTGTCCAGCATTAAAAGCCCCAGCCAATACAGCCCTCTATAAAAGGGGCCTGCAGAGGGAGGACAGCACATAGAAGATTTCCAGCTGAGCAGAATTTTAGTCTTCCATTTTCTTGTTCTTTCTTCTTTATTTTAAGTTTTTTTCTCTTCAGTTTGTGTTTCTTTTGTATTAGACATAGATGCTATTGTATTTTGTTTATGTTTAATCAATAAAGAATTCTTCTTTCTTTGATTTTCATGGAATCTTTTTATTGTTATTCTAGAATATCACCAACCATGGTAGGCTAGAGAATCCTCCCATCAAGGAGAGGATTCCACCCCATGAGTATGAGTGATTAGATCTTTTATTTGTGCATCTTATATTATTTTGATTTATGCTTAATGATTATATAGTTTCTTCAATCAGATTTATCTTGATTATGGGTATTTTAAGATCTGTCATCGTTTACTTAGATGAGACATGATTGATACTTTATAAACCCTATTTTCAAATCGAGTAGAAGTGAACTACCTTCTTTGAAATATTCTGTTGTCATTGGTTGAATATCTTAACTGTCAAGGAAGAGGGTCTTCACTATAAGAACCGTCCTTGATCTAGTAGTTAATGGTGTATCAACTAATGAAATGTTAAAAGAGAACTTTAAATCTATATTCTCCATGTGACCAAGTAAAATCTCTTGATTCATGTGAAGTAAGGGAAATATAAGTGCAATAGAAAGATCTAATCAATCATACTTGTGGGGTGGTTTCTAATCCTTGGTGGCTTTTTTTTATCGTATCTTGATTCAAATTAGAATTTTATTTTAGCTTTTAAAGTAGCTTCCTTGGATCAATCTTCAAAATTCTTGTTTTAAAATCTTTTTGGGAATTGATATCTTTTACAATTACTTGTTTGCTTCCATAGCCTCCTTGTGGGATCGACCTCTTACTCCCACTTTCTACCAAAAAGAGGTAAGAGAGAATTATAAATTTCTTTTGTTGGTAAAGGCTAAATCTTAACGACAATTAAATCGAGCCAACACTGGTCCTTTTTTGCTTGATTTTTATGTTGGTCTTGAGTTCACTCCACGTGTACAGAAGAAAAAAGAAAAATGAATAAAAAACAAAAGCAAATGCCTCCTACTAGTTGTTTTAAAAAAACATAAGCAAATGCCGCCTCCTAGTATTTTGTTTTCAGCAAATACATGATACACAATAACTCTTACATGTGGGCACAAAGGACACCAAAAAACAAAGCAGGCAATATTATATAAGCCAAAAAGAAGAAAAAAAAATAGAAAAGACTTTCCATATTAAAGTGGGTGGTGTGAATTAAGAGATTCACCAAAGATACTGATGCGTTTACAAATTGGGAGTGACAAGAATACATGATATTTGTGAATGATATAACACATCTCTAACTCAATTTTCTTTTAGTTTTTGTTTTTAGAAAAAGTCTAACTTGATTATCTTGAATTAGGACTTCTACACCTCATCTGATATATATTTAAAAATAATTTCTCCATTACTAAAACAAAGTACAAACCCAGAAAACTTTACAGGCATGATAACATCACATCTCATTACGGTAAACAAGTACATTAAACTGCCTAAAACCGCAAAACCAATCCACAAGAGACAAGAATATAATGATGATAAAGACATACCAACAAAACTCTATTCTTTCTGCCAGCAGCGGGAGCAATGAGACCAGGTGTATCTATTATGGTAAGATTTGGACAATATTTATATTCTATTTTTATGATGATTTCTTTCGCTGAAAACTGGGAAGGATCGCGCTCCAGCCTCATGTTTTCAGATTCAATATAAGCCTGTTGACCAAAAAAAAATAACCAAAATGAGAGAATAAAGTATGTAGACACACATCCTAGGAGAAAAAAGGCTGATACAATTAATCCAAGAAACACTCTATTTTTAAAGATGTTGGCTCTTACAAAAGTAACCCAATAATGCAAGAAGTATCAAGAAGCATTGTGATTTTTACATCAGAAAGGTTATCATCATTCAATGTACCTCCTAAAACATTTCCTTCAGAATTTTATTCGCGGACATTAAGTTTACATGAGATGATTATTACATTCGAATATCAGGCCTTTCATGTCTCAGATTTTACATTTTCCGCATTCAGCCAGGTTATCATCATTAAATATACCTCCTAAAACATTTCCTTCAGCATTTTATTCACAGACCTTTATTTTTTACTGGGGGTAATTATTACATCCCAAAATCAGGCTTTTCATGTCTCGGGTTTTTACATTTTCCACATTCAGCCATTGTGTTATAAATTGCTTTGGGACTTCAGGTTGTTTTCTAGTTCCTTAAACATTATAAAAAGAAAAACCTGTGACCATAAACAACAAATACTGATATAATAGGGGGCTCATACATCCAACACGTTGTCTGTTCAATGTCCACGATGCATAAAAAAAAAACTATGCATTACATCATTGAGTATGTGTGTGATTTTCCAAGCATATAAATTGTCAATAGAGCACTGGCATCCAGCTCAAAATGGAAAATGAAAAATGTTAACTCACTCATTCCTACAGTCACTTTTGCATTCCAACATGTTTTTGTTATTCTTTCATTTGGGCATTTCGCTCTCCCTGAATTGATTGGCGCATGCCTACCATTTTTCATTAAAAAAAAAACATGTTTTTTTTTTATGAAGTATATACATAAAAAAACATGTTTTTTTTTTATAAAGTATATACATACTTTCACTAAAAAAATGTTAAGTACATACTCAAATGAATTATGTGCATACCTTTTTACATATTCCCTAATAGAGTATATACTCACATAGTAAATTATATACTTTGTTAGAAATTTCACATAATGAGTCAGGATTGTAGGAACAACTGAGTGTCCTCACCTGAGATTTACACACACAAACAAATGCAGTTTTCCAAGCATATACACAATTTCGTGCATATACATTTTTCTGGAGACAAACAAACAATCTTTTGCAGGAATCTCTATCATTTTCCTTGTCAAAATCATTAAAACCTAGCAGTCAAATTGGCATTTTCAGAACGGCAATCATTACAAAGACAAACATAGTATAAGTAAATATATCAATTTTTCATATATGAATAACATTCTACTTGTCCAAAACCAAGTCTCCAAAAAAAAAAAAAAAAAAAAGAATCGTCCCCAGCATTCTCTTTAAAATTTAGAAATCAAATCAACATTTACATATTGTAAGTAAATGTACTTTCCCAAAGGAAAACGATATGTACAAACCCTTGTGCAACCTCATTTGCAGTCCACACATTTAAAAAAATAAATAAATTACACACTCACTTTCCCATTGAAGTGTGTACCGGTACACGAAATGAAGAGATATATCAGTGTAGTTTATTCTCTTTGAAAAAATGAAATTTTCTTTACTGCGTATACTATGATAGAATCTCATACACTATAATAACGCAATATACACTAATATTGTTACACTTGCCACCGCCCCTGTACACTATGCTGTGGGGCTGTAAAACGGACTGTGCATCAGAACAATCAACACAAAACAAAAGGAAACACAAAGCCTCCCCGCATTTCCTTTACCTGGATTTCGTCGAGCGACTTGGTCTGGACGACGGAGAGGTCCTCCCCATCATCCTCTCCGACGAGGCGGCAGAGCGGCTGCTCCCGCCGCTCGTCGTACTTGAGGTGGAGCGTGATGGGCCTCCGCGTCTTGGTCCCGCCGCCGACGTGGTTGAACTGGAACCCCATCAGCGCCTCCACGAGCGCGCTCTTTCCGTCGGTCTGGTACCCCACGACGACCACCGCCGGCGAATCGAACGGCGCCTCCAGCTCCTGCGCGAGCCCGTGCAACTCGTTGTACGCCTCGTACAGCCTGTACGACGACGACTCCCCTCCGTCGACGTCGTCGTCTGGCTCTTGTTGTGGTTGCATTGGAGACGACTCCATCTCTCTCTCTCTCTCTCTCTCTCTCTCTCTCTGACGGGGGAGGGAGAAAAGGATTGATTGTGTTTGGTTGGGAGCAGGGGTTTTGGGGGTTTTAGGTGGGTTTGGTTTTTTTGGGAAAAATGAAAATAACCCCATGTAAACTACCCCAAATCTATGTACCCTCTGATTTTTTTTAGTCCATGTAATCCCATAAAGCCTCTTAAATTAAATTTTCGCCGTAGAAATATTTTTTAAATATTTTGTTTGATTAATCATGAAATAAACATATAATATATAAAAAAAACTCTCTACAATGTGTTAAAAATATAAAAAATTTGATGTAAATGATGATTTTACCCCTTCAAAATTTGAAGGGGTAAAATCATCATTTATAGTTCGCATTTTAAACACATTGTATGAGTTTTTTAGTATATTATGTTTTCACTCACAGTTAACTAAATAGAACAGGTTTTTGAAGGGTTTTGAATAGTAGTGAGTCTCTTTGATTGTTATGTTGAATATGATCTCGTTTTCAAGAATTTTCAAACAAAATCAATAAGTTTTCCTTTGTTTTCTTTAGATCTTGTTATGATTTCGGGTTCTTATATTTTAACAATCATACGATGAAGATTTATGACGTTTTACGAGTTCTTTGGCTTTGTTATTGAGTCTCGTATGTATATGATCGCAACTTTCAATTTCTAAAGACTTCTTGATTGGGTTTTCTCTTTATTCATTATCTTAAATATGATTTCAATGAATTCGGATTTGATGTTACAGCTAGGTTTTTATGAGATTTGGCGATTTTATAAACCTTCCATAACTGAGAATGAATATGTTTGAGTACACATCATGTTTAAGGTTTAGATCGTTTTCAATAGAACCGTGTTTTTGATCCTTTAAAAGCATTATTTTTTAAACGTTGAACGTTTAGATCCAAACCGATAATATGTTTTCATGATTCTTAAGGATTTGGCCAAAGATCTATAATGTATTTGTCTCCATTATAGATCTAGGGTTTTTCAAAGAAGTTTCAATAAGTTAATTTTTGTTTCAATCGGATCATCTATCAATGAAAATTTAACCCATGGGCTATTTGGATTTACATAAATATTTTCAAGTAGACTTCAGGAAAACTTAGGGGGGTATATGGATTTGGGGAAGTTTATAGGGGGTTACATGGATTATCCCTTTGTTTTTATCAGGAAGTCACGAAAACTGATGGTGCGTCACTGTGCGTTTGGGTCCACTTTATTTAGAGAACGGTATTGTTTTAAAACGGGAAAACAATGACACATGTCTAGTACTTTTGTTTTTTTAAAAGAACGGTGGGGGTTCGACTTAGGGTGCGTTTGGTTGCGCGATTGTAAAACTGATTCTGCAGGAATCTGCGATTGCAAACCTGATTCTACAGGAAGCTCACTTTCTCAGCTTTTTGAAATCGCAGCTTTTGGACACTATTTGCCTGCAATCGCTGGGTTTAAAACTGCGATTATAAAACTATTTGGTTGCGCGATTGCAAACGCAGCTTCCTGTAATCGCAATCGCAGCGCAATCGCGCAACCAAACGCACCCTTAGTTTTAATAGAGTCCGAATTCAATAGTGGTTTTAGTCGGTTCTACCAGCATTAAAATGCATAGCTCAATGATTACATAGTCTATGAATTAAACTGCATAATTAATTATTAGGTACATGTTCATTATCCTAAAAATTCATATTTTATCCAATAGTTGATTGGATTCAATAAGAAAGTGAAACATGTATTCAATAATTGACTATGTAGTTCAATTAATGGGTTGTACAGTTCAATACTGACAGGACTGATCGAAATCAACCCTGATTGGATCCGGATTCTAGTTTTAGAGCACTTATACACTCATTTCATTTTGCAATCATTTCTGCAATCTCAAACAATATGATAACACGTTTTCTTAAAAAAAAAACAATATGATAACACGTTATATATATTGTTGCTATCATAATAATATATAACACAAAAAAAATTCATTTTTTCAAAAAAAAAAAAATGTATACATACTGAGACAAGTTGTCTATCATTTCATAAGTAATATTAAAAAAACATTATGTGCTTCAATAGAAGAGTGTGTAATTAAAAAAATGACTTAAACTATGAATTGGGACTGCAATTAGAGCTGAATATATCATTTTCCTTAGTTTTACTAAAAAAAAATGGGAACATTCAATCAATCAAAACAAACCACCCCCAAACATTCAATCAATCTCATAAAATAAAATAAAAAATCAATCTCATAAAATCTCACACTATAAGGGACAGTGGAAGAAATATCTACTACTGATCTTTATAGAGTTTTTCCGAGCAATTCATATAACCAATAACCAAATAACAATGCATTATTACATTGGAATAATGAATTATTACATTCTAAAGACACCGTGTTTTGTTTTTTTAACAAGGGATTATATGGAGAAAAAAAATTCATGTAACCACCTATAAACTGTCGAAAATCCATATAGTCCATCAACTTTTCCTTAATTCTATATAATCCTCTGAAAACATCTATGTAAATCTAAATAATCCCCTGAGTTAAATTTTTGTTGATAGATTAAGATTATTTTGTGAATATTCTGTTTGATTAATCCTAATTGAAAATATAGTATATAAAAAAACCTTTACAATATATTAAAAATGAGAAAAATCTTCTGTAAATGATGATTTTACTCATCTGGATATGGTTATATAATCAATCTAGAGGGTAAAATTGTCGGTTACAAATGATTTTTTGCATTTTTAAAAAAATTGTAGAGGTTTTTGATATACTATGTTTTTAGTCAGGGTTAACCAGACAGAATATTCACATAATATACTTTATCTGTCAACAAAAATTTAACTCAAAAGATTATTTAGATTTACATTTCAGGGGGCAAATTTATGGATTTTAGGGAAATTCATGGGGTCAATGGATTTCAGGCATTTTAAAGGTGGGCTATTTGGATTTTTCCCTTATTTTGGATAAAATGCATTTGGCTCTTTAAGTTTTTGAAAGCTGTAGAAACATCTCCTGAAATTCAAATAACATGCACCTACACATAGATTTTCCGTTAGTGCAGTGCTCTCTCTCTCTCTCTCCATCCAATTCTCCGAATAAGATGAGACAATTATTTTAAAATTGCTATTTTGTTCTTTAATTAATTTTTTAAATACGTAAAAAAAAAGCAATGAACTAACTTTTGATATACCCTGTGAATATTAATTAATATAATAATTAACTCTTGAAATACAACTGAATGCATTTTTGTGAGATTAACTCACATAATAGCTAATTAAAAAGTAAAAACACGATAATAATTTAATAAAAAGAGTAAACCGTTTTTTTTTTTTCATCTTAACAGAAAATCTAACGACAGATAAGGTACATGCATGTTTTTGCATTATAAGAATTATTTTTTAGGAAGCCCAACTGCGTTTTACCCTTTTTGTTAGCAAGTCACACATTTTTGAAATCTGATGGTGCGTCACTGCACATTGGGTCCACCTGGATGATATTTTTTTTTGTTGGTATTGTTTTAAAATGGGAACGGTAGGCATTAAACTTAGTTGTTTTATATATCTATTACTTTTGTTTTATTTGTTTTTCTAAAGAACGGTAGGCATTAAACTTAGTTGTTATTTAGAGAAAGGGAACGTCTAATCAAGCAAAACAAACCACCCCGAAAAAGGGGCACCATAAGAAGGTAGTAGAAGATATATCTATTGCTGATCCTTATGATAGAAAATAAGAACAAACTAAACTATTCGTCGATATAAAGTTTTCCCCCTAACAAAAGAACCTTCTTCGCTCCCACGCATGATAGTGTTTACAATGCTACTCTTCGAACCCATTCAATAATTAACAAGAAAATTTACAATCATGAAATTTTACCTTAAAAAAAAAAAACTAAATAACAAATGAGATTGCGAATAAGACAATACATAAGAACTACGTGTAACAACACCCAGCTTAATGTATCTAAATTAAAATCAAAAGTTCACAAAGTCCTTTCAAGTGATAGCTCTGTCAAGGATACCAATTGCACAGGACCGACAAAAGCAAAATAGAACACCATGACATGTTCTATTTCATTTAGCAGACAAAAGCAAAATACATTCCTGAACCCCAACACATACCATTAGTTCTGTTTGAGCAGATTTAATGGGCCTGCTTTACATTTCAAGTTCTAAAATACATCAGTAGTTCAGAAGCTTCACTGAATTCACCCCACAAAAATACCTGCCCATTAAGAAGGGCAAAAAATAGTAACAATAGTAATGTAACCAGATGATACAACAGACAAATCACAAATCACAAAAAAAATTCCAGCAGTGCACATCAGCTAACTCTTTGCCTGCTTCTTCCTCCCTGCAGCGACCACCACCTCTTCCGATTTCAATTTTTTCACCTGTCGCAACACCGAAGACTCGTATCTCTTCATCCCTTCTCTGATTCTCTTCACATTACACTTAAAGCAGTACCAACTCCCCTCCGGTATCGAAGCAAGCGGTGGTTTCATGCAGTAAATATGATATGCATCATCACAACCATCACATAACACAATCTTATCGTCATCCTTATCGAGAAGGCAAGCCCGACAGAGACACGACGGGCAGTACCAGCATCGCAGCCCAGTCTGCTTCATAGTCTGAGCGATGGTCAAACATTTCACATGGTAGTACTTATATGGGCATTGTTCGTGTCCACACATCATAAACTCCTTCGCCTCATCGTACTCTCCACAATGACTGCATTGTCGCAATGAAGGCATAGAAGGTTCCGACACATCCATCTCTCCTTCTTTCATTCTCTTCATGTTACAGTCGAAGCAGTACCAGTTCCCTTTTGGTATTGAAACACGAGGCGGAGTCATGCAGTATATGTGATAGCCCTCATCACAGCCATCACACAGAACGATTTTACTGTCGTCCTTGTCGAGAAGGCATGACCTACAAAGACAGGAGGGGCAGTACCATAAGTGTTTCCCGGGCCGAACCACAGCCTGAGGACTCTTCAAGCATTGGATGTGGTAGTATTTGTACTGGCACTGTGGATGTCCACATTTCATGAACCTCTTGTCGGATTCTTCAGGTTCTTTGCAATACTTGCAGAGGTGCGAATCTGGTTCCAAGCTTGAGACCGAGTCCTCTCTCAGGTCACCATTGGTAGCCGCCTCCTGGACATTGGCAGGTAGCTTTTTCATCTTGGAGTATTTGAGTCTGTTGCAGACCACACAGTTCCAGTGGGGATTCTCTGATTCATTTTCACTCAACAATGTATTTTTGTGAGCATAGCAGTCTGTGCAGAACCAACTCTTGGTGGGGGCCGCATCAAGAGGAGGGTCAATGCAGGATAAGTGAAATGTCGACTCACATCCATCGCAGATGAGGCTGTTCTGTTCTAATGGATCCATGCAATGTTTGCATGTGCGGACTTTGAATGGCTTGGTCGACTGATCTGTTCCAGCTGAAGGAAGTCCTTCCTGGACACATGAATCTGAAGAATTCTTTGGTTTTGAACCATCGGCATATATACCCTGTTGAAATATGTGCAAATTAATAAAAATTCCAATGCCTCCAAAACATCACTTTCCAAGGAAAACCACCACTGTTTCATGTCATATTGATCATTAAATTTATTTTCAAATCATGGTTTACTTATTATACGAGGGAAAAATAACTACATCGCTTACCTTGCAAAGATTTCGTTCACTGGTACCATTCACTAAATCTCCCATCTGTACAGATACCCAGGTTATCCAGGCAATCACAAAGCAGGCATAAAGCTAAAAGTAAGTAACAATCATTCCCCTACTTATTTTACCTGTTTACAGAGAGATGCATGAGATATGTCAGAAAGATTATTTGCAAGGAGCCCAATATCCTGAAACCTTTTCCATACCTGGGGAATATCATAAGTATCAGTCATTTAACTAAAACTAAAGAGGACACGGAAAGTGATCATCAAGTGACATTCAATTGAAAGCAAGACACTTTCAAATGACTAATCAGCTTCTAGAATTAGAAATTTGCCTCCTTGGGTCTGTAGTTTTTAATTACTTCTTATAAGTGTGATGAGTTGGATGGAATTTTGCACATCTGACATTATTGCTAAGTTGAGGTGAAAACCCCTTCGGCAAGAGGTAAATTTCAAAATTGTATAGTCCGACAGAGCCCAAAATTGCCTTTGATTGTTCATATCAAATGACTGATATCAGCTGTTGAAAACTTATGCTTCATTATGCTCTATCTATAGGGTTTAAAAAACCAGAATAGAAGATATTATATTATAAATACCATAGCAATACAAATTGAATTTCGTGACCACCCACAGAATTCAATCAATGACACCAGCAAACTCATATATAAAATAATGATTTCAGTAGCCATGTATTACACACAAAAAATCAGAAACAGATATAAAACCAAAAAAGAAGATAAAAATGCAGGGACATTGAGTTCTATTGGTAGATGACTGCTCTCTATCTTCCAAAACATACACAGAATTATATATACTTGAAAAAAAACAAATACAACTTCATTGCCACCCAGCCCACCATACCTACATTTTTCTACTTGCCACACGCAACTTTTATAAGGAATTTTCATTATCAGGGATGGGTGTGTGTTACATAAATGACATTAATCCTTACATATTGCATGCATACTTGTAATGGTATCTAGCAAGGCAACGAGGGAAACTGGAAAAGAGCAGACCCACCACCAAGACAGGACAAGAGCAGAGCCAATGCTGCTAACAGACTTCAAGAAATCAATTGCAAGAGCAAACTACAACATAAAAGGCTGAAGACTTGTCTAAAGAACACTCAAGGAAACTACTCTTCTGAGGATGCAGGCATTCCAACCAATCATGTATTTAAAGGGTAAAACACAACATAAAGGGGTTAAAAATTATATGCCATACGAAGTCCCGGTTCACTAAAGTAAACAATTGTTGGAGTGAGTTTCATCCAATGGTTAGTCAGGGTGGGCATACATAGGTCAGAAATTTCAAACTATACAAAATCTGAGGAACAAAGAAAAAATGGTGTGCCTAGACAAAACTCAAACTCACTAGACTGTAATGTGGGTGCATGTTCTTCTTCACAAAATAAGTATAAAAGCCAAACATTGTCAAGAGATTTCAAGTGATCAAGGATTGAAGATTGTGAGCATCTATCTGGATGGACAAAACCTTATCTCACTAATGAGTAAAGCAACTTTAAAAACATTTTGAAAGTTTCAGTGATCTTCAAAAAGAAAAATATAAAATGGGAAGAAAAAACCAAACACAAAAAGGACCTTAGACTATTCATGTTGAGCTTTCATGACACAGAGTACATCATCCTGGTTTAAATATTTACACCACCCCCCCCCCCCCCCCCCAAAAAAAAAAAACAAAGAAAAAAGAAAAAGATCAAGAACAAATATGACTACCCTTCGTTATCCATGCATCCACTCTCACACAAAACCCATCTCAATTAACCTCTGTTCTCGAAGCTATCAGTTCCACCACATTCAAAAACCAAATATTACCTAACGACTTGATCATGGAGCTTGGAATTATGACAACAAGTTTCAACTTATGACCAAAAGCACCACATTCACGTATTTCTATTTGTTGAGATTGCCAAGAATGATAACAAAAGCACAACCTACACACTCAGAGAAAGAACCTACATAGCACATCGAGAATTGGAGTGCCCAAACAAGATGATGGAGTCTGATTGATGTCCTAAAGAACCAAAATATCAACAAGGTGAAGTATTGTATATGAAAATTTTTTTTGTCCTAACACAGCAACACCTGTCCGCCTCTGGCATCAAAGTATCTGAGAATCTGACATTGATGAATCAGATATAAAACAACAGCAATGAAAAATATATAACATGCAATGGTGTTTCTATTTATTTCTTAGGTTTTTTTCATTGAAATAATTACTCTACAGATATATACATACAAATACATACAAACATGAGTGTGTGTGTGTACACTGTCCATAAAAGAAACTGTTTTAAATAAATCTAAACCTATACCTTTTCAAAACAAATAAATAAATAAGTTTGAAACCACATAGTTCCAGTGAATTATAGACACATGTACATGCATGGACCAACTGGCATGGCAGCTCTAAAATTATGTGCACATCATTTTCACCCACAAAACATTATCTGCAAACCAATGTGTTCACATATGAATTATTCTAAGAATCAAAACATTCAAAAAAGTGTACAATAGGTTTATCGAATATATCTAATTCTAATTGCTTAATGCCCCGTTTGTGTAGCGGAATAAAAGTGGTTTAAGGGTGGAATAAGGTGGGATAAAAATAGATAGGGGAAATTGGTGTTTGTTTAAAGAGTATAGGATGGAATTACTATGCCGGTTTAAACGAGTATAAGAGAGTATAACAATTCTAAGTAACCCCTAGGATAAGCTATATTCACTTTATCTATTCCCCATTGTCCCACATGTCAAATCAACTTTTTACATTTATCACATCAAATCACCTATCAATACCTCTTATTCATCAAAGAGCCCACATGTCAAATCAACTTTTTTACACTTTATTTATATTTTATTTTTTATCAACCAAACAACTCAACTTTTATTCTTACGTTTTCCAATTAGAATAAAAAAAAACAAAACCAAACATAAAATCTCTTATTCCTGTAGATTTGTTATCTATACTAGTATAGTTATCTATCCAGAATAACTCAATTCCGCTATCCAAACGGGGACTAAAGGAATAACATTATAATATCCACATGGACCACATGTCTGTGGTCATTAAGGAATGTTCAAATGCATATACTTATTCTCATAATCACACAGGTAGAAGTGCCATAATGGAGCTTAGTTCATCTAGTCATCAGTCACCGATTAAATAGGACAGATTACTAAGGAACTTTGCAAAGCCATATCTGAAATAATTCAAATTAGATTTCTAATCATATATAATGCTCTCATAGCATCTAACATCAGGTTCTGCAGCTCAAGGAAATGCAAAAACCAAGGGAAGCAGAAAGCATGATACCTAAAATACAATTAATTGTTAAATAATAAAATACCTGTTGAATATCCACTGCAAGAAGTTCAGGTGAGCTTTCATAAGTCCCATCTTTTATCTTTGAATTGATAATGCCAAGATCAATGATGCTGTTATGTCTGATGCCACACAGTAAGTCACACAGCGTAGCAAATTTCTCTGACATGATGACATCTAAGAAAGCACTCTGGAATTTCTTAGTGGAGTCATTCATGATAGTACGTTCATGTGGGCCTTCCTCAGAAGGATCAGGATGATTGGCAGAAACCAATTTGGGTTCAGCAGCATAGAAGCAATTGCCTGATGTTTTAGATTCATTTTGTGAACACCTTTGGCCCTCAATGCCATCTTCATGACGGTGTATACATACCTGGAAAAAAGTAACAAGAATGCCCTAAGAAATGGAAATTATTAAAACACCACGGGAGGACAGAAATGAGCTTATAATACCTTTTTCTGGCTGGTATTCAGGGGGATAGAATTCTTCTTAATCTTACTGATAGATCCTGATGGACCACATGCTAGTGTCTCCATGATGTATTTACGAATGCCACCTTTGCCTATATCAAGTAATTTTAATATATGCTCCAGTACATTTTCCCCGTGGTGATGGTTTTCTCCAACAGTACCATTCTCATAACTGGTATTACATACAAGTGGTTCATTTTGCTCTTTTACAGTTGCCTGCAACCAAAAAAAACACCAAACTCTTTCAGAATATACAAATTTATTTAATTAATTTTATCGTATGATTTTATTTTTTAACAAAAGGTTGAAGCAATCTATTAAATAAGTTGTCCCTTGTACAAAGGGAGACGAGGGATCTCCACTTTATAAAAAAAAAAAAAATTCATAGAAGGCAATCCTCAGGGAATTGGAAAAATGATTTGGATTGCCTTCTACGAAAATTGATGGTAAAACAAGGAAATCCAAAAGTAATTACTGCAAAAGAAATAAAGAATACCTATTAATTGACAACATTACAAGAATATTGAAGACTTCGGAAAATACAACATCGCAAAGAAAGAAGTGAAAAAGCCATTGGTGACGCTACATCTAAGGTGTATGATAATCTAGATAATTAATACAAATGAATGAAGGAAAAAATGACATTTATAAACTTGCTAGACAAAGGAAAGAAAGAGTAGAGACTTGGATGATAATAAGTGCACTAAAGGTGAAGATATAGAGTTCCAATAAAAGAGAATGACATTAAAGAAAACAAACAATAAATTTAACATAGGGACAAATAATACTAGGTAGGTTAGAAATATCGGGCCTTGTTTTGTTAAGGTATTAGGGTTAGTAAATTCAAAGAGTTTATAGACAAAATAAATATGGCAAAAAACATTGAACTTGATGATATAACCGAGATCCATGGAAAATAATTTTTTAAAAAACTTGCTTTAAACCAGACATCACCACCTATGATTGAGGTAAAATTCCAGAAAGCCATGATGAGCAACACCATACACTGGCTGAAACCAGAGAACAGCTCTCTAATTCCATGGCCTTAGAACCAGTGTAGATGAGGAAGAACCATTCAATACAGAATATACATTCATCACCTAACCACATCCATCAGCTAACCATTCCATAGCAGTAGATTTCAGTATTCACAACCACAAACATTAAAACAAAATGCAGGGTCGACCTTCATAGGATTCTCTTAACTCACGGGACAGGATCTAAACAATTCTGAGAACCCTTTATTGGATTAACAGCATATAAAATTAAACCTTAAAAATAATGAAGTAAATGAGATTCCAATCTATTCAAACACAGGTGTTAAAACACAAAAAACAATGAATAAATGTGAAACACTATTAAACCATATGCAACACTTATCAATGATCTAAAAATCCCCCACACATGTAACTTTATTTTGATAAGAGATTGGAGCCACCTTATTAACATATTGCCCTGACAAATTAGCCCCCTTGCCCGACCTTGTCACGGAAAGTACATGAGGCATCCTAATAAGTTTCAACCATCCAAAATAATGTTCTACAATTTACAGTTTTTTCCTTGGAAATCAAACACCTGAAAGTCCAATAGCTTGGATAAATATCAATTCCTTCAAATATGAAACAGTACCATAGAAAGTTATTCACGTAACAACCAAAATATTTACAATCCCACTCAGTAAATTGTTCATTTACAAAGTGGGTTACTCAAAAGTATCAAAAGTTCTTAAATTTCTGCACATGCCCCATAAATCCACTATGCTAAGTATTCTTCTAATTAATCCCGAAGCAAAAAAAAAAAGCAGATTAGGCAAGCAACAATGTCTACACAATTCATTCCAAAACAATAAACTATAAAAACTCAACACCAACATTTCCATGGGCGAATATTTAAAAAGAATTATTTTTTAAATTCACTTCAGATCCTTGTGCAAAGTGAACCTTCACACAAACAAAATAAAAACCATACATTCCATGGACAACAATAATAAAAAAAAAAGCCTTTTTTTTCAAATCACTCCAAAATGCTTGAGCCAAGTGAACCCATCGACACAACAACATCAACTACAAGTATCAAAGAGAGAAATTCCGAACCTTGGCCGTCACTGGTTGCTCAACCCCGTCAGCCCCGGCTTTCGATCTCTTCCTCCGGTTGTACGTCCGGATACCCTCCGACGACTTCCCGTCCGACAACCCACCTTTGCCGTCCACAGAAGCGCGAGGTGCAGAAGGGGAGGCCCCGCCTCCTTCTCCTCCTCCGCTGCCGCCGCTCATTCTCTCTTCACTTCTCATCAACAACAAATTAGGGATGCGAAATTGGGGGGGAATTAAAAAAATGGCGGCGCGAAAAGAAGAAACCTTTGAGAGGAGGAATCTCTGAAGAGATTCAACGGATCTCTGTTTAATCACTATTTGCTCTTTTTTTTAGGGTTTTTGAAGGAAAGATTTTGAATTTTGGGGGGGTTCGAACTTTGAAGGGGGTGAAGATGGGGGAGGTGTAAAGAAGGTGTAGCGAATCTAAATATACAATATTCAATTATTTTATGTGATATACATACATTGTGGGCGGTTATATTCACCCCCACTTATTGCTATCCCACACTGTTTAAATTTTATAAATTATTAACCCACCCCTCCACACACAACTTTACACATTATAACCCCACCCCATCAGATTTTTCCTCTCCCCCCCCTCCCCCTCTGCTGTAGCCGCCTCCTCCGGTCGCCCTCCTCCTTCTGCCTCCTCCGCCAGTTTCTCCCTCCACCATTGTCCCAAAACCTTCTCCAATGAGAGAGGATTACTGATTTTATAAAGATCTTTTCTAATTTTCATAAGTTGTTAGAATGACATCAACATAATTTTTAATATAAAAAGAATTATCTAAATGAATATTGATTATGAATATCATGATTTAAGGTCCGTTTGGATGTGAGGTGGGCAATGCCAGCTTTTCTAAATCATGTTTGACAAGAATCAAATCTGTTTTTTTATTTGTCAAGAATCATGTTTGACAAGTCATTAAAAAAGTCAAATCACATGCGGTTGGAACGTCAGAAAATCTATTCTTGGTTGGTAAGATTAATAAACTCAGCTTTTTTATGCTTGATTACTAAAATACCCTTAATTAAAAACCCTTATCAAAACCTTCAACTGTCCCTGCACAAAACACAATCACCATTAAATAACGATTCAGCTAACACAGTCAGGGTAGGGAGAAAAAACAATTTATGACATGCAAGAATTTTTTTTCCATTCTAGACACTATTATAAGATGCATTTTGGCCCTATTGTCAAACAATATAAATTGCTTCAAAAATGTAGATCATTTCTGTAGATTGCATTATTATTAATGTTGAAAGATTAGATAACAGTAAAGGCCACATGATGCATTTTCCACAAATTTACTGAGAGCCAAACCCAAAAACTTGAAACATGTCAATTCTGATATTTACCACAATCAATATGAGCAAACCAGCTCCAAAAATATCTAATTTTTTGTTGCAACCCATGCTTCAGGTACTAGCTAAGCACAACCCTCAAATTTTAAGGCTCATTCAGGAGAATCATGCAGAGATTTTTCAATTGAGAGAACAAATATACATTGCTGAAAACAACACAAAAAAATTAATAGAAAGCAGAAAGGTAGATTTAACTTGTTGAAACAGAGGAGAGGAGCCCTGACAGATATAATACCTAACTTTGGAGGAAAAAAGAACCTCCTATATTTGTTCAGAAAACATATTACATTTTCAAGCATTCATTTCACATAAGCTCATTAGCCTAACCTCACACACTATTCTAGATTCACTATCAGGGGGTTCACACAAAGCTTATGACAAAATGCTCCTATACACAAGTCTTGATGTTCACATCACATCAGACACAATAACATGTTTTGAATATAGTAAACGATACATCTTAAAGCCTATAAGCAATTGCAATATGATCGCGAATAGAATCATGAACTCTAGACATTAATCCGTCATCCAGATTCTCTAATGGATCAACATCAGCCTCACCTTCACTTCTTGTGTAACGCCCCCGTACCCATTATCCCTAATTAAGGCATGCGATACGGTGCGACATGTAAATCACAATTTTTCCAATAAATAGTTTAACATAATAATTCAAATCACATAAGTTTAAAACATAAACCAATCACAGGATCTCAATAATTCATTCTTAAAGCGAATGATTACACACGAGTACTTTATTTGCTAAAAATAAAACATCCCCTGGTTTTGCTGATAAAACTAAGAACGTCCATCACATGCCAAGAAGAAGACTTATTCAAACACTTACGATGCAACGGAATAAACGAGAGCTAAATCGCCAACGCCCACCACGAACGATGATCGCCAACGGCTACTCTTAAAGGTTGGGAAAAGAGGGGTGAGCTACCACACGCTCAGTGAATGAAACTTAGCGTCCCAATAATAATAATAATAATAATAATAATAATAATAATAATAATAATAATAATAATAAAACCTTCAGAATAAATTCCAAATATTCAAACCAACAGAATATAGTTTTCACAAATATAGTGATAAAATGGAATGCATCTCTTTAGAGGAATAACCACAATCTCATACTGTCTACATGGTGCGTATGATGCAATGGACATGCATGCCCGTATGGCACGCAGCTGAAAGGTGCTCCATCTAGAGCTTGATCATTTATTCTTTTATCTAAACAATAGCTAAGGGACTAAAAAAAATGTAAGTAGATATACTTTCAATTAATTCAAACTTTTATAGAAAAATATCCTATTAGACAAATATATATCATTTTTAAGCTTCGTTTGAATTCGTAATTAAGATGATTCTTTGTTTGAAAACAAAAAAACCTACCAGTTGATCCAAACACATTTTATATTTGGCTTTTGAAATTTGTCTGTAACTTATGTAAAAAAAAATTGTTCTTATATTCTACATTTAAGAATAATGATTTATTCAAGGAGGATACACGTCGTGGGATTATGTTTTCAAGAAAAAAAATTATAAACTTTATTATAAATCCTGGTCGACCAGGTTCGGTTGCTCAAAACCTGAAATGACGACCAAATCCAGTCGCCCAAAACCTAAAATGACGACCAAGCCCGGTCGCCTAAAACCTGAAATGGTGACCAAATTTGATCGAACTGGCCGGATCGGTGGGAATAGCAAAATACCGAGTTTTTTTTTACCGATTAGTGGGATAAAAAAAATGGTGGGTGAGACTAACGGGCCCAACACCAAAACCTGTCCATTCCACATTCCTAATCTATCCATCAAAACCCTTAATCCAAAAGAAACTCACAACCAGAAGAGTATGAGCACATTTCCCATCTCCCAAAAGCCTGCCATCCAAACCATACAATAAAAGGTTTTCTTTACTACATCCATGAAAGGCAAAGAAGCAAAAGTATGGGCTCCAGTCTTCTAAAGCGCCTGAAGATCCAAAAGAAAGGGTGTCACCTGCGCAACAAGGAGAAGTCAAGTTAGGAAAAAAAAATCTGAGTTACAATTCCAAGAAGAATCAAAAGAGAAGAAGACTGAGCTTACTATTGAGGGTCATCACCCTGAGTCGGGGGAGGAGACTGTCTCGAAGGAGGACGAGGAGATGCCATCGAGTATGAGTGATAGGCGCCGCTCCAGAACGAAGTCAAAGTCGAGTGCTCAGGCAACGGGAGGGATTTGAAATCATCCATTGTGAAAACTCCTCCGCAACTCACCTTCATCCGCACAACAACTTCCATAGCCCGGAGCAACGCCACTTCCCAATTCCTCCTCTCCAATCTCTGCTGAGAACGCTCGAGAGCCTCCTCCGCCCTCCGCCTTCCGCCTGTCCTCTCTCTCACTCTCCAAAAGGTCCTGGAGCGTACGAATGAGCTCCCATTGAAAGCCTGCATCAGATTCATCTCTCTTGCGGCTCAAAGTAAGGATGGTGTCCCGGGCTTGAAGGACCTCTCCACGTAACTGCTCGGCCTCACGTCCCCTCTGTGCGGCGCACTCCATCGCCTCATCAAGCTGCAGCCTCACGCCCTGGGTGATGTAGCATGATCATGGACCGTTCGATCTACACTGAATACCACTAAATGGATGATGATGATTGATTTATAATTTTAATAATTTTTTAGTTTGTTAGTATTTTATGCATTTGTTATGATTTATCTCATTTATTTAGTTACTATATTTAGATCTGAATTTCAAAATATATATTTGAATTTAAATTTAAATATTGATTAGAAGATTTGTTTGTTAAGTTGAGATGCTAGTTTGTTGGGATTCTCCACTTTATAAATAAGCATGTAAACCAATTGGCAATGCAGAGATTATTGAATTTTTAAGTTTATTTTATTTATCTATTGTATTTTGTTAGGAGTACTAACATTTACATAGAACCACCAAATATCTGGTATTTCTTAGGAAATCAACAAGTCTTTGAAGCCCAACATCCCTGGTATCCTTCTATTGAAGAATCAACAGCCTTATTGGAGTCTGCAAATTCGTTCCTTACATCGAATTACCAGAAGAGCGTGATCCCACACTGCATTGGTATCAGAGCCTCGTCGATTCGTCGAAAAAAAAAATTCCATTTATCTCCTCCCAGCCGATGACATCACCTTTTTCAAATTAAAAAAAAAGGAAAAATTTCATTTAAACTCTCACACCCAAGTTTTTATTCCATAATACCCAACCCCACATATCATTCTTTTCATTTCAGTCCCCCCCCCCCCAAAATAAGAGAGAACATGCCGCCGAGAAGATGTCCTCTTAGCGTCCATGAAGAGCAACAACAGACCATTGCAGCAGCTATAGCAACAGTTAATAGGCGCATGGACGAAACATTGGAGGCAATCACACAACAGATGGAGGTGATAATGGCGTTTATGCAACGCCATAAGCGATCTCTAACTTCACGACCTCGATCGCCACATCAAGAACGACCAACAACTCCACAATTTGTGAAGGAGGAGCCTATTGATGGTGCTTTCGACAACTCGGTCGAAGAGGCGAATCTTTCTCCTATCTTCGATGAAGAAATTGAAGATGCGAACCTTCCACCTATCTTCGATGAAGAAATTGAAGATGCGGACCTTCCGCCTATCTTCGATGAGGAGATTGAAGAGGTGAATCTTCCACCAATCTTTGATGAAGAAATCGAGGAAACATACATTCCACAGATCTTCGAGGAAAAGATAGAGGAGTCTGAGGAGTCCGAGCCCAAGAACTCTGCTCAAATATTTGATCCTGTTCAATTCACAGAAGAAGCATTTCACACGTGCGACCATCATTTTGAGAATCCATTCTTTTCAGAAATCATGATTACTCGATTATCTACATCAAAATCGTACAAGGAGTTTCACCACGAGCGCACAAGATGGAACCTAGGTGCATAAAATTCGATGAATCACGTCATCAAATGCTTGGATTACATCACCAACTCCTTCAACCAAACTCGAGGTCGAGTTTTTCTCAAGAGGGAGGGAATGATGTAGCATGATCATGGACCGTTCGATCGACATTGAAGACCACCAAATGGATGATGATGATTGATTTATAATTAATTAATTTTTTAGTTTGTTAGGATTTTATGCATTTCTTAGGATTTATCTCATTTATTTAGTTACTATATTTTAGATCTGAATTTCAATTCATATATTTGAATTCAAATTTAAATATTGATTAAAAGATTTGTTTGTTAAGTTTAAGATTTATATAATTAGTTGAGATCCTAGTTTTTCATATATTTGAATTCAAATTTAAATATTGATTAAAATATTTGTTCGTTAAGTTTAAGATTTATATAATTAGTTGAGATCCTAGTTTGTTGGGATTTTTCACTCTATAAATAAGCATGTAAACCAATTGACAATGCAGAGATTATTGAATTTTGAAGTTTATTTTATTTATCTATTGTATTTTATTAGGAATACTAACATTTACATAAAATTCACCAAATATCTAGTATTTTTTAAGAAATCAACAGGTCTTTGAAACCCAACATCCTAGTATCCTTCTATTGAAGAATCAACAGCCTTGTTGGAGTCTACAAATTCATTCCTTAGATCGAATTAGTAGAAGAGCGTGATCCCATGCTGCATCACTGGGCCATCCGCAGCAAAAGAAGAAGAGGAAGAACGAATCGCCTTTTGAGGTCCTCGGTTAAAAAAAAGAAGAAAAGGGATTCAGAAGTTAGAATCGGTGAAGAAGGGAAGACGAGGGGTTTTATCAAAGGGTAAAATGCATCCGGAACCCTCAATTTTGTAAAATCTGCAATGACATCTCCCGTAGTTTAAAAATAGAAAAAAAATTCAAATAACCCTTTAAACTACCTGAAATCTATATAATCCCACGACTTTTCTTGAAATTCATATAACTCTCTGAAAACACCCATGTAAATTCAAATAGCCCTTAAGTTAAACTTCTGTTGACAGACTATGAATATTATATAAATATTTCATTTGATCAATCTTGATTGAAAACACAGTATACCAAAAATCCCTTATAATAATAATAAGTTAAAAATGCGGAAAACCTTTTATAAATGATAATTTTACTCATCTAAATAGATTATAAAGCTCTATCTGGAGGGGTAAAATCACCATGTACGGATGATTTTATGTATTTTTAATACATTATAGGTGCTTTTTGGTATACTATGCTTTTAGTCACAGTTAACAAAAAATAATATTCCTCATCTTTCAACAAAAAATTAACATAGTGGGTTATCTAGACTTACATATGTGTTTTAAGAAGGTTATAAAAACTTCAGAAAAAGTGGGGGTTATATGGATTTTTAGTAGTTTACAAGGGGTTATATGCACTTACATCTCCTACCAATATAATTGCATGGTAAGATAATGAAAACGATAACATGAGAAATATCATTTCTTGAAATGTATGAATGATTGAGCTTCAGAAATCCCCTGCTTTAAAATTTGCATCATATGTGCTTGGAGATTACTTGATCTAACAAATCTGAAACCCAAGGCTTTACAAATGGCATTCCAAACAAAAGTAGAGTAAGAACAGTGAATAAAGAGGTGGGAGATGGTTTCTTGTTCTCCTCGATAGAGAGAGCAGCAAGACTCTGTAACTAGCCCTTTGCTAAGCAACCGGTCCAAAGAAGGAAGTTTGTTCAATGCGGCTTGCCAACAGAGGAAGCTATATCGAGGAGGTTGAGAAGTTTTCCATATTGTCTTACACCAGTCGAGACTTGGGCAAGATTGTCTCAGGTGATTCAGGCCAAGGAAGAGGAGATGCTACCAGATTTGTGTCCTGTCTAGACAATAACATCTTCACCAAGGCCACCCACATCTAACATTGAGATCTTGATGAAGCGTGAATAATCATGCTCTTCTGCTGACCCGATCAACCTTTAGGGATGCGAGATCTGCAGGCTCAAACAAGGCTGTTGATTCTTCAATAGAAGGATACCAGGGATGTTGAGCTTCAAAAATCTGTTGATTTCCTAGGAAATGCCAGATATTTGGTAGTTCTACGTAAATGTTAGTACTCCTAACAAAATACAATAAATACAATAACTAAACTTCAAATAATCAATAATCTGAATAATCAATTGGGTTACATGCCTATTTATAGAAGAAAATCCTTAACAAATTAGGATCTCAACTGATTATTCCAATCTAAACTAAACATGATCTTAACAGATTATGTAAATCTGTAAAAATAATTAATACATCTTCATTTAATCCTAACCAATATTCAAATTCGAATTCCAACTAATATTTGAAATTTAAATCTAAATATAGTAAATCCTAACAAATGCATAAAATCCTAACAAACTAAAAAATTTATTAAAATTATAAATCAATCATAATTATCCATTTGGTGGGCTTCAATGTCGATCGAACAGTTCATGATCGCGTTACATCAGATTTTCTCCCAGATTCCTTCAAAATTCGATCGGCCATCGAGGAGGTATGACCCATGTACCATCTCGGATTAGAGCACTAACTGTAGCTTGATCAGGAGGGCCCCAATTTAAGAGTAGTGATTCATTGAAATGTTCATGGAGACACTTTCCTTGTAGCCATGGATTGAACCATAAAGAAATACATTTACCTACGCATATGACATAACTTACATCTGGTTAAATTCATCTTTGGGCCTTTAATAATCGATTCCATACCCAAGATTGGGATGATTTGATACTGATTGACCATATATTCTTAGATTTGAGATTTTTTTTCTCATCCATTGCACCCATACTGAATGGTGGTTAGTGGCTACCTCCCAAAACCTTCCCCCTATGCTCCCTTCGTTCCAGGTGGTGATTCTCCTTATTTCTAGACCTCCTTCAAGAAGAGGAGAACATATTGTGTTCCAGTTCGCTGCATGCATTTTCTGTTTTCCATCAACTCCCACCCATGAGAAGAGATGTAAGAAAGTTTTTTATTACTTAAAATGCATGGATGTAAGAATCTAATATTATTTTGAATGATAAAGTAACACTTTTATGTTACCATTTTAATAGTTTAATGATGAGTATATAGTAGAGGGTGAAACTGTGTATTATTTTAAATTACAAAATGGGGTGTAAGTGAATATTTTTAAACTACATGGAGTGTTTTTGTAGGTTTTACAAACTTTAGAAGTGTGTACATGCATTTTACCCTAACCTAGACCAACCGACGATCCGTAGTTCAGCCGTCAAGTCAGACGGACGTCATACAGTCTGTCAACCTAGACGGTTTGAACACGAGTCGATTATCATCAACAACCCCAAACACCCACTAACCACCATCATCAAGCACCCCGAATCCATCCACCACCCTCACCCCCAGCAGCACCAAAAACCCTCTCTGGCCAAAGAGAATGAGAGAACCAAGCCTCTATCTATCCATCCTCAGCTTCATCTTCCTTTTCTTTATAACTTAAGGCTTGTACTAGATTCCCATCTCTCTCAATCTCTCACAAACCTTGTAAACAAAGTAATAACACGTTTATATTGATAAAAAGAAGAGAAAAATCCAAATAACCGCATGTAAACTATTTGAAATTCATAAAATTCCCTAACTTTTCCTAAAGTCCACGTATCCCCTTGAAAACACCTCTGTAAATCCAAATAACCTCTTGAGTTAAACTTTCGTTGACAGATTATGATTATTCTGCAAATATTCTGTCTGGTTAACCGTGGCTGAAAATACAATATACCAAAAACCCTCTATAATTTGTTAAAAATGTAAAAAATCTTTTTTAAATGACGATTTTTCCAATGGATATGGTTTTATAATCTATCCGGAAAAGTAAAATCGTCATTTATAGAGGGTTTTCTACATTTTTAATAAATTGTATGATGTTTTTGGTATATTGTGTTTTTAACCATGGTTAACCAAATATTTGTATAATAGTTCTCATCTATTAATGAAAGTTTAACTCATGGGCTATTAAGATTTACATAAGTGTTTTCATATGGTTATATAAACTTTTGAAAAAGTCAGAGAGATATATAAATTTCATGCAGCTTACAGGGTGTTATTTAGATTTTTTTTCTAAAAAAATACAAGTTTAATAAAAGTTGATAGTGTTAGTTACTTCATTTGACTATTATTAGTTCTTTTGTAAACTTTGGACAAACCCTCTTGCATCTGGATTGTTAGTTGCAGTGTGCTAATAGTGGGTTGGGTCCTCCACCTAGAAAAGACCCCCATAAATCCACCATTTATGCATGGTGTGTAGGCCTGTCAACGGGTTGGATCCGGGTCGAGTCGGGGTGGACCCGGACCCGACCCGCGACAGGACCCGGCGGGTCCTGATCATATGGACCCAGACCTGGACCCGTGGGTCTCGGGTCGGGTCGGGTCCGTCCGACCCGACCCGAGGAAAGTTAATAAAAACAAAAAAAAATTAAACTCATGAATTTGTTTGTCTTATCATTCTATTTGAAAAAATTTGTAATAAAACATTAATTATTATTGAATTTTAACTGATATCTTAATACTGTGTTTGAACATATTTTTGTACAATTCAAAAGAAGTGAATGAATTACTAAACAATATTCAAAGTAAACATAAGTCTAAACAATATAATAATGAATTAAAAGGGAGAACTCATAGTTATTTATATCACAAAGTAAACAATAAACACTTATACTTGTAACTTGATAAATAAGAAATAAAATTATGGGTCAACTAATATTAATATTCTTTTAATATATGAGTGTATATTAATAAAACAGTCGGGTCTCGGGTCCAACGGGACGGGGCGGGGTAGACCCGGACCCGACCCGTTTATATGTTCGGGTCTACCGGGTCGGGTGTATTACACGTGTAATCGGGTCCGGGTCGGGTCGGGGCCGGGTCTACCCGGACCGTCCGTTGACAGGCCTAATGGTGTATCATTACATAACCATTTCAATTTCACAGTTTATCTATGCAATATTACAAGAAGGATACTCAAATAGCCTATATTTATATATTGCATTTTTGAAGTTCTGGTTTGTTTTATAACTAAACAACAAATGGTAGATAATTTCATTTAATAAGTGAAATCAATAGTACATTTTATTTTGTTTTTTATTTTGAAAATTTTCTGATATGCTGATATTTTTACAATTTAAGTACATCAATTTTCACAATATTTTTAATTTAGATATGAAAAAGTCAAATAAACAATATTGAGAAATCAGAGGAAATTGATTAACAAAATTTAATTATGTCTTTAATTTAATTAATGTAACTTATTCCACAGTCTTCCTTTCATTTATCTCACACTCTCTTTTTGCATAAATATTTATTTTACGTCATATTTTGTTCAAGAAATTCATTTATACGTTACTTCTAATGTCTCAAGCATATATTAGAGGAACTTTATATTTATATTTTTATTTTTTATTAATGAACCTAAAGTTTCATGATTCAAATATCCTATAGTTTTGGCATACTCGAACTCAGGATCTATAATGATATCTATAATGATGCACCAAATAATTAAAAAATCCATTTGGGTTTCCAGAAAAGAACCAAATGATTCTTTTACCTGCTGATGGATGATGTTTCTCTGCACAATTTGCCAATTATCATTTTGTTGAAACAATTTTCCCGAGAAAATTCATCACCTGAAAAAAGCATGAACTTAAATGGAAAAACTACAATTTTTTTGTCTCCAATTGACCCTAGACTTTTTAATGTGGAAGACTGAAATGCAAACAATCACACGTATTCAGAAAATTGTGCATCAACTGTCAGATGCATTTAGTGATTCAACAAAAGCTACAAGGTCACATATTTCTGTTATAAATACGGATTGATGTTCCAATAAATAAAAAATTATCATTACATTGACTAATAAATCAACAATGGCACACTTAAGCGTGGAAAGCCTTTAAGTTCCAAAGATATATTTGGAACAGTTTCTAGATTTGAAAATCATGGGATTGCAAAAGCAACCATATTTCTTCCTCTCTTATACATGAAAATAACACACAAGTTGTATCAGACGTTGAGACCTCAATAATTTCTATCTCCGCCGCCCATGGACGTAGGCAATCTTACCAAACCCCAAATTATTTTTTTGTGTGATGTTGATTGTTTTCCATCTGTTCTCACAATACTTCAAACCTAGATCCACAGCAGAACATATAGAATTGATCCCTCGTACTTGCCCGATGCACGAGGTTGTGGGTGTTTCTGTGCATCTGGGGTTTTCCCAACCAAAGCCAGGTTACTCGTCATAAAAAAAACATATAGAACTGCCTTACGGTTTTCGGGATCTCGTGTAATGAGTCATGGCTCGGCCTTGTCTCTGACTGCATAGCGACTCTCTCTGGTGTCCAAACCAGATAAGTGAAGTCTTTTCCTTCTCTTTATAAGATTCAGAGCCGTTTCTCGGTCGGCCTGTGCTTCAATCAAATCAGGCTGCATCCAACAACAAACACACTCAAAATATAAGGTGATTAAAAAGAGAGAACTTAAAAGCCAATATATATTGATTGACTGCTGATTGGAAGGATTTCAGAGGTACCTTAATTGATAAGGCTTTGTCAAAACTTTCGATGGATGTGTCAGGCTCTCCATAATTTAGTTGCGCTCTTGCAAGTGTGATCCATGCCTGCAGAATGTGTTTATCTGTAACTGAAGGACTTCAAATACAATAAAACTTCATTAATACAGGACCAACAATATACTTGTTAGACAGTCTATTATGATGTATAAGAGAGGATTTTGAAAGTTGGGAGTAATTTAATCTATTGGATTATAAAAGGACTTTTCATGAAAATGATGGATGAGGTTGGAATATATATTGAGGTTGGAGATTTCATACACCATAAATCATGAAAATGATGGGTGAAATAAGACCAAGTTTTCATTATTATCCAATCAAAATGGATAAGACATATTAATTCTAAAATCTCCTTGGTTTCTAAATGATGATGTTAGCTTGGCATCCCTATATCTGTACTCTGCAAGATACAAGCTCAACTGCATGAGTTTTAGTTAATTTTCTAACTTGTTAAATAACACCATTGTTCAACAACTAAAACAAAATGTTATGAGAACACTGAACTAAAGAGAATGCTAACATTAACATGCAACGGAATAAAAACCAACACCAAAGGCAGCGTCTAACTTTTGTAAATGAATTATTTTGTAAAGTTG
Organism: Acorus calamus; assembly: GCA_030737845.1. Taxonomy (NCBI): domain Eukaryota; kingdom Viridiplantae; phylum Streptophyta; class Magnoliopsida; order Acorales; family Acoraceae; genus Acorus; species Acorus calamus. The sequence goes on along the minus strand of CM060865.1, from coordinate 18,734,138 downwards.
ATGAATTGGTACATGAATGGTGGAGGAGAAGAAAATGGAGGAGAGAATGAACACACTAGATAAGAAAAAGATATTAAAACTGAAGTAATCACTTTCAAATCCCTACAAATTACAACTATTAGTGGAAAAAATACAAACCTCAGCCCAAGAAGGTTCCAATTCTGTGGCCCCTACAATAAATCAATGAAACGGATAATGTAAAACGTTCCATAATGTACCTAGATTGTGAATCTATAAATTTAAACTCCAAAAAAATACATGAACCATGGATGCAGAAACTTTGCCACATCAATATACAAAACTCACTTGACAAATTTCTAAGTTTAGTTCTTAAATTAATAACAACTATATTTAAAAGGGCCATTGTGTTTTCATAAGGAGAGCTATCAATCCAACTAACAAACAGTTTTTATAAGGAGAGATATTCATCCAACGAACAAACAATCTTCAAACCAAGTACAAATTTAGGACCCTATTACTGTCCATGACAATTGTTCTTTGTGCTCTTAATTCATGACACTTTCAATAGATGTCCAAAACATAATAAAGGGCAAAACTCAAACATTAAAAGACAATAAAAAACAAGAACCTACCGATATAAATACATTAAAACATAAATCATTGGTGGTGGGTGTTGGGGTGGGGGGATGTAGCCCTTTTTCTAGTCACTCAGTCAATGTCTAGTTGTCTACCCTCACTCGCCCTTTCAGGCTAGTTCTGTTGACATATAGTTCAAAATCATGACACCAAAGTCTCTCCCCCCCCCCCCCCCCCCCTCCTGCTAGTGTAGAACGGGGATGATGTGGTCACTGTGAGAGAGACTACAGTCGAAAGTCAGGCTCAAGTCAAAGTTAGTCGATCAAGAAAGCTTTGTTCCTCTTACATATTCAAAAGAACATATTTTCATATGCTTTTAAGAGTTGTTTTGAAACATTTCCCCATGTAATTATTCATTTATACATGCATACTAGGGAAGTTTCTATTCTTTATATTCAAAGCATATTTTGCACAAATTAACAATATTTATACAATTAATATGCATTATCATATTTTCATATGAAGCCATATTTTAAAATTCAGAAATCTAAATTTAACCGTATTCAAATTTTGCATGATCTAAATTTGACAGGTTATAAATTGGAGAAGAAATTAGCATTCAAAGATTTATCAAAGCTTTTGAATCTGATTCACCAAATCAATAAAATCTTCAATCAAATCAGCTTTGACATCTCTAACAAATCAACAAGATCTCTAACATATTTTGCAATTATATTTTCAACATATTTTGCAAATCAACATTAACAACTCAAGCATATCAGCATTTACAACTAATTCAACCCTCAAAACCCCTATAAAAAGGGCACTACAGAGAGAGAGGAAGGGATATTAAATTCAATTCAGCCAAGGAGGGAGCTCTTCATCCAACCAAGGAGGAATTTATTTTCAGCTTTTGTCCTTTATTTTATGTTTTGAGTTTTTGTTTGTAGTTTTAATTTTTGTTTTTAATTTCTTTGATATTACAGACATATATTCCATTGTGATTTCAATAGAAGTGTCTCTTTATTTTATTTGAATGGATTATTTTTATTTTTATTTTAGAATTTCATTAACCATGGTAGGCTAGAAAATCCTTCCATCAAGGAGAGGATTCCACCCCATGCGTTTGAGTGATTGATTCTTTTCTTTGTGTATTGATGTTTTCCGATCTGTTCTTCATATTTATATAGTTTCTTCAATTCAGATTTCTTTTGATTATGGGTAATTTTAGATCTTCCGTCGTTCTACTTAGATGGGATACGGTTGATGCTTTATAAACCCTATTTTTAAATTGAGTAGAAGTGATCTGCTTTTAAAATAGTTTGTTTTCATTAAATGCAAAAGGAAGAATTATCACGATACACGTGGGGTGGATTTCCAATCCTTGGTGGTCTTCTTCATAATTTGTCTAACCTAAGACTTTTATTTTAGTTTTCTCATATTAACCCTTCAAAACCATATTTTTAAATCTTTTTATGCCTTTTTATTTTTATTTGTTTACTTCAATAGCCTCCCTGCGAATTCGACCCCTTGCTTCCACTTTCTACCCATAATAAGTAAGAATTTTATATTTTGTTGGCGAATACGAGATTTTAAGGACAATCAAAGCCATCAACAGTTCCCTTCAACAATACCCACTCAATGACGTAGTGTGGTGCCTACCAAATCACCAAGATCTCTTATTTGTTTTCTTTTTGCAGTTAGAGACCAACTTACATACATCAGTTATTAAGGCAAATCATGACGTGCCATTAGAACATCAGAGATGCAATCCCATACAAACTAAAATATAAAAAAAAAAAAAATCACAAACCCGCAATTCACCTCCACAGAAAATCCAAGGCACAAATTGATAGGGTAATTATGAAAAGAGCATGACTTACTAGTAGCCGCTTTCAAGGCACCCCAAGCATCTCCAACCTCAAGCAAATCTTGAGCCTTCTGTTCATGCAAAACCGCATTTCCAGGCACCAAAGTGAGAGCGGCCTCCCACTTCACAAGCGCTTAACGATATCTCCCATCCTTCATTTAGAAGATACAAACACACATGGAATTTCACCAGAAAAATCACCAATTAAAACATAAATCAAAACTTCAACTTTAGCATGTTGTTTGAAACTACAAAACATGCCCAAGAGGAAACTACAAACAATATTCAATAATATACAAAAACAAATAGGAAAACAATGCAGCGATCTTACTAAAAAAAATGCCCCCGAATGAGATGGAGACGAGGGATTTCCAAACATAAGAAAAATAAAATCAAGAATAGAAAAAACAAAAGGACCCCTTCCAAGGCGAGTCACCCTCAACAAATATCACAAGCCTCTCACGCTCCAAACCAATTGTTTCCCATGATGGTGGAAGGCGTCTCCTCTTCTGATATCATGATATCCCAATTCGAAGAAGAGAGGCCCAAGTATTATCAATGTAAAAACTCAAGTGTTTGAAGACACATTCATTATGTGTGAGCCATGCACCAACAAACTGCATGAGGCATAAAGTATTGAAACTTAGGATGAGATCTACGATCATCTCACTTGCATCTCTTCTGGAACCACTTCCACATTCCTTCTACATCCCCAAATGAGCATCGGGCACTGAGAACTAAACCCACATTCTCCCAAATCCAAATACTGAAGGTGCACTAAAAAAAAGGTGATCTCTTTTTTCCTCATCCCTTTGTAAAATTCGCATGTCCCATCAACATCATGCGCCCTCTGTTATTGGCTTTGGTAAGGGCCTTATCGAGCGAAAGCAACCACATGAAAAATCTAATTTTCAAGGGAAACTTGTTTCCTCATCTAATCTTAAAGGTGTTCTCATGCTTCCTCATCTAATATTAAAAGATTTGTAACTTGAGCATAGACATCTCCCTCCTCTGCCTAAGGCCCATCACTATGTTCTTCTAAAGCCCCGTGATTGTGCCACCAAAGAAAAGCACCAAAACCTGCCAACACAAGGATTCAAAGAAAACTGCTACGGCATTGAGATCTAGTTTGATAACCCTTCTCATTTTGAAAAATGGCAGTTTGAATCTTTATTTCATGTCGTCATTCCAAAGCAGCCCAAACAAAATTTTCTTCATTCTTCCTTTTCATAGAATCAATCAAAATTGTATCCTCAAATAAAAATAAATTCTTCTTCTGCATTAGGGTTACCAAGTTGAACCAACCTAAACATATTTTTTATAGATTAAGGGCCAGTTGGACATTCATTCTCATTATGATAAATCCTCCATTCTTGAACATTACATGCCAAATTTTTCTTTCCACATAATCTATCAGAACAGCACTTAGGAATTCTCTTTTGGACCAGAGTTATCAAATAAGGGCCAATTTAACGTTCATTCTCATTCTCATTCTCATTCTGCTGGAACACCCATGAAAATTTTATTTGATATCCGCCATTCATGTATTCATTTTGGATATCGCAAGCAAAATTCTCCCCTCCACAAAATCTATAAGAATTGGATTATTGTGAAAAAAAAATTCTCCTTCTAGACTAGAGTTGTCAAAATAGCCTTTTAAGTCTATTTTTCCCCTATTGACTGGATTACGGATGCTATGATTTTCAATTTCAATTTCTAAATCAGACTAAAAAACAGAGGAATCTGAAATTGAGACATATCTGACCTCGGCGAGTTGGTCTCCGAGGGAGCGGAAGGACTCGCTGAGGCGGGCGGGATCGTCTCCCCCGCCGCCTCGTGATTCGGGTGAGGTCGAGGTTTCCGAGGCGCCTCGAGATGCGTTGTCGTCCTCCTCGTTGAGGTCCTCACCTTCCTCGAACGGTAGGTTCGGACGGAGGCGTTTGACTGCGCCGGGCTTCTTCTTCTTCTTCCACGCGATTTTCATTGGCTTTTCAAGCAAAAAAAAACACAGGAGATTTTGAACCGGGTTGATAGGACTGTTAAAAAAAGGGCTTTCATACGGGCTCGTCTATCCCACCAAGTTTTTCACATAACCCACCATAAAATAAAAAAAAACCGGTGTTTTGCTGTTTCCGCTAATCCGGATCAATGGAAATCGATCGCCATTTCAAGTTTTGAACGACCGGATTTCATTGTCATTTCAGGTTTTGGGCAACCATAATTGGTCATCATTCCAGGCTTTGAACGACCGTAATTGGTCAAACATGATTGAGAATTAGATCTAACTATTCTATGTAAACAAATAAATTTTTGAGTTTATTCATCACATTCTGCATTTATTCTTTTATCCAAACAACAACTAAGGGACTGAAAAAAATGTAAGTATGTATACTTTCAATTAATTCAAATTTTTATAAAAAAATATCTTATTAGACAAATATATATCATTTTTAAGCTTCGTTTAAATTCGTAATTATGATTATTCTTTGTTTGAAAACAAAAACCTACCAGTTGATCCAAACACATTTTATATTTAGCTTTTAAAATTTATCTGTAATTTATGTAAAAAAATTGTTCTTATATTCTACATTTACAAATAATGATTTATTCTTCCTACATTACAACTCAGACTTGAAGTGATATGAAGGATTCAAGGAGGATACACGTCGTGGAATTATGTTTTCAAGAAACAAAATTATAAACTTTATTACAAAGTCTATTCGATCAGGTTTAGTCGTCCAAAACCTGAAATGACGACCAAATTTGGTCGAACTGGATGAATCGGTGGGAATAGCAAAACACCGGGTTTTTTTAGCCGATTGGTGGAGTAAGAAAAAATGTTGGTGGGACTAGACGTGCCCCTTTCATACACCCACCCTTCTGTTATTTTCGGGCACGTCTAATCTCACCAACATTTTTTCTTACCCCACCAATCGAAAAAAAAACAACGGTGTTTTTTCTATTCTCACCGATCCAGCCAGGTCGACTGAACTTAGTCGCCACTTTAAGTTTTCGGCGATCGAACTTGGTCGTTATTTCATATTTTGGACGACCTAATTTGGTCGTCATTTCAGGTTTTGGGCGACCGAATTTGGTCGAACAGAATTTGTAATAAAGTTTATAATTTTTTCTTAGAAACATAATCCCATGACGTGTATCCTCCTTGGATTCTTCATGCCACTCCACGTCTGAGTTGTAATGTAGAGAGAATAAATCATTATTCTCAAATTTAGAATATAAGAATAATTTTTTTACAGAAATGACAGACAAATTTTGAAAAACCAAATATAAAATGTGTTTGGATCAACTGATATGTTTTTCTTTGTTTTCAAACAAAGAATCCGCTTAACTATGAATTCAAATGAAGCTTAAAAATGATATATATTTGTCTAATAAAATATTTTTCTATAAAAATTTAAATTAATTGAAAGTATACCTACTTATATTTTTTTCAGTCCCTTAGCTGTTGTTTAGATAAAAAAATAAATGTAGAATTTGATGGATAAACCCAAAAATTTATTTGTTTATAAAAAATTGGTAAATATAGTTTTGTACCTAGCTTGTTCGACCAATTTTGGTCACCCAAAACCTGAAATGGCCACTAAATACGGTCGTCCAAAACCTTAAATGACGACCAAATTTATTTGTTTATAAAAAATTGGTAAATATAGTTTTGTACCTTGTTCGACTAATTTTGGTCACCCAAAACCTGAAATGGCGACAAAGTTCGGTCAACCTAGATTGGTGGGAACAGCAAAACACCGGGTTTTTTTTATGGTGGGTTGATGAAAGGCTTGGTGAGGATAGACGCGCGCCCTTTATTTTCTATGTTTTATTTTAGGGAAAATCCATATGACCCCCTGTAATCTGGCCTAAATCCATATAACCCGCTGTAATCACCCCTCTATATCCATAAAACCCACTGTGTCTGCCCTCCATCCGTCTGGTTAACGGGGTAGGGGTTATATGGATTTATGAAAGATTACAGGGGGTTATATGGATTTTTCTGGGTTTTTTTTCTTTACATGTGATTAAAAAATTGAGCTGTTTAACATTTACTTTTAAATTTTGTTTCAGGATATCATGCACTTTTAATTTTAATAAAAGAAAAAGGGTTATTCAAATCATAAACACATACAAGATCACATTCCAAAGAAATAGAAGTAAAAAAGATATATACTTTATCTCTTGGTATTTTAAAAAAGAACCCAAAACTACTCCTCCACGTACAGTTTATCCCCAACAAAACTCACTCATGACACCAACACAAGAGGTGCCCCAAGATTTAATAAAAAAACATAATTCATTCTCTTGGCATTTTTGAAATTTTGTTGGTTAATGTTACACACGTTTTGTTACAAAATTCATTCTCTTTTACTTTCATATCTTTGGTGGGTGATCTTGTATGTGTTTATTATTTGAATAACCATTTTTCTTTTATTAAAATTAAAGGTGCATGATATCTTGAAAAAAAATTCAAAAGTAAATGTTAAACAGCTCAATTTTTAAACCACATTAAAAGAAAAAAAAATGAAAATTCCATATAACCCCCTGTAATCTGTCATAAATCCATATAACCCCCTGCCCCGTTAACTAGACGGACGGAAGGCGGACGGAGGGGGTTTTATGGATATAGAGGGGTGATTACAGGGGGTTATATGGATTTATAAAAATTGCAGGGGGTTATATAGATTTAAACCAGATTTATAGGGGGTTATATGGATTTTTTTCTTTATTTTATTTGTATTTTTATTTTATTTTATTTCGCAAGGAATTGTTCCTTTTTATTTCTATTGAAATGAAAATGCTCACATTTTTCTAAACAAAAGAAGCATAGAGGCTGATACGACTCTTAACAACCAGCCAAGAAGGTTGTAGTGACTTGGGCAGCGAAGCTTATGAAAATAAATCTGGGGATAAAGGGTTGGGAACTTTATCACTTTGCAAAACATAAACAACATTTATAACTGTTCTTCCCAAAAACAACAAAGACTAAAAACTTCCTAAAACTAAAATCAATAATATTAATGTCCCATTAATTAAAAATGTAGACTTGATATTTTTAATTTTTTTAAAGTTATTTCATATTTTAGATCATGTAATCTAAATACAAAGTTAAGGATAAGAACACAAAAAAAATAGGGATAACAAAATGCATAACCAAATGTAAATCTGAATAAAAATAATGGTTTTTTTATCCTCATAAATTAGACTAACTTATCTTAAATATTTATCCATTTACCAAACTATATGGACTAGTTTGAGAAGATGATAAAATTTTGAGGATAAATTGTTCTAATATTAGGGGATAAAAAGTCCATCAATTTTGTTCATATTTACATTTGTTAAAATTGGGATAAAAAGTGGAAATAAATGTTATCTCAGCCTTTAGGTGGAATAAAATATCTTCATTTTCATTTCAAAATCAGGACAATTGTTCGAAGTTTATCACAATTATTTTTTATACTAAACAGGGATAAACTGTTCTCCCACTCACTTATCATCATAATTATCATTTATCCCAACACTTATCCCCTTGTCAAACCAGTCTTGATTTTGACAATGAGATAAGTGGTGGGATAAAAGATAAATATAAAGATAAGTGAGTTGAAGGATAACTTATCCCCATTTGGTATAAAAAAAATAGGAATAAACTTTAGACAGTTGTCCCAATTTTGAAATGAAAATGAAGATATTTTCTTCTACATAAAGGCTGGGATAACATTTATCCTCATTTTTGTCCCACTATTAACAAATATGATTATGAACAAAATTAATGGTTTTTTTATCTCCTAAAGTTAGAACAATTTATCATCGAAACTTTAACACCTTGAATAGTGGAATAATGGGTATTGTTGGGATAAGTAGAGGGAGAATAACTTATCCCGTTTGGTATAAAAAATAATTGAAATAAAGTGTGGATAATTATTCTGATTTTGAAATAAAAATGGAGATTTTTTTTATTTACCTAAAGACTGTAATAATATTTCTCCCAATCTTTTGTCACAATTTTGACTAATTTGAATAAGGACAAAATTGATGATTTTTTTTTTATCTCCTAAAATTAACACAACGTATGTTCAAAACTTTAACCCCTTACCAAATCAATTCAAAAGAACAAAATCTTTTTTTTTTTTGGACCTCCCGTGAGGGAGTGAGGAGTGTGTCGGAACAATACACCCACCGTTTTTTAGCCTCATTTTTTAACCTCTCACATCATTTGGAGGTCAAGAAACTATTAAATAAATGCATACAACTTCAAATGGGGTGACATAATCAATGTCATCTCATCAACTACTTTAGGGTGCGTTTGGTTGCGCGATTGCAAAATTGATTCTGTAGGAATCTGCGATTGCAAACCTGATTCTGCAGGAAGCTCACTTTCTCAGCTTTTTGAAATCGCAGCTTTTGGGCACTATTTGCCTGCAATCGCTGGGTTTAAAACTGCGATTACAAAACTGTTTGGTTGCGCGATTGCAAACGCAGCTTCCTGTAATCGCAATCGCAGTGCAATCGCACAACCAAACGCACCCCTACATTTTTCCTCTTTTTTAGCTCAACTAAAAATTGATTCCTCAATTTTTTTTTAGTAAAAATTGTTATTCATTTTTATTTAAGAGCTATGAGTATCTATGAAAATGATTTTGGATTAAGCATGATTCTCATAAAAAAATAATCTTTAAAAATTACCTAAACTAGTTTTTAAGACAAAAAAATATTTTATTAATTGTTTTCGTTGTGTGATTCTATTATTTGATCCCTTGACATCAACTGGGAGGTATTTACCGACTCAACCAAAGCTCGATTTGCAGACTTATATGTAATGTTGAAATGAGTACTTGTATTTTTAAGTGTAATCTTTAAGTCACTGATAGGTAGCGACATAAGTTATCCTATGATAAATAATTATTTCAATACATATAAGACATAAGTCATTCTCTCTTTGGTTGTGTATTAAGTTATTTTCCTTGAAAAATGTAATCAAATAATCTATTGTTGCTTGGTTGATAATTGATAAATTGTGAACAAAAGATAAATAAAATATGAAAAATGAATTATAAAAGATAAAAAAATGATTTAACATGCAGATTCCTTGATTTATAAAAAGTAATAACATGTGAGCCCCACACTGACCAGGGTACAGACAGCCTAGACAACTTGCCTAGTGCCCACCCAGGGCAGGCCCCCTAATCCCAATTGCTACAAACCTATCTATACAGGCTCAGCCAATTTAATCGTATTATATCACATTAACCTTGTAAATCCAATCATTCATTAAAAGTCCATTCATCCAACGGTGTGTAATCATTTGACATTAAATTTTTTTCAGATCTTATAACAGAAGGTGAACAGTCTTGCCCCCATTTTTCTCTCTCCCTCTATTCCTCAACCAAGCTCTCCCCCCCCCCCCCCCCTTTCCCTCCACTTAATCTTTTAAAAATCAAAAGAACTAATACCCAAAATTTTTACAAACAATATCATCTCCATTTTTTTCATCATTTTTCACCTTCTAAGGTACTTTGCTCCTCCTTAAATCTGAATGAGATCCAATACGGTGACAAACAAGGTGAAAATTTATATTTAAATGTGAGTTTATTTTTTCACAATTCTTTTTTAAAATTCAAATATTATGAAATATGATTTGATATAGATGTCTTATCCCAACAGCATGCATACATATATAGTAATTTTTAAATGTAAATATAGGTATGCATACATATATAGTATTTTTAAAATGTAAATATAGGTTTGATGATTGAATATTTGAAACATAAATTTTAATAAACAATAAAGATAAGTAAAACAATGATAGATTAGAATGAGTATTTTATAATCTAAAATAGTGATTTAAAAAATTCATAAAATTAAATTTTAAGATCTACCATTGAAGTTAACAAGCCTTGAAAACATTAAATCTTTAAAATGAAGACTTCCATCGGAGATGCTCTTAGGGGTAGAGGGAGAGAAATAGAGATCTCCTTTGTCCTCTCTCTCTACCCTACTTGCTCTCTAGCATCCTCCGACCATCATCGCCCTGTTGCCCCCCTCCGGAGGGAATAAATAAGAAGGGAGATAAAAGCGAGGCAGGCATGTTGATGCTTTCGAGTCCTGATGTGCGCATAGGCTATATTGTGGGTGAGAAATGATGTGGTGTTCAAAAGGGCCAACTTCTATTTTGACAACCTGTGGGTATTTGTGAAATTGAGCATCAGGGAATGGGGCTCGACGTTGGCGGGGGTAGCATGTACAACTTCAAGTGGGAGACGATACTATGTGCATCATCAAGTAAATGGTGGTTGTGTCAGCTTGGGTATATTCCTTCCCTATCCAGCCACAGGTCATGTTTGGCTGCTTTGGCGAGATCCAATGGGATTTTTTTTCTTTTCATCCTTGTATCTCTTTAGTCTTATTTTCATTATAACTCTACTCGGACATAGTGGCCCAGTGTAGTTGTTTTGTTTTTATCCTTGTATCTCTTTAGTCTCATCTTCCATGAAACTCAACTTGGATCTTTCGTTTTGATGCATTTTGAAATAGACATACCCATAATCTTCAAAACAAAAACAACATTCATTCCATATGTTATAGCATCAAATCTCCTTCAAATGTCCTCTTTCTTTTGGTCTCTCAACTGCTTGGGAGTCTAGAAGAACTGATCTTGGGAGACCTGTCTGATATTTGGCCAATATTTGGTTTTGATAATCAGCTGTTCTTATTGCTGCAATCTCTCTTCTATCGTGCCGGAGATCTAAGTCTTGCATCATCTAGTTGGCATTCTCTGCTTGGTCAAAGCTCTGGGTCCGGAGTGTAGGTAGGTCGGTCTCGACTGGCAGAACGACTTCAATTCCTAATGCCAGTGAGAAGGGAGTTTCTCTCGTAGATCTTCTTGAGGTGGTCTGGTAGGACCAGAGGACCGAAGGGAGTTCATCGACCCATTTTCCTTTTGCATTGTTCAGTATTTTCTTCAAACCGTCCAAGATGGTTCGGTTGACCATTGCTCTGGGGATACTGCGGAGTGGAAAAGTGATGTTGTATCTTCAGCTCCTCACAGAACTCCTGTATCATGGAACTATCGAATTGCTTGCCGCTGTCTGATATAATGGAGTGTGGAACTCCAAAGCGGCACACTATTTCTTTCCACAAGAAAGCCTTGACCTCGACATCCCTGATTCTTGCCAATGGCATCGCTTCGACCCATTTGGTGAAGTAGTCGGTGGCCACTAAAAAGAAGCGTTTTTGCCGTGGTGCCATGGGCATAGTGTAGATACCCCGATTTTGACCGTCCAGAATGACAGAAATACTTCAAGTAACACCCGAAAATATCCCACATTTGGACATCTAGTAGAGAACGAAAGTTCAGGAAATCGGAAACCCTAACCCTAACCCTAACCCAAACCCAAACCCTAACCCTAGCCCAAACCCAAACCCAAACCCAAACCCAAACCCAAACCCTAGCCCTAACCCAAACCCAAACCCTAACCCTAGCCCTAACCCAAACCCGAACCCTAAACCCTAGCCCTAACCTAAACCGGAAACCCAAACCCTAAACCCTAGCCCTAACCTAAACCGGAAATCCTAACCCTATCCCTAAACCTTACCCTAAACCAGACCCTGGCCCAAACCAGAAAGAAAAACTCTTATACCCAAAAAACTCTGAGTCCCTGGCAAGGGGCGGCTAGACCTAACTAGCCGCCCCATACCAGGCGGCTAGTTAGCACTAGCCGCCCCCCTGGCCGACCTTGAACCGCTTCCCTAGATGGGACATAAAGCAACATTAAATGCTGATCATTGCGGCGGGTTATGACCTTTAGCCGCCCTATCTTGGCCGGATCAACCCAAGTAACCGACCCAAGCCACCGCTTGTCAGAGATGGGACGTTTGGCAGATCATGATAGGCGGCTACCAGGAAGTAGCCGCCCCATCTTGGGCGGCTAGTTAGAACTAGCCGCCCTTCACCTGGTCCTGACAGAAGAACCAAAGAATTAATGAGGGGTCTAATCACACACACTATTAGCCAAGCCACTCCATTACCCCCTGGATATTCCCCTGCCTCTCTTTTACTATAAATAGAGGGGGTCCCAAGCCTAAATCCAACATCCACAATTCACATTTCCAATCCACAATCAAAACACACATCATTCATTCCCTTTCCCCACTAGAAATCCCAAGAGAGAGAGAGAGAGCCCCTTTTGTGAGAGAAATACCCATTCCCTACACAAAACACCCTCTCATCCCACCCTCTAGAAACCCGGGCTAAACCTAGCTTAGCCTCTGTCTAAGACCCAATCCATTTTCTACTGAAGTTTTTCCCAAACCAGACCAGGCCCCGGACGGCTAAACCCAATTAGCCGCCCCATACCCGATGGCTGGATCCCACTAGCCGCCCCATATCCACACCCCATTTGCACCCCTTTGTCCCAAGACTCCTTTAGCCAAGCCCCGGAAGCAGAATAGGATTACTTGTTTTTCACCTATGTGTACGGTATATCCGTGTCTCAGAGCGGAGACCCCACAAACTCCACACGTAGGCGATCAAATCCAACCCAACCTTTTCCTGCTTTTAGAAAAAGCAGGTGGCGATCACACAAACCCTGGAATCCTCTTGAGCCGCTGTCGGGCGCCTCAACCAGGAATGACACCTCACCCTTGCGAGAAGACGATCCGACTGAGCCCGCCAGGGCACGCATCCGATCCGAATCCCCGAAAACCCCCACACACGCACGCACCCGCGCACCGCCGGATCCTTCCCGACACAATCGGAGAATCCGACACCGATACATAGGTCCGATAATATCTAGTCCCCATTGAGTGAATGGCCAAGGGCTCTTGAGGGGCACAAGGTCTACTGTTGATTGGTGGATGAGTGTGCCGAATTTTTGGCAATTTACACATTTCTGAACTAGGTCTGCGGAATCTCTTTTCATGCTCGGCCAGAAATATCCAATCGACACTACCCGGAGGGCTAGTGATCTAGATCCGATGTGCCCCCCACACAAGCCTGAGTGGAGTGTGTTCAGCACCCGTTGCGCCTCTCGGGGTCTGATGCATCTTAGGTAAGGTCCCTGAAACCTCCTTTTTATAGTGAATTCCCATGGATGACATCCAAAATCTAGCCACCCTCTGCTTGAGCTTCTTCGCTTCGAATTTATTCTCTGGCAGAAATCCTTCCGAGGGCTTTTCTAAGCAATCTGAAGAAAGGAAGATTTCTCTCAGTCTTCTTAGAGATAAACCTGCTAGTCTCCCGATCAGCCTCTGAACCTCCTTTCTGTTCCTTGGCGGGTTCATTTCGAGCACAGCTTTGATCTGATCAGGATTAGCTTCTATACCCCGATGTGTGGTAAAAAAACCAAGGAACTTCTCGGACTCTACCCCAAAGGAGCACTTAGCCGTGTTAAGTTTCATGCGGTAGTTCCGGAGCTCTTCAAAAGATGCCCTGAGATGCTTGAGATGATTCCCCCGCTTGTCGCTTCTTACAAACATGTCATCTATGTAAACTTCCACAGTCTTGCGAATCTGCCATTCAAACATCTTGGTGATGAGCCTTTGGTACGTTGACCCTGCATTTTTCAGTCCGAAGGGCATGACCTTGTAACAGTAGGTGCCAATCAGAGTGATGAATGCCGTCTTCTCCACATCATGCTCATATATCAGGATTTGATGATATCCAGAATACGTGTCCATGAAGCTCATCAGCTCATTCCCTAAGAAGGCATCTACTAATTGGTCTATCTTTGGAAGGGGGAAACTATCCTTCGGACAAGCGCTGTTCAAGTTCGTGAAATCAACACAGACTCGTCACTTGTTGGTCTTCTTGGTACCACCACCGTATTGGCTAGTCAATCGGGGTACTGGACTCAAATGAACCCTGCAGTCAGGAGCTTCCCCACCTCTTCTTTGATCACCTCAGCATGAATTGGTGCTACTCGCCTCTGCCTTTGCTTGATGGGTCACAGTGCATGGGAGATGCATAGTCAATGGCAGATTACACTTGGATCGATGCCAGTCATTTCTGATGACTTCCATGCGAACACGTCTACATGTTCATGGAGTAACTTGATCAGGCTTTTTCTTTCGCATTGGCCCAACGCGATGCTGATGAGGAAATACTTTTCTTGTTTGAGCGGGTCAATGAAGATTTTCTCCAGGTCTTCGATCACCCACTGAGCAGGATCGGGTCGGGCCTCATCAGCCTTCACACGATCCTTTAGTAACTACTATTTTTTAGGATGTATGTCATCTGCACCCCCGGGTTGCTTCTCGGCCTTAGCCTTGCCGGAGGTGGCGATGGCATAACATCTCTTTGCGATGGACTGATTGCCCCGTATTTCCATGATCCCACGTGAGGTCGAGAAGTGCAATTTTCCCCAGCCAGGTGCGGCCCATGATGGCATTGTAGAGGGAAGGGAGGTCCATGACAGTGAACTCGGTCATAACTGTCTCCTCACTTGCCCGCACCGGTATGGTTATCCGTCCGGCAGGAATAGCCTGGCTTCCGTTGAAAGCAATCAGCGGGTCCCGCATTGGTTCAAGGCTAGAGGGTTTCAGGCCCATCTTGAGATAAGGCTGCATGAATAGAATGTCAACTGAACTCCAAGTGTCGATCAACATCCGTTTAACATCATAATTCGTGATGTGCAAGTTGATGATCAGAGCGTCGCTATGTGGTGCGGACACATCAGCCAGATCGTTGTCCGAAAAGGATATAAGCCCTGGGTCTTCCATCTTGGTCTTTTGGCGATGAGTCGGGCTTCCTAGTCGATCTGCAAGACCTCCATATGACCCGAGCTTCTCTTTTCAAGGCTGGTAATCCTCCACAGATTGTGTCTATAACCCCGGCCGCATGTGAGGGGGCAACGGCGATCATGTTTTTTTTGGGCCTCTTTTCCTCTTCAATGTCTATAAACTCCTTGAGCTTCCCTTTGCAGACCAACGTTTCCATAAACCCCTTCAATGTCCGACAACTCTCTATCTGGTGTCCAAAGTATCTGTGATAGTCACGCTTGAGACCCTTGTCCCGAGTGGCCGAGTCACTTTTCACTGGGGGTGACCATAGGAAGAATGGGGCATTTTTTTTATATCTTTTCCAGCATCTGAACGAGGGGCAGGGTGAATTTTGTATACGGGCGCTCCCTGACTTCGTTGGTCGTTGGGTTACCCTTGGTGTCGGCCCACGGTTTGTGCGCTTTTTCTTCCCTCACCGGAGGCTTCATAGAGACAGCAGCTACGACTTATGGCCGAGAAGAAGTGGCCTCATCTTCCACTTTAGCATATTTCTCTGCCCGGCACATCAATTCATTTAGTGATCCTGGGACCTTTTTAATCAAGAAATTTCTTAGTTCGTGTTTGGGTAGTAACCCATTGCGGAATGCCATGATAGCTGCATTGGGATCACATTTATCAACCTCGAACATGAGGAGGCAGAATCGATCCACATAGCTCCTGATTGACTCTCCGGACTTCATGTTCACCTTCATGAGGTCCCCTAGGTCCTTTTGCTTCCGATTGCATATGAAGTGTTCAATAAACGAAGTGCCGAGTTCTTCAAAGCAGCAAATTGATCCAAGGGAATCTGGTGGAATCAACTTAGGGCTGTCCCTTCCAAACTAGAGGGGAACATCCTACACATAAGTTCGTTATGCTGCTCGTAGAGAGTCATGGTGTGCCAAAAGCCTAGTATGTGATCGAACGGGTTGGCGGTTCCAGTATACAATCAGAACTTTGGCGAAATGAACTTCCTGGGTGGGGTACTCCACAGGTGTGCTGCATGAAGGGTGATTCAAATCATTTTAACGCTCTAGCAATAAAGTCGCAGTCACGAATGTTGGTTGACGGTCCTCCTCGTAATCATCGTCCGACGATGCCGAGTATCAACTAGGACTCTGGAATTCCTCCCATCGTGTTGGTTGATGAGTGTGGGTGCGCTTGCCCCTCTGTTTGCGACGCGGGGAGTAGTCATGGCGCTCCCCTTTATCGCACCTAGCTCAGTTCCCTGTAGTAGGAAAGGCTTGCGGACCAGATCCATCGTCCTGTTGCTTGCGCCCTCCGTCGGAGGAAAACACCAACCCGTGGCTCTTTACGTTAGCTCGCCGGCTTTGGCGATCATGGTCTCATGGTTTAGCTCCCGTCCTTATCGGCTCTTGCTGGTTTCGTGCTTCAGGAGGAGGTGGTGGTGGCGTGACCTTCCGCTTCAGGAATTCCTCCATCAAGCTCTTGATTGAATATTTTAAGTTATTATTAATTACCGCAAGTGCACGGATCATTACAGTAGTATAGATCCAGCAAATACGGATCGAACCCACAGAGAATTGTTCAAATCAGATTATTAATTGATTTACTAATCGAACTAGAAAGAAAGATTGACGAAGTTGTTTTATTATGTTTTTTTAAAAGCTAATATGAATATAAAAAACATAACTAGGGTTTTGGAATCCACCATGCAATACCATTGTAAGGATTATATTCTAATATGAAACTCCATCATATAACTCAATCAATATTGACGTTAATCAAATACCAATCAGAAAATAAATATTTAAAATCATATTATTTCATAAAATTAGATTTAAAATCAAATCAATCATCTCAACATTCACACATTAAGAAGAGAATAAGATATCAAAATAGTTAATCAAACATACTTTATCAAACCCTAAACAAGAGATCCTTGAAGATGATTCTACGATTAAAAAAACTTTGATTTATGAAAACTCAATATAATGATCTATCTCCCTTCCCATTATAAAATCTACCAACTCAATATTCAACTTGTTAAGAAGAGCATAAAATATCAAAGAACTCAATCAAAGCATATTTTATCAAATTAAATACAAGAGATTTTTGAAGAAAGTAATAAGAAATTCACATAAAAGGTTTCAAAAGAGAATTCAAGGAGAGATTGATACTCAATAAAGCAAACAATATGAAGAATTCAGATCTAAATATAAAATCCTAAACTAGCATTGCATGGTTTCATCTTCAACCCTAGTTGAAGATTTAGCTAGACATAATCAAACGAAATAAAAAGAAAAATAAAAGAAACCATATTATATAAAAAAATTCTGAAAATAAAAATACAAAAACTAATATAAAAATTCAGATCTAAATGACTACAAGCATATGAAAAGAAAAACAAAAAGAAAACTCTTGAATCTTTCTCCTTTGGTTGTCCCTTTGCTCCTTGTTTGATTCCTCTTTCTTGGTTTCATATGTGTTCCTTTTATAGCCTTCAGCCTTGAATTTCAACCGTTGATTTGCAATAATTTGGATGATCAAGATTGACCATCAACCTTCCTGATATGCATCTTTGACAAATTTAGTAGGTAAAAGTTTTTATTCCCGTCATTGATTTTCTGCAGAATCTTCGGATGACTATTTGACCCCTAATATGGTGGAATTGCAAAATATTCGTGAAATATTGATTTGTATATCTTGAAAATATCTTTCCAACTTCATATGTTGGGCCAAAATGCAATACTTGAGGCAAAAGTTATGGTCAAAACAGTGGGACGATTTCAACATTGATTTGAAGAATATTTGATTGGAATTTAATTTTTGATTCTTTTTTCACCAAATCTTTTTCCAGCATAATTTCAGATCTTCTAGAGTCCTCTTGATTCTCAATCATATCAATGTTTTATAGAGTATCTTGCATTGACAATCATCTTTTATCTCAATTACCTGTAATAACATATAAATTTTAAATATTAGTCATTATTACACATAAAATTAGGAATACAAAACTAAATTAAGAGGTTTAAATATGAAAATAATATGTTTATCACTCTCCAAGTGATGATACCGTTGGTTCATCACTTCAAGGTCTTCAGACATCAAGCATCCTTCTTCTCCCCCTTGTTCGTGAATCGTCGACTGAGTCCTTGTCAACACCATCTTCTCATGTCAAAGTTTGGAACGGCTTTTCGCTTGTGTCCAATAGACGGCGCCAATTTGTGGGGGATGAAATCTGGTTCTCCCCTCCCGGACCGGACCTTTGCTGATCCGGGCTTCAGATGTGTAACCAAGACAGCGTTGGACCAAACTCTTCCTTACGACGATCCTCTATAGGCCCTCGTTTCTCATTGTCGTCTTCCTCTTCCTCCTCTCTTCGCCTTCGGGTACCTGAAACTCACGCCAGTATGATGTCGGCAAACGCCCTTCCGACGGTCAAGTCAGTCGCTTCTTCATATGAAGAAGAAGAACTTAGAATCCCTGAGTGTGAGTAGGAGAGAGAGTATATTTTTGCATACCTTGATAAGGAGGTGAAGTCCCCTTTTTATACTCAACAAGGGCATGCCGATCTTGGCCTTGCGGGGTGATCATATCGCGATATGGAATCTCCACGTGACCTCAGGATCTATAGATATGTATCACCTAGGGATCATCATTATCCTATAACTATTTTTCTGACATGATGTCCTTTTTTCGTGTCAGGGAATATTCCCTTTATTAACCGTTTTTCTGTAGGGAAGGGCCTATGGCTGACCTGCTTTTTAGTTCGGGCATTGTTTTTAGGACGGCCCGTACTTAAGGTCAAGCAATACTTGGTACTCGTCCTTAGATCTTCAGTGTAGGACCGTCTTATCCTGGTCGGGCATAAGCTTTGTCCGACTTGTCTAGGTCGAGCATAGCCTTTGTCTGACTTGGCCTGGTTAGGCATGATCATTTACCCGATCTACGAGGAAAGCGGGTTTGATCAGGCCGTAATAGAATTTTTGGCCCATGGGCTTTCCTTCCTCAGACTCATATTTCATCAACATGGGCTAATTCTTGTTCAATCCTTGCACTTATACAATCTTTTCCCTTATTTGACTTTTCGATTAATTTGGTCTCGTACACTATCTTAAACCAAACTCCGAGAGTTGTACATCATGTGTTGAAGTCAAACCTGAGTGTAATTAGTATCATCAATATTGAACTGCATAACATATGAATCTAACTATATAATTGATTATCCGATACACGTAAAATTGATCTTTTTCATTATTTTATCAATTCAAGTAGTGGTCTTTCTTTTCAAACGAGTTTGTGGGGCACCCTCATGTGGACACCTATTTTTCATGAGACAAACAGTATGCTCTATCCATGATGAAAACAATCAAATTATTCGGGTCATTCGTCATCCATGTGATGTAATCATAAAAACATAATAAATAAATAAAACTTGGGTTTCAACAAGGATCTCCCCTGTCCTCTCTCTCTCCCTACCTTCTCTCTGGCGTCCTCCGATCATCATCGCCCTGTCGCCCCCTCTGACCGAAAGAAAGAAGAAGGGAGATAAAAGCGAAGCAGGCATGTTGATGCTTTCGACAGTCCTGATGTGCGCATGGGCTATATTGCAGGCAAGAAATGACGTGGTGTTCAAAAGGGTCAACTTCTATTTTGACAACTTGTGTATTTGTGAATTCGAGCATCAGGGAATGAGGCTCGATGTTGGCAGGGGTTGCATGACTTCAAGTGGGAGATGATATTATGTGCATCATCGAGTAAATGGTGGTTGTTTCAACATGGGTAGATTCCTTACCTATCCGACCACAGGTCATGTGCTTTGGCGAGATCCGATGAGAATTTTTTTCTTCTCATCCTTGTATCTCTTTAGTCTTATTTTCATTATAAGTCAACTCGGACATAGTGGCCCAATTTGGTTGTTTTATTTTTATCCTTGTATCTCTTTAGTCTTATCTTCTATGAAACTCAACTTGGATATTTTGTTTTGATGCATTTTGAAATAGACATATCCATAATCTTTCAAAAAAAAAAAAAAAAATAATTCCATATGTTATAGCATCAAATCTACCTTAAACCAAACTCCGAGGGTTGTACATCATGCGTTGAAGTCAAATCTAAGTGTGATTAGTATCATCAATATTGAAATGCCCAACATATGAATTATAAACGATTATAAAATTGATCTTTTTCATTATTTTATCAATTCATGTCCTGGTCTTTCTTATCAAACGACTTTGGTGGACTCTTATCTTCCATGAGACAAATAGTATCATCTGTCCCATGATGAAAACAATCAAATGATTGGGGGTCATTCGTCATCCATCTGACGTAATCACAAAAACGTAAAATATAAATAAATAAAACTTGGGCTTCAAGTTTTCCCCTGATCTTTTGCCTTTAAAAAACCAAACACACTCAACAGTCTGACACATTCCCCCAACACAACAAGACTGAAGAGAGCAGAATCAGAGAGCTTCAGAGATGGACGCGCGTGAGAGAGGAAAAACACAGCCGCAGCCGGCGAGGATCCCGCCGAGAAGGGGAGACGTGAAGAGGATGATATTCAGATATTTCGCTGAATCGATAGGGTTCTCGTTCGCCGAATCGGATCCACCCGGGATGGGCGCGGCCGAGGGCGAGCACGGCATCGGCTCGATCGTCGCGGCCGGTGTGTAGGATATCTGTAATTTTTTATAGATTTTTTTTCTTTTGCCGGATTTGTATTGTATATTGAGGGATGGGATTATGTATAGTAGTGGATCTCACATGTTTATCAGGTGGTCGTGTTATAAGTCAGTCTTCAATTGAATTATGACTTAAATGATCATATTTGGTATAACATTTGAATGCGAAGTTAAAAATATAACTTTGGGGTCTTGTGTGTGCGGGGCAAAGGTTTTGTTGATGGGGGGAAAAATTTATGATGGAGGAGTAGCTTTGTAATTTTTTTAGCATTTGATAGACTCTTCCTCTATTTTTTTTTACCGTTTTGGATATGTTAAGTCTTGATTTTAATAAAATTAAGATTAAGGTTAATGCTTACCATTCCATAAAAATAAAAAAAACTTTGGTTTAAATTTAGAGAGAGAGAAAGAGAGAGAGTGGTGGTCAATCTCCACCTCCACCCGCAACTGACGTCGCCGCCTCGGCCTCCCTCCTAATCTCCTCTCTTTCTCCATTTCTTTCCCTATATATGTTTTCTTTTGTGCTTCTGGAACACCTCACCCCTATTTTAATTTTATTAAATTAAGGTAGCCTTTCAATCTAAAAAATAGCTTTCACCAAAAAGCTCATTTTGTATAGTTTCCAAATGATTTAATTATAACATAGCTTTTGACCAATCATGTTTGGTTGGCAAAGGACCACCGTGTAAAACCCACCTAATATATATTTGTTGTTTGAGTGCTATTACATCCAGATTCGTTTTCAGTCTCAATAACAGTGCTATATGAGTCGATAGAAAATTAGCAGAGCATATGCTCATATAAACAAAGGTATGTGCTTCCAAATAATTTTTTTATATTTATATTATTTAAAAAAAATTGAAACACATATAGACTGGAATTAAAACTGAAAATGAGGCTGTATGTAACCTTATCCTTTGTTGTTTGGTTACAAAGCCACCCAACTTGATCATGTGTGAGAGGATGTTAGGGTTAACATTTAAAAAAAAAGTCCTCTGCGGCGTTGCTGTGAAGAGAGAGGAATAATATGTGTGGATATGTAGTCTTTGTATGTTTTTAAATATGACTAATGAGTGAAGGTAGAATGGTCATTTCGATGCCTCATTTATGGGTTTGCAACCACATCTTCTTGAAAAGCTTAGCCTGTGTAATTTTTTAAAAACATAATTTCAATTTTGCCTGTGAAAGCCGACGTTAAATTTTCCAGAAAGCGGGATTTGGAAAAACGTTTGGTTTAGCATTTCATTGAAATTACTTCTTCAAAACTCTAAAGTCCCCACAACGTGAAAACAAACGTTCTTTAAGGTGGGGTTCTCACAGTGACTTTAGTTGCCTCTTTATCGCTTCAAGTCAGTGGTCTTTCTATTCAAACTATTTTTTTTCTTTGTGGACACCTACATTTTGAAACAATGGTATCCGATAATTAACACAATAAAATTAAGAATGTGTCAATCTTCTTTCAACTAGGACATCACGTATACAGTAAGAGAGGTAGCAGGGTGTCTCTGGAGACCAACTGGAGAGTCTTCACGGAGAGAGGGGTCGGTTGTGATTGGCTAGACCGTCGAGATGGCTGGTTCCCGTCGACAGTGAAAAAAAGATGAGAAATAATGAGGGAGATATGGGTTTGGTTTGATTTTGATTTTGGTAGTGGGATTGTGTTATTATTTGATTTGAAGTGGTGGGATATATAAGGTGGTGAGATAATGTAGTATAATGTAAGTGAGAATCCAGTTTTTTGGTAATATTGGACGGTGAGATTGTTAAATAGGATGGCGGGAGTAACTGCACCCATAGTCAAACGGTTCAGTCCTAACCGATTCATTTAGGCCTAAACAAGCCAAAGGCCACAATTCTAGTGATGCCCTCTGTCGGTATCGGATTTCAGAGGGGGGTGGTTGGGGTCTTGGGGGTGGGGCAAGCCTTGGGGGTCTTGACAAGGGTTTCTTGCTTCAAGGTCTTGGCCTGGCGATAGTCGGCAAGGTCATTGGACATGTCATCTACTGATTGGTACCCTAAAGTAGCCATCCTCTCTTCTAGGAGGCTAAGAAACTCTCTGATTTGGTCTCTCTGCTTGTCTTTCTCCTCTACTATGCCCTCCTGGGTGTACATTTTCATGGTATAAATATGGAACGACTCAGGGATGAAATGGATGCAAGTTTAAAGCAATCAAAGGGTGTGATAAAGCAGTAAAGGGTGCGCAGCTGTGTGCGGCTTTAAAGTAGTAAAGGGTGTGCAGCTGTGTGCGATTTAAAGCAGTAGAGGATGTGATTTAAAGCAGTAAAGGGTGCGCAGCTGTGTGCGACTTAAAGCAGTAAAGGATGTGATTAAAGCAAAAAAAGGTGCGCAGCTGTGTGCGACTTAAAGAAGTAAAGGTTGTTGTAACGTAAAGTAGAGGAGAGTCTGACTTGAAGGGTTGTCATTTTTCACGTGGGATGTCCCACCTTGATTGCCAGGTTGTCGGTATCGGATTTCGAAGGGGGGTGGTTAGGGTTTCCGAAAGCGCCTTCTTCGGCGCGGCGTGTGTGGGGGTTCTTCGGGGATTCGGATCTGGTGTGCGCCTTGGCAGGCTTGGTTAGATCGTCTCTCGGAAAGAGGAATGGGTTAGTTCCTCACTGAGGTGCCCGACAGCTCCTCAAGGGGATTCATGGGGTAGTTGTTATTGCCACCTACTTTATCAAAAAGCAGGAAAAGTTGGGGTTGGATTTGATCGCCTTCGTGGGGGAGTTTGTGGATTCTCCACTCTGAGATACGGGCTTGCCGCACATAGAGGTGAAAAACATGAATCTTTTATGCTTCGGGAACTTGAAAAAGGAATGTTTGAAAGACAGGGGTGTAGGTGAGGGTTGGCTAGTGGGGATTAGCCTTCTAAAAGAGGACGGGTAGTTAGGGTTAGCCACCTGGTGTCTGGTTCAATTTGGACAGAACCTGGGTAGGAAATGGGTTAGGGTTGGCTGAGGTTAAACTAGGTTTAACCAGGGTTTTGGAGAGGGTTTTGGGAGAGTGGATTTGTGTAGGAATTAGATTTCTTCCTCTCAGAATAGGACTCTCTCTCTCTCTCTCTCTCAAGGGTTTTCAAGTAGTGGTGTAGGTGATGGAAGTGGATTTGAATGAGGCTTGATTGAATGAGTGACTCTTGATATGAAGAAGTGCTTGGAGACCCCCTATTTATAAAAAAAAGGGGCAGGGGAGTGTCCACTGGAACATAGATCAAATTGGATAATAGGGTTGTTGATTTGACCCTCCATTAATTCTCAATTCTTCTGACGTTGTCCAGGTGAGGTGCGGCTAGTTGAAATTAGCCGCCCAGAGAGGGGCTGCCATTCTTAAGTTGCCGTCCCTATTATGACATGTCAAACATCCGATTTCTAATAAGCGGTGGCTTGAATCGGTTACTAGGGTTGAACCGGCCAAGATGGGACGGTTAAAGAGGACAAACCGTCGCAATCATCAGCATTAAATGCTGCTTTAAGTCCCATCGAAGGGAAGCAGTTTGAGGCGGTTTAAAGGGCGGCTAGTTGAAACTAGCCGATTAGTGAGGAGCGGCTACATTCAACTTGCCACCCCATCTCTGGTCCTTTAATTTTTCTAAGTGTTTGTGACCAGGGCTTGTCCCTTTTAAGAGATGTTTTCTATTAAAATTTTTAAATGTGGTCATTTATAAATATTACTTGAATTATTTTCTTTTCTTTGGACGGTCAAAATTAGGGTATCTACACCCTCGTGACGTCTAATGTACGAGTATCAAATCATGAACTCAAACCAATAAGAAATGAGTGCCTAGGGTTTACATTGATGGAGAGAGAGAGGCAACAATGAGGGGTGTTTAAATGGGAGGGTAGAATATGAATTTTTAAAGTCTGTTAGTAGGTCTGTTAGTGGGAAGGATAAAAAAAAATATTTTCAAGTATTGAGGGACTCATTGTTAAGGTAATAAGTTTGAGAGACTAATGGTTAATAGATGGCTATCCAAGTGACACCTTAATTAATTTTCTATTTTTAAAAATTATTTTTTATGTGGAAAATTCAAAGGAAAAAGATACACGCACGCAGCCAGGGGCGGAGCCAGGAATCAGAAGAAGGGGGGGCCGGAAGGCCAATAGATTTGGAATAATAAAAAAATGTATTCATAAAATAATATAATTGTATGATAATTCAACATAATTAAAGTTGACGATTAATGACCTAGTCATTGAAGTAATGAACAATTTAGACAAAAAAATTATTTTTTTATTGCTTCTTTCACATTTAAAAAATCTGAGCATTTTATTTGAATTTTTTTTAAAAAAACTTGCAATCTCATTATTTACCTTCACAAAAAATTTAAACAATAAGCCTAATTTTTTTTTTAAAAATAAATGTGAAAAAACAATTAATCACAACACAATGATATCCTTAAAGAAGACTGAGATATTCAAATTAGTGATCAAGAAAAACAAAATAAATAAAAATTATTAACAAATACAAAACTATGATTTTTCTTACCAATTTCAAAAAAATGCAACCCATTTATAGTCATTTCACAAACGCATTATATGAAATCACATAACATAATATATATGTCACTATCTTATTATATCTTTTATATAAAAAATATAATTACAATATATGCATTCAATTTATATGAGAAAAGATACTTAATTAGCTAAGCATATATTAAAAAGATGGTGTGAGTTGCAAAAGAGATTACGAATTGGACTTAATATAACAATTTTCAACCCAAATACTCATCTCACATTTCAACTCATTTCATTACACCTCCCCTTCCAAAAAGAAAATTCAACTTTCAAAATAGTCTTTACCAAGGAAAAATTATCCTGGGCAATATATATTTACATTGCATTATATCAAATTTTTAGCTATGAAATATTTTACTAAGGAATGCTTTTTTATAGGGGATTCATTTTCTGAGAAAAACATCACTCCGTTTTTATCCACTCAATTACCAACAAAATGCTTTGCTTGGGAATAATATTTACCAACGAATTCATATCCTTTACCAAGGAAATATTTCGCGGCTAAATATCATATCTCATGTAGTGACTTTTTACCCATGGTTTTGGCCTTGGGGGGGCCTGGGCCCCAGCCCGCCCCTTGGCTCCGCCCTTGCACGTAGCCCCATTGCAGCCTTAATTGAAGTGTATCCCGTTTTTCTTTTTTTTTAAATCATACACTCACCGTTTGAAGTGCATGTTGTTATATGAAATGAAGTATATACTGAAATACATTAATGTATTTTTTTTCATGATGAAAAAATGAAAAAAAAATAAATTTAGTTATATACTATGATAGTGAAGTATATATTACGTTATTGCAGTATATGGAACTACAAAATGAGCTGTAAAAAAGATTGCGTGTAGAAGTGCTCAAATTCAAATGGTGGTCCTTGTGGGCCAACGTGAGGAGGACACCTGTCCGTCTCATAATAATTGGAAAACATAATGGGCGCAATCAAAGGGCAAAGCTATTCCCACTACCTAAGTTATCATTTCCCACTACCCTAAATTACGAAAATGCAATTATTTTTTTATTTTTTTTGTCACCCTTTCCCACTACCCAGTTCGACAGCGTCCAGTCGAAGTGTTTTTCACCGGGACGACAGAGGTCTGTCGAACTGTATGAATAAGTGTCGACAGAGGCCCAGTCGAAGTGTGTTTCATTAGGACGACAGAGATCCGTCGATCTGTCTGAGCAAGTGTCGACACGGATGTGTCGAACCCTTCAAAACAACACCTTTCTTCTAAGAATCAATCACTTATACAATTATTTAAGTCCTTATGAAAAACAAAAAATGTTATTTAAGTTATTTAAGTCTTTTTTAAAATCATTTATATATATATATATATATATATATATATATATATATATATATATATATATATATTTAAGTATAAGAAACAAAAATATCAAACAAATAGTTATTT
The DNA here is from genome assembly GCA_030737845.1 of Acorus calamus. Classification (NCBI taxonomy): domain Eukaryota; kingdom Viridiplantae; phylum Streptophyta; class Magnoliopsida; order Acorales; family Acoraceae; genus Acorus; species Acorus calamus. Next base: position 18,707,397 of record CM060865.1, on the reverse strand, counting down.
GGATCAAATAAACAGTAAACATTTCTTATAGACAAAAAACATTATTTTCTTTTCTAAACAAGTGGAGTCTTTTCTTTTCTAAACAAGTGGAGTCTTTTCTAAATAGACTCCATTTGTTTAGAAAAGAAAATAATGTTTTTTTCTATATGAAATGCCTACTGTTTATTTGGTTCAAATAACTCTTTGTTTGATATTTTTATTTTTTATACTTAAATAAATATATATGTGAATGATTTTCAAAAAGACTTAAATAACTTAAATGACATTTTGCTTTTCATAAGAACTTAAATGATTGTATAAGTGACTGATTCTTAGAAGAAAGTTGTTGTTTTGAAGGGTTCGACACATCCATGTCGACATTTGCTCAGACAGATCGACGGATCTCTGTCGTCCTAGTGAAACACACTTCGACTGGGCCTCTGTCGACACTTATTCAGACAGTTCGACAGACCTTTGTCGTCCCGATGAAGAACACTTCGACTGGACGCTGTCGAATTGGGTAGTGGGAAAGGGTGACAAAAAAAATAAAAAAATAATGGCATTTTCGTAATTTAGGGTAGTGGGGAAATTAAGTCGGGTAGTGGGTCTATCGGTGCCCCGCAATCAAATTATTGGCGTCCGTTGTCATCCATCGACGCAATCATACAAATAAAATAAAAACAAAAACTTGGGTTCCAAGTTTTCCACTCATCTTTGCCTTTAAAAGACCTGCGAAAAACGAACACACTCAGACAGTCAACATACACTCCCAACACAACCAAAAAAAAAAAAAACACAGAGGCTGAAGAGAGCAGAGCGAGAAAGCTTCAGAGATGGACGTGTGCGAGAGAGGAAGAACACCTTCGCAGCCGGCGAGGGTCCCGCCTAGAAGGGGAGACGTGAAGAGGATGATCTTCAGATATTTAGCCGAATCGATCGGGTTCTCGTTCGCCGAATCGGATCGACCCGGGATGCGCGCGGCCGAGGGCGAGCACGGCCTCGGCCCGGTCGTCGCAGTCGGTGTGTAGGAGGATATCTGTAATTTTTGTGGATTTTTTTTTCCGGATTTGTATTGTATATATATTGAGGGATGGAATTATGTATAGTAGTAGATCTCATGTGCTTATCAGGTGGGTGTTTTATAAGTGAGTCTTCTATTGAATTTGACTTAATAGATGTGGAGAGAAAAAATAATAATAAAACCTAAAAATTTGTAACATTAGAGAAAAATTAAAACTTTTATATAATAGTACAAGATAGTGTTACACGTGTAACACACTTACCCTTAGGTACCGTTTGGCAACTGCTAAGAAGTACTTCTAAACGACTTCTTCTTCTGCAGAAGGAGAAGTGACCTTGTTTGAAAACATGATAATTACCATTCTCAAGAACTCCTCTTTCCAGAAGGAGAAAATAAATCCTTCTATAAAAAGAGTTTTTTCACTTATGTACAAGTTAAACAGAAATTAAATTTTTAACAAAAAACCCTTATAAAATTTTATAAATTCTCAAAAAACCATTTTTAGTTATTATTAATAAAAATTTTTCTATCATCTCTTTCATTATAAATTGTTAAAAAAAATTTATTACGTGAATTTGATCGAGTAACAACATATAAAAAAATTTCATAAAAAAAACTATATATAAAAAATGTCACTCTAATGCATTGGGATATAATAATATTATAATAAACTCGTAATATTATAACAAAGCCAAACTCATAATCTTATAACAAACTCACCGAAGTATGTTATTAGATATATATAATATTTGTTGCAATTCATCATTCTCACGAATTTAGATGTTTCCAAATTTATGAGATCAGTTTTTGTATTTCTTCAACAATGTTGAATTGATCTGACGAGCTTTAGAAGGATTTCAAGAGGGGTTAAAGACATGTAAGTCCCTACAAACATGAAAAAACCCATATAAGTCCCTACTAAAATTGGGACAAACGTACGAGTCCCTGAAAACTCACAAAAACCCAATTATCAACCTTGAATTAAATTTTCATCCAATTAATGGAATATTCTGGAATATTCCATTACATACAATTATGTAGACATTAAAATCCCTATAAACAGTCATAAAGACAAATTAATCAATACAAAAAATAAAATTATCCCTGAAAAATTTTACATTAAATTGTGTACACATTGGAGTCCCTACAAACAATCATAAAGACAAAATTGCCGGTGAAAGACTTTTACATTTAGTTGGATAGACATTACAGTCTTTATAAATAATCGTAAAGACCAATTGGTCCATGTAAAAGATAAAAATGACCCTGAAAGACTTTTACATTTAATTGTGTTTCAGAGAATATATTATTTTTCTTTATAATTGTTTATAAAGACTGCAATGTCTACACAATTAAATGAAAAAAATCCTTCAAGGGCATTTTTGTCTTTTACGGGGATCAATTTGTTTTTACGATTATTTACAAGAACTGTAATGTCTATCCAATTAAATGTAAAAGTCTATTAGGGGAAATTTTATCTTTAGTAGGGACTAATTTGTCTTTATGATTATTTATAGGGATTGAAATGTGTACACAATTTAATGTAAAAAATTTTTAGGGGCAATTTTATCTTTTGTAGGGACTAATTTATCTTTATGACTGTTTATAGGGACTTCAATGTCTACATAATTATATGTGATAGAATATTATGAGAATATTCCGTTAAGTTTGGATGGAAATTTAACTCAGGGATGATAATTCGGTTCTTGTGAGTTTTCAGGGACTTGTACCAGTGTCTTAATTTTAGTAGGGACTTATATGGGTTTTTCCATGTTTGTAGGGACTTAGATGTCTTTAACCCTTTCAAGAGATATATAAAACAACATATAAAGAAGGTGCAATTTTTATTTCAGTCTTTTTATAAGATTTTTATTATAGGTTTTCATTTTAAAATTAATTATATTGTATCCCCTTTTAAATTTGATTATATAATTGATTATATTTATTTATTTATATTGATCTATTACAATAATCGTATTAAATAGAGTCAAGGGTATTTTAGGCAATTTATGTGGTTTTTATTACAAAAGTACTTTTAAAAACATTCATTAATATGTGTTTCCAAATTGCTTTTACTCCAGATACAAGAAGTTCCTTCTTTAGAAGTAACTTCTTCAAGAAGGAACTTCTTGTTGAAGTACTTTAGACAAATTGTCAAACTATACCTTAGAGTTTACACAAAAATGATAAACTAAAAACTTTATTTTAAACACCTCCAATTATTAAGAATTGTGAACACAGAGACACTCGGAGGGCGCGCGAACAAGTGCAAACTAGAGTGAACAGGCAGCGGAGATAGCACGCGGACGAAGGTGCCACAGCAAAGACAAGCAAAGAAGAAAAAATGTGATGCAAACAGCGATGTGGATGGAAATTCTTTAACACCCTCTCCCAAACTCTGAAGGGTAGAACCCTTAGGGGATTTTTGAGTACAAACATAAGGGTGGAATTGGCTGGAATAGGATGGAATAAGATAAAAAAATGGTGTTTGGATGATTGGTATTGGCTGGAATTTGGATGCTGGAATAAGCAGGGATAAAGAGGAATGGCAATACCACTACCACCCCTTGGAATTAGCTATTCCATGCTCCTCCATAAGTGGGCCCCACCCATCCCATCAACTTTTCCACTACCCGTCCCACTATTCATCTTCTCCCCCAAAATGAAAACAGCTTTGGTGGCGGTGATGGTGGTGATTCTCGATGGTGGACCGGGTGGAGGTAGTGGTGATGGTTCTCGGCGGACCTGGTGGGGGTGATGGTGGTGATTCTCGATGGTGGACTGGGTGGTGGTGGTGGTGGCGCATGGTGGTGGACCTGGTGGTGATGGTCGTGGTGGTGGTGGTAGTGTTGGTTTTGGTGGTTCTCGATGGTGGGTGTGGTGGTGTTTGGTGGTGGTTCATGGTGATGGTGGTGGCTATGGTGTTCTCGATGGTGGGTGGTGATTCTCAAAGGGGGTAGTGGGAGGGTAATTTTATCATTTTAAAATTTAAAACACTTATCCCTATCTTATCCAACAATCTTTCCAAATTTAACCAAACATCAAAACTTTATTATTACGTTTTCCAATGAGAATAACAAAAAACACAACCAAATAGAAAATCACTTATTCGTTGGTATAGTAATTTATTCCTAGAATAGTCATAAACCCCAAAATAGTTTATGTCTCTATCCAAATGGCACCTTAGACTTTGTACAATAATGAGAAGGTGGCAGAGGTTGGCGTCAGTAATGGGGAGCCGGTGGTGGTTAGCGCAGACGAGCGCGAACATGCCCCAATGGAGAAGAAGAAGTAGAAGAAACGCGACACAGACGATGACACGGACATATAAGAAGAAGAAGAAATGACTGAAGCCTTTTTGCAACATTGCAAATGTTGATAGCGAAGAGTAACAAAGATGAAAAAGAAAGAAACGCGAAGCAAACAGCGACGCGGATTGTGCGAGACGAGAGGGGCATTGACTGAAAAGAAGAATAAAAACAACAATGCGCATATACAACTACGGCGCACGGAGATGACAGTGCGCGAATACAACAACGGCGCACGAAAATGACAGTGTGTGAATACAACAACGACGCATGAAAAACGAAGGTGCGTGAGGACGACGACACACAGAGCAGCGATGCTGCATAAAAACGACGCCACTTGGCGAACGACGACGACGACGTCGACAACAATGACGATGACGGATCCCAAAGAAGATGGAGATCCAAAGGAGAGAAGAACGATGACGGCGTGCAAAAAATGATGGCATGCGGAGACGACAATGACGACGTAGCGCATGAAGACGACAACTCTATGAACAAGATCTCAAGGAAGAAAGAGATCCGAATGAGAAAAAAATGATCACGACGCGCGGAGATGATGACGGAGACAAGAGGCGTGCTGATGTAGATGACAACGACGAGGAGACTTGCGGAAGCGCGAGGAGACGCATGGAGGCTACGGTGCGCGAGAACGACAGGAAACACATATTGGGTTGACTTCAGGCCTATGTACATGATCCTCCATTTGGTTGAAGAGATGGAAGACGGCGGCGTGGTGCGGATCCCTTCGGATTCGGAAGATTGTTGCAGAGCTCCGAGAACGAGCCTCTTCGACTTGACAAGTCGCTGATGCGGCTCTTGATCTTCAACTTATTTCATCCCATAAATCTAAAATGAGAGAATCACGGTCTAATCAAATCCATCATCATCAATTTATTTCTTCCACATGTAGCCCAACTTGAAGAGGACCGAATTAAATGGAGGAGATCTACGATGAAATCTAGAAAATGAAGAATGGTTGTTGGTGGGATCTTGGTTGACGATCTCATCTGTAAACGCGTGAATGTATACGGAAAACGAGCGGACGACTCACGGCCTCACAGGCGGACGACTGGCAGGGTGTGACGGGCGCAACTGCTGCGACAGGGTGTGACGGGCGACGGTGCAATGGGTACGACGACGCAATGAGGACAACAAAAGTAAATATGGGTATCAAAAGTCCTCCCCCGCATATTGAAGACATCTTAATCAGAGCGGGGAAGAGGGAAGAAATTTTTTTGTGGATCTAGGGTTTCTGAGGTGGCTCTGATACCATATTAGAAATAAGTGGGAGAAAATAATAATGAAACCCTAAAAACATTGTTCTATTAGAGAGGGATTAAAATCCTTTATATAATAGTACAAGATAGTGTTACACATGTAACACACTAACGAACTAATATCATAACAAACTAAGATAATAACAATCTGATATGTAATCTAACATTTTTAACAAGATCATATTTGAATGTGAAATTTAAAAATAACTGTTTGAGAGAGAGAGATGGGGGGGGGGGGTTCAATCTCCACCACCCCCACTGACGTTGCTGCCCTCCACCCTCCTCCCAATCCTCTCTCTCTTTCTTTCTCCCTTTCTTCCCCCCCCCCCCCCCCCCTTTTTTTTTGCTTTGAGAAGCACCTCACCCTTTATTTTTTGAGTTTTTTTATTCTTTAGTCTCTGTCAACTATATGATTTAATGATCGATCCCTTAATGTTTCATATTTCAGTTTAAGTCCATAGATTTAAAAGGTATGTTTCTTATTAGTCCATGGAAGGGACCTAACCTTAAATTATTTGGTTTTTTTTAATCCCTAGGAGGGACTAAAAGAAACATATCATTTAAATATGAAGACTTAAACCAAAATATGAAGAAGTGAGGGATTGATCACTAAATTATATAGTTTATGAGACATAAAAATAAAAAAACCTCTATTTTTTTTCTTCTAAGGGAGCCTTCGATTCTTCGATTTGAAAAAACAGCTTTCATGAAAAAGTTCATTTTGTATGAGTTTCAAATGATTCATTATAGCATAGCTTTTGACAAATCATGTTTGATTGACAAAGGACCACCATGTAAGAGCATCTCCAAGAACCCTCTCTATTTTTTCATCAAATTGAGGTGAAAAAAGTGGGAACTCTATTTTAAGGGTTCATTTATCATGTGGTGTCTTCAACAAGGCTTTCTATTTTTTTGCTATTCAACCTAACTATAATATTTAATATAAAAATAAATATTATTTTATCTTAAAACAATTGTATTATATTCTCAACGGTCATATTTTTAACTATCTTATTTTCAATTGTTATAATTCCAACGGTCATATTTTAAACGCTCATATTATCAACGGTCATAATTCTAATAGTCATATTTCTAACGTTCATATTTTTAACATGGCATGTTCATTATATAGAGACCATGTTTTCATTTTTAACCATCTCAACTCACTTTTCTCTCAACTGTATTTTCATTTTATCTTTCATGGCTCACAATCGTGTAGCCCAAATGCTTCTGAATGATTCTGACTCTGATGATTTGGAAACAATAACAATGGCCATTATGGAAGACGAGCAACTCAACAGCAGGAGACATCCAAGGTCACACAATGGTTCTATTGAAGGTCACAAAGTTATCTATCGTGATCGCGTTCAAAGTCATGAAAGATTTTATCGTGACTATTTTGCTGAAAATTCAGTATATCCTCTTAATCTATTTCGGAGGAGATTCTGGGTGAATCGCTCTCTTTTTCTCCATATTCAATCTATGGTGGAAGCCTATGATCCATATTTTGTCCAAAAAGAAAATGTTGCTGGAAGTCTTGGTCTGTCCTCTCTTCAGAAGATCACATCTACAATGAGAATGCTTGCTTATGGAGTGGCAACAGATTGTGTGGATGATTATATGAGGATCGGTGAAAGCACTTCAATTGAGAGCTTAAATTATTTTTGTTAGGGCGGTTGTTGCAATTTTTTTAGATGAATACTTGAGATCACTAAACGTTGATGACATTACGAGATTGCTAGCAGTTGGCAAAAATCGAGGATTCCCAAGGATATTGGGGAGCATTGAAAAATTGTCCAACAGCATGGAAAGGTATGTATTTTAGTCACATTCATGAACCAACCATTATATTGGAAGCTGTGGCTTCATATGATCTTTGGATTTGGCATGCTTTTTTTGGATTACCAGGATCACATAATAACATCAATGTCTAAAACGATCTTCTGTATTTACTGATATTGCTGAAGGACATGCTCCAGTTAATTACACAGTCAATGGCAATAACTATATGATGGGATACTACCTCGCTGATGGTATATACCCCCAGTGGTCAACATTTGTTAAAACAATACCATCTCCATGAGGAAATAAGCAAAAATATTTTGCCACAGTTCAAGAGTGGGCAAGAAAAGATGTAGGACGAGCATTTGGAGTGCTTCAAGCACGTTTTGCAATTGTGTGTGGACCAACACGTTTTTGGAAATGTGAAACTCTTAAAGATATTATGAAAGCCTGTGTAATATTACACAACATGATCATTGAGGATGAACGAGATGTTAATGGAGTAGACTTCAATTATGATGTTGTGGGTGAAAGCTCATCTTCTTCAGTGTCGCTGATCATACATCTGAGCTTATTGAGTTCATTCAATGTCATCATCGCATCAGAAATAGGGAAACACATTCTCAACTCCAGTTGGACTTGGTTGAGCACTTGTGGAAACTTCAAGGGGAATGATACTAGTAGTTTTGAATTCAGTATTGCATTAAATATTTATATGTAAGCTTTTGTGGAAGTTCAATATATTTTTTCATGTTTGTTATGGTAATGTATGACATTTGGTAATGTAATTTGATATTTTAAACTCAAATATATGTGCATGCTTGTTTAAAATCTTCTTTCTCAAACATAAAAACATAACATCTTACACAATACGAAAATACAATGATTCTAAACATCACTTTTGGTCAGTACTAAATTCTCTTCCAAGTATTTCCATCCTCCGATGATTATAATATTATGCTTGTAGTGGAGGCATTCCACTCGTATCCATCATCATTATTCTCTCCTCCTCTTTTGATTGTTCCAGTCGATGCTTTTCTTCCTCGAGCAAGCTTTTGTTGATCATAAGCAAGTCTTTGTTGCTCTTGAATTTATGTTTTTTCATACATTTCTATTTTCTTCTCATTCATTTGCTTTTTCTCTTCTTTCATCTCATGCAATAACATCGTAAGAGAAGAACCTGTACATTCAATTTCATCATCTTTTCCCTTTCGTTTACTTTGACGAATCTTTTTAGCCTTCCTACTTGGTGGTCTCTGCATATCTAAAAAGTTATCATGTGAGTTGTCGTCTTCTATTAAGTTTATCGACTCCGGAGTAGAAGGTGAAGAACTCATGGGAGTTGTGGTTTTACATTTTTTAGATTTCTTTTTCAGACCATCTTCCAACCATTTCGGCTGTGAGGTGGATATTTTCTCCCTTCAGTTAGATTTGTAATTCGAACTGAAACTTCAAAGGATTTTTGCAAAGGTTTAGGTAAGTATTTTTGGGTGGTAAAAATTAAACTTTGACTATGATTGGCTGTAACAGTGATTGTGCCTATAGCGTGCTGGCTCGCGACCTCCTTATAGGCTACCTATGTACCCCTGGGGGATCAAGTCTCACGTTGTTCTATAATCACCTCTGTAACCGTTTTACCACTGTGTTAGTGGGCTTTTTTTCAGGGAAATGTCCCTAGTAATTATGATCCACGTCGGCCCTTGATTACCCACGTTCTTCTGATAATGGGCCTTAAGTGTCAACGTAGCAGTTACAGGCGTTAGTGGTCTTCTGACCGTTTCTCCATCTGCTCGGTGTCCCTTGGTGTACACGCCTGTGCGTTACGTTTCAGAGTATGTCTGCGAGGAGTAAGGTCGACCGACCAGACCTGGTGTCTGGTCGTGCCTTAGACTACTCGAGGCGACATTCACGCACGAGATGTTCGACCGTCCGATTAGATCCTCCAGTCTAATCGTGTCTGCACCCCTAATGATGTCACCATGATGTCACCCATCTTTGACCGGGTCTTGTTTTGAAAGGCAGAATCCAAATATAGTGTCGAACAAGTAGGCATAACTGTTGAGTTCTATGGTGGCGAACTCAATGGAGTCAGTTATAGCGATCCTGCTACTGTTAAAAAAATATGCTAGATGTGCCCAATTAGGTGAAAATTTTGAATTAGATCGCGCTACTTTAAAATCCGATGGTCAAATGGCCCATGTCCGTTTTATCTTGACATATGTCCTAGTGCAGATTTTTAACTCCACAAGCTGATCCCTCAACTCATTCCAACAATGTTCTAATGCGAATGATGTTTTCTGTAGGGACTGAAACAAGAGTTTTGCTTGACTAATCTGAAATTGAAAAAAAAAGACTGATTATAAAAAATAACAATAATTATAAATGCATAATTAATAGTGCTAATTATTTTACCTTGTCTCTTTCATTTACACCACTTTGATTCCTTGATTCAATTTGAGCAAAACACCCACAAAACTTATTTGTTGTGAGTTGAATCGTTGACCAATGATGCATTATGGAATTTCGACTACATTCAGATGCAAAGTTCTTGTACTTGTGGAAATACTCCCACACTCGTAATCAATATGCCTTGTGTTTTTGCTCATTCCCTTGCACTGCATCTATGCTAGTGTTGAGACATGCCGATACAATAAGGTCTTCTTCTAATGTGAAATTGCCACCTCGTTGTGACTTTTTGGTAGGCATCATCATTCGGCCTCGATGCCCGAAAATCCAGCCCGCCCGGGCCAGGCCCGTAGGGCCAAAACCCGGCCCTGCCCGTTGTGAGGGCGGGCTGGGCATGGGCCTTCTTTTGGAGGCCCGACCCGGCCCATGGGCCTGCCCGAATGGGACCCGCTCGGGCTGGCTCGTAGGCCCGTTGGAGATAATGAGACTGACATGCCTCGATAATTGAAATCAAATGGGAGGCAAAGTTTCTCTCCCGTGTTCGAATTAAAGATATTTAAAAAAGAGGCGGGAATGTCTCCTCCCATCCAAAATTAAATGAGGACAGGGACACTTGTCCCTGCCTCATTTGAAAAAAAATAAAAAATAATATGGGAGAACATTCTTCCCCATATTTAATTATTAAATAAGGGAGTCCTTGCTCCCTCCCTCATATATAAAACATATATATATACGGGAGGGACATGTCCGGCTATCCTCCCTTACATAAAATAATAAAAATATTATATATTTATATATGGAAGGCGTGACAGGCGTCCCTCGTGTCCTTCCCTCGTTTAATAAATGACATGGACCCCCTCCCCTTCCCATTAAAAGAGACCAGTGTCTCGTCACTCACCTGTGTCACTGGTGTGAGACTTGACAAGTCTATGGTAGTGCAGAGAATTGTCAAGTCTTCACTTTATTAAAGGTTTAAGAGACCATTTTTTCATCAGAAGAGAGTTTGATAAGTTTCTCTCTTCTAAGCTCATAAAAGGCTTTCTTTAGGCCTCGCAGAGACAACGGTCTCATGACCATTTGTTTTTTTTTTAAATCAACAGTACTGAGGGTTTGAGGAGATGAATTACAGAGGATGGGTTGAGAGACAACCTCACCTCAAATTCTCCAACGACAAGAAGACCGTTGCATCAGAGAGTTTTTTAATTTTTTAAAATGATTTGATGTTATTTATAAATAGATATCATGTGAACCATTTATCTTCAATCAAAAACATCTACTCTCTATCACACATTTTCTACTTTTCAAAAATTTGAAGAAGTTCTCTCAACTCTCAAGCTGTCAAGAAGTTCTTTCTGAAGCTTTCAACAAAGTTCTCCTTCAATCTCTCAAGTCTTAGCAACCTCTCTCTTTAAATCTCTCAGCAAGTTTTATTTTTGTTAAATTGGTGCATATTTTTATCTCTGATTTTTATTAGTATTTATTATTTAATTATTTAAGTGTAGTAATTATTATGGCTAACAATCCAGTAGATGATTCAACCGGATCTCGTTCTGTACAATCTTCAAATCTAGTATCTGCATCTACTAGTGCATTAGCATCATCATCTAGAAAAACTAAATCTGCAATTTGGGATTTTTTTGAATTAATTGAAACTATGGAAAATGAAAAAAAAAATTCAAAAAGCAAAACGTTGTTTGTGTAATAAACTTTTAAGTGCATCATCATCTCAAGGTACTAGTCATCTTAAGAGACATAAAGATAAATGCTTTGTAAAAAATAAAATTGATATTAGAGATCAAATGTTATTAAATAGAAATGTTAGTGGTAATTTAACTGCATATAATTATGATGAAGCACGTGCACGTTAAGAAATAGTAGATTATATGGTTAGATCTGAACAACCACATACACTTTTGTAGAAAAGGATGATTTTACTGGAATGATACAAAGAGGTTTAGCTCACAATATAAAGGTTTTTCTGCTTCTACTGCTAAAAGAGATGTAATGAAATGTTTTTTAGTTGAAAAAGAAAAATTAAAAGCATTTTTTCAAAATTATGAAGGCAATATTTCTTTAACTTCAGATTTGTGGACATCTATTCAAAATATTGGTTTTTTTTATCTATAACTGCACATTATATTGATCAGGATTGGAAATTAAATAAGAGTAATATCTTTTAAAATGCTTGAAACCCCATATACTAGTTTAACAATTGCAAATACAATGCATGAGGAATTAGTAAGTTGGGGTATTCAAAATAAAAAAATTTCAATCACCCTAGATAATGCTTCAAATAATGATGTAGCTGAAGATCATTTAAAATGTTATTTAGCTTTACCACCGATTCGAAATGATTTATTTCGTGTGCGTTGTTTTGCACATATTTTAAATTTAATTGTACAAGATGGTTATCACTTTTATCACCTTCAATTCAAAAAAGAAAAGATGTAGTACGTAATATTAATTCTTCTCAAGGTAGACATGAACTATATATTAAATGTTGTAAGGATTTATCTATGAAAAGAAAAAATATTAATAATGATGTACCTCATAGATGGAATTCCACATATAATCTCTTACAAATTGCTTGTCAATATAAAAGAGTTTTAAATTTGTATGTTCAACAATTATCACATGTTAGAAGTTGTAATTTATCTGTCCCTGATGATTATGATTGGACAATAGCTAAACTTGTAAACGATTTTTTTGAAGTATTTGAATCTACAAAAATATTTTGTGGTGTGTATTATCCAACTTCTTCTCGTGTAATTCCACAATTATTTTCTATTTCAACATTTAATAATTATTACAATGATATTTTTGATAATGTTGTACTTCTAATTAAAACAAAATTTGATAAATATTAGGGAACTGTACCTTTGATATATTGGTTAGAAGTTATATATAATCATGATGATAAACTTCAAACTAATATTAATTTTGTAAAATCAAATTATTCGAATTATATGAGCATTATAAAATTATAGTAGGTGGAGATCGAACAGTAAATACAATGCAATCCTCATGCTCTTCATCCACCTCTCATGTAGGACCTTTTGCTTTTATTAAAAGTAGAAGACTGTCATCCAGTCCTTCTTCTTCTTCTGCTTCAGGTTCATCTGATTTACTTCGTTATCTTGATCAACCAATTATTGAAACATATGATGATGATGATGAATTTGATATTTTGTCATGGTGGAAAATACAAGAATCAAGATATCCTGTACGTTCCATCATGACACGTGACATACTAACAGTTCCAGTTTCTACTGTTGCATCAGAAGCTGCGTTTAGCGCAGGCGGTCGTGTTATTTCAGAAAAGAGGAACAATTTGAGTGAAGACACTATTGAAACATTAATTTGCTTGAAAGATTGGGATTTAGCAGATGAAAGAATACAAGAAGCTGAACGAGAATCTCAACTTGCAGATGAATTGACGAGTATGCGATTATCAAGACCTTCATGGATGGGTGACAGTTCTCTTGAAGAATAGACAGTCTTTGTTTTTATTAATTTTTTGTAACTTTTATTTGAATTGAAGTTGAGTTATGCAAGTGATTGACATATATGTAGGTGCCAACTAAGTTGGGATGTACATATCATGTAGTGATGCAGTTTCTCAACTAATAAATTAATTTAATCTTTTCTTATAGAAAATCTAATGGATGTAAATTTCTTTTGAATAAATATTTTTATAAAAAAATATCCTCACTGTTAAAAAAGATATGTATGTATAAACCAGTCTCCAATCCTACACTTTTTAAAAACAGTAACGTGAAAGATTCAAATACATGTTTGCATGGGAACAATCAGGAAATGCATTAAATAATTATTAATGGTGGGATCATGTGAGACAGTGAGAGGCAGGGGGTGTTTGTTTTTGTTTAAAGTCAATTTTATCAAAAAAAAAAAAAAACTTAATGGAAGGGGAGTAAAAAGAGAAGAAATGATGGGAGAGGGTGTTTATTTTAATTTTAAAATAAATGTGGAGTTGGGGACAACCAACAACCAGACAATGCATTGAATATATTAGGTGTTTTTTTTAAGGTCAATTTTTTAAAAAAAATATGTACTGAAAGAGGGTAAAAAGAGAAGAAAAGATGGGAAAGGGTGTTTGTTTGAATTTTAAAACAAATGGAAAAGGACAACGCAATGAATCAAAGTATCAAACAACGGGTCACTGGGAGAGGGTGTTTGTTTGTTGTTAAATATTAAATTTATATATGTATACAACTTTTTTTTTTTTTTTAAGATAGGGACAATCATAATGAATTTCATGTGTTGTTATGTTAGTGTAATAGTATCTTTATGATATGATATTACTTCAAGTTATAAAAAATATAAATTTAAATTTAAAACTCAACTTTTAAAATTAGTTTTAGTGTTATTTTAACATTAATATACAAATACATAGCTTAAAATAAAAAATAAACATATTTTAAATCTAGACCTGCCAGCCCGCCCGTGGGCCCGAAGCCCGAGCCTGGCCCGTTAGGCCCGTTCAGGCCCGGGCTGTGGGCAGGGCCTGGGCCAAGTTTTTTGGCTCTGGGCCGGCCCGGCCCGGCCCGTTGCCGATGCTTACTTTTTGGTGATTGTCCCTACTTCAACAGAAACTTGAGATGCTTGGTATCCATCTAACAAACATGAAAAATATGCATAAATGTGAGCTCCAACAATAACAAAAAACCAAGATGGTATAAAGTAAAAAAAACAGATCATCATTAGAATACATAAAATAAAAAAAGCAAATTGAGTTAATCAATGCGTCAGGGATCTCCATAAAACTCTATTTGTATTTGATTCGGATAAAGCTCATCTTTATTTTTTTTAATATGTAAAGTATAATTAATCTATAGCATAGTATAGATAATCATAACAAGTTTATAAGAGAACAAAAACTTAAACAAAGAACACATTCAAATAAGATTAGAAACTACATATTTTTCTTTGGTGCATTTTCTCAAACACTCCATGTGCACTATTACCTCAAGTTGTTAAAACTTCTTATTTGCTTCTTCTCATACAAAAAAATTAAATAAATAAAAAAGATGGAGGAGGGGGAACAGAGCACCACAAAGTGGATTAGAGGAGACAATGAACAATTCTCACCCTTTTAAAGAACCAGCCAGCAACGATAATATTACGGTTTGAAATTTGAAAATAATATTAAAAATAAGATATGCCGAGCCCACAACACTCGCTCCCTCCAGCGAGTATAAATGGACCCCTTAAAATAGGGGGTTTGTTTGGGGGGGTCGGTTGGAGATACTTTTTCAACAAACACTGCATATTTTCGCGAAGGAGAGCTGATGCAGAGCCCTCTTGGAGATGCTCTAAAGCCCTCCTAATATGCATTTGTTGTTTGGTTAGCCTGTGTAACTTTTTAAAATACAGAAATATTTTCAAATTTAGCCGTAAAATGTGATGTTAAATTTTTCAAAAAGGTTTAGCATTTCATTGAAATTACATCTTCAAAACACTAAAGCCCCCTAAATGTGAAAACAAAAGCTTCTCACCCAGTTGAGTGATTTTAGTTGCCCCATTATCGATTCAAGGCATCAGGGCCGGCTCGATGTATTATGAGGCCTATGGCGACAATTTTAACTATAATTTTTTATATTTAATTATTAGTTAAATGATATTTATTTTAGTTTTTTAATTATTAATTTTTACATAAAAATCATTCTTCTAGCCTTTTTGGGATGCAAAATTACTAATTAAATTTTTATATTCAAGTTTAGCTAACATCTCCTTTTCAATTGATAAAATAGCTAATTCATTTAATCTTTTCTGTGACATTGTTGATCTTAGGTATGATTTTATCAATTTTAATTTTGAAAAACTTCTTTCTGCAGAAGCCACGGTAACTGGTATTGTCAATAAAACTCTATAAGCAATACATGCATTTGGGAAAGAATCTAATCTTTTTATGTAATTTAGTATGTCAATTGGAGCATTTTCTTCTATTTCTAAAACTTCTTTTAAAACTTTTAGTTCTGAAAATAAATCTAAACCATCAATATCATAATAAATGTCATGTTTGAGAAAGATTTCAAGATTAAGACAATTTTGTTGCAAACTATCGTCATCTAGTGATTTTAATTTTTTTAAATTGAATAAAAAACCAAATATTTTTTCATATATCTGAAATTGTTCAAATCTATTTTGAATGGAAGAAATAGCATGATCTACAATATACAAGAAATAATCAAACCTAAAAGATTCTTCAGCGGATTGTGTTGTCTCGTCATTAGCATTCTCATCAAATTGTTTCTTTCTACGAATTATACGTTTTTCACGAAATATAGGTTCTATTTCCATTTTTGTTGCAATCTCTTTAGATGAAATCATAGCAGATATAAATCCATTTTCTCTATATTTTTTAAAGTAAGAAATTAAACCTTTTAATTGATCTATAACAACATCAATATGCATATCTTTTGATTGTAAAATTTTACTCACAGAATTAATAGCAAATAATATATCATACCAAATAGTCATCCCTAATAAAAATTCAAAACTCTCAATTTCATAAGTTGCTAAACAATTAGCTTCACTTTTTGTTTAAGGGTCTTCACTTGTTTTTGCTAGTTCTAATAAAGCATTTCTTATTTGTGGAGCTTGGTATTTTATTGCTTTAACACTTTCAATGCGACTTTCCCAACGTGTTTGTGATAATGATTTAAGAGTTAGACCAGACACATTATCTTGTAAAATTTTACATCTCTTTGTGGAAGAAGCAAACAATGAATACAAACGTTGCACTACTCCAAAGAAAGATATAGCTTTGGAACAAGAATTAGCCATATCACAAAGTACAAGGTTAAGATTATGACAACCACATGGTGTATAAAATGCTTTAGGATTTATATCAAGAAGTCTTTTTTGTACACCTTGTTGTTTTCCTTTCATATTAGACCCATTATCATATCCTTGCCCTCGTATATCATTAATATCAAGTTCAAGATTTTTTATAGCATTTATAATTTCATTAGAAAGACCTTTTCCAGTAGTCTCGTATATCATTAATATCAAGTTCAAGATTTTTTATAGCATTTATAATTTCATTAGAAAGACCTTTTCCAGTAGTATCATCTACCTCTAAAAATTCTATAAAATATTCTTCTATTTTTATTGGACTTGTTGAAATATCCACACAACGTAAAATTAAAGACATTTGTTCTTGATGGCTTGCATCTGGGGTACGATCAAGTATAATTGAAAAAATATTTTGCTTCTTTAATTTTTTTAATAATATTATTTTTAATTTCATTTGCTAACAAATGTATCAGTTCATTTTGTATATTATTCCAAGATAATGATTATGGATTTCTCCATCTTGAATACGCCGAACATGTTCTTGCATTATTGGATCAAATTCTGCAATCATTTCAATCAAAATTAAAAAAATCCCATTATTTTCTTGATAGATCTTTTCATTTTTCCCACGGAATGCCAAATTATTTTTACTAAGATTCTTTACTACCGCTATAATTCTTAACAATACTTTTTTCCAATGTTCTTTTTCTTTATTAATTTGCTCTTGGACATTTTTATCAATTGTTTTATTTTTTAACAATCTTATTTCTAAATCAATCCAAGTATTCATGTTAATAATATGTTCATTGGTTGTTTCATGACTTTTAAGCTTGGCACTAAGATTTTTCCAGTCATTAGTTCCTTCATTAGTTAGTTGATTTATACTAGGTTTTGAATTAAATAACTTGCAACAAAAACAAAATACTCTATCCAAATCTTTGGAATAAACAAGCCATTTTCTATCATGCTTCTCCCCATTTGATAATATCCGTATGTAATGTGCACTTGAAAAATGCCTAGAGTTCTCATCTTTAGGGAAAATTATATTATTATCCCTAATTGGACCTTTTTCTCCCAATAAATCTCTTAATTTTGAATTGATAACTTTCCATTGTCCTGGGTCATATATATTTGGAGAAATATATTCATGGCACATCATTAATATTTTTATTTTCATCTAAAATTTCTAGAGGTTCGTCTCCAAGAGTTGTTACCTTACATGTATGAACATCATCATTTTGATTACTTTCTATGTTATTTTCAAGTTGTGTTAATTCATTATTTTCTAAGTCTTCTTGATTAATTTCATTTTCATTTGTGAGATTTTCATTTTTATTTTCTATTATATTTTGTGTATTGCTAGTAACAAATTTATCTAGGGATCCTTTCTGAGATTCAATCATCTTTTCTATTTTTTTTTTTAAGTTTTTCATACCCAGATGCATATTTTCTAGTATACATTAAAACTAAAATATAAAAAATAATCACTATATAAAATAAATTGTAAAATAATTAAAAAAGAAAAGTTGAAACAATAGAACCTGATTATCAAATAGAAGAAGGCCTTATTTCTTGTTGTTGTCCACACCACACAGAGCTTTTTTTTATTCCACAACAAAAAGAAAGCGCTAGCGTAGAGAGATTTTGATATTAGGAAGAAATAGAGTGAGAAGAATTTGTTTTGCTGAAAAGAAGAAATACAGGGAAGATTGTGAAGAATAAAAGAGAAATGTTAAACACTGGCGTTTCACATCCCCTTTTTTGGGGAGTTAAAAACACATTTAATTATGTGTTGGTTATTCACATCCCTTTTTTTGGAGTAAAAAAGCATTTAATTATTTAATTATGTGTTGGTTATGTAACTTTTTTTGCTATTTTTTAGGTAAGTGTTGTCAATTTATTATTGGTTACCTTTTAACATTATCAACATTACTATTAATTTTTTTTAAAAGTAATTTTTTTGGCAATGTGTTAAAATACTATTGGTTATTATCTGGACCTACTTATAAATAAATAAAAATTAGGAACCTTAATGTATTTGGGGGCCTTAGGCAATTGTCTAATCTGCCTAACAAAAGAGCCGGCTCTTCAAGGCATGATCTTTCTATTCAAACTACATTTTTTCTTTGTGGGCCACCATGATGAGGACACTTATCTTTTGAAATAATAGTATCCCATAATGAACACATTGAAATTATTGGGGGTCGTTCGTCATCATTCATCCATATGAGGTAATCACAAAAAAAATAAAGGAAAAAATCTAAATAATCTCATGTAACCTATCTAAATTCATATAAACTCCTAACTTTTCTCAAAGTCCAAGTAACCCTCTAAAAAACACTTACGTAAATTTAAATAACCTCTTAAATTAAACTTTTATTGATAGATGATGAATATTTTATGAATATTTCGTTTGATTAATTTTAACTGAAACACAGTATACTAAAAACCCTTACAATCTATTAAAAATTAAAAAAAAACATCTGTAAATGACGATTTTTAACACATTATATATGATTTTTTTTATACTATGTTTTTAACTATGGTTAATTAGATAGAATAAGCATACTCTGTCTATGAAAAATTTAACTCAATAAACTATTTGAATTTACATTGATATTTTCAGGATTTATATCGCTTTTCAAGCAAAGCCAATGGATATATTCATGGGGGTTATTTGAATTTTTTTCAAAAATAAAATAAAAAACAAAACTTGGAACCCAAGTTTTCCTCATCTTGGCCTTTAAAAGATATATAAAATGTATAAAAGACGAACTCACTCAACACACACTCACCAACGCAAAACAAAAACAAAAGCTCTGTTTGGAAACACAGATTGAAAAGTAGATTTTGGAATAAAATTGTTTTTAAAGATGATTTTAGACATTGACTTTTTTGGGATGTTTTTTTTTTAACTCATGAATCAATATTTGGAATGAGTTTAATGTTTGCTAGAAAAAATTGCTTTCTAATTCAAAAAATCGATTCCGACAAAAAATCGTTGTTTTTGAGATTTTAAAAACATGGATTTCGAGAGAGAGATTAAAAGGAATCAAGCTTTTGATTCCTTCGAAAGCTGCCCCGTTTGGTTGGGCGTTTGGGGATTTTCAGCTTTTTAAAAAGCGGAATCGTCCCAAACGCGCAACCAAACGGAGCCAAAAACAAAAAAAAAACAGTGACTGAGGAGAGCAGAGTGAGAGAGCTTGAGAGATGGACGTGCGCCAGAGAGGAAGAACACCTTCGCAGCAGCCGAGGGTTCCGCCGAGAAGGGGAGAAGTGAAGAGGATGATCTTCAGATATTTCGCTGAATCGATCGGGTTCTCGTTCTCCGAATCGGCTCGACCCGGGATGGGCGCGGCCGAGCGCGGCCCTCGGCTCGGCTGTCGTGGCCGGTGTGTAGGATATCTGTAATTTTTTATAGATTTTTTTTTCCGGATTGTATTGTATATTGAGGGATGGGATTAGCTATAGTAGTGAATCTCAGATGTTTATCAGGTGTTATTAGTCAGTTTTTTGTTGATACTGACTGAATAGATCATATTTGGTATAACATTTGAATGCGAAGTTCAAAAAATAACTTTTGTTTAAATTTAGAGAGAGAGAGAGAGAGAGAGAGAGAGAGAGGGGGGTGTCAATCTCCACCTCCGCCCGCAACTGCCGTCTTCATCGTCATCATCGCTGACGTCGCCAAGGTGACCACGGCCTTGGCTCGCCCGCAACGGCCGAAGCCGTCGCGGCCGGCGTGTAGGCTATATGGAATTTTTTATAACCTTTTTCTTTATTTTTTTTTTATTATTAGTTTTTTTGGGGGATTTGTTTTGTACATTGAGGGATGAAATTGTGCATGTTTATCAGGTGATCATTTTATCAGTCAGTCTTGAATATTGACTTTACATGTCATATTGGGTTTATAATATTTGAATGTGAAATTTAAAAATAACTTTTGTTTAATTTAGCTTTATAAAGGTTAGAATGTGAACTGTTCTCAACTTTTTCAAATTTATTGAAAGAAATCGAGCAATTTTTTTTATTAAAGCTTTTATTCTCAATCCCCCATTTACAATCTCACATCTCTCACGTGCACAAAGTATATAATGCAGTTAGAAATCTCTTTACACATTCTATAAATAAGTCTATACAATTCATTGAAGCATATATATACATATATGTAATATACAATAATGTTTTTTAAATCGCATTATCACAAATTTCATGAGGTGGCATATGTGCATTCCTTACCCTCCGTTTGGGGTGGAGAATAAAGGGTGGATAGGGAAGAATACAGTAAAATAAGCCCAAACAGCTGTTTGTTTGACAAGAATAAACCTTGATAGTTATGTCTGGATAAGCTAGGATAAGGCCTGATAACTATTCTAAGAAAATGGTGGAATTGCCTATCATGACTTATCTATGCCAATGGAGAAAAATACTCTTCTTGTCATTTTAAAATATTTATCTCACCTAACACTCTCTGCACACATTCCAAAAACTGTCACATCTATTATATCACACTCATATCTCTTATACTTATTCTCAAACACAAATAATTTATGCAGGGGTATAATTGTCATTTAAAAAGTCATAAACTCTTATCCATCTCTTATCTACCACTTATCTTTATTTTATTCAAGGTGAACCAAACAATAAAAAGATCAATTTTACGTTTCCCAATGAGAATAACAGAAAAAACAACCAAACAAAAATTTACTTATTCAGTATAAATGTTATCTATTCCAGTATAGTTATCAAGGGCAAATAATCTTATGTCACACCCCAAACGGACCCTTATATACCTCCGTGTAATAAAACTAACTTTTTGGGTAACTTATCCCTCAAATTGAAATGTGGTTACAAGTTTTGCTTTTTTTTTTGTGTGGTACATTTAGTCCACGTTTTTTTTTCCTCTTTTTTTTCCGATGCCAAATTTATTTCCACAGTTTTTTTTTTTTTAATTGAATCTTGTATGTTCATTTGTTCTTGCACCAATCCAATCGTTTTCATGTTATGAAAACACGAAAGAGTAGAACTCTTGATTTGTTTGAAGGACTTTCAACCTCTGCTTTCACGTTGTTTTTTTTTCTGATTTTTTTATTTCTGCAACAATTTTAAAATGGATGTTATAAAATTAAAATAATTAAAATCATTAGGTATTTATTGTATTAAAATTTAAATAAAAAACACATATACTTGTATAGGAAATCTCACATTTTTATGAAGTGATCATTTTATAAGTCAATGAATTTACAGGTCATATTGGACTTATAATATTTGAATGTGAAATTAAAAAATAACTTTTTGTGTAATTTAGCTTTATAAATGTTAGAATGTGAACTGTTTTAAAATCACTCATTTTTTTTCAAATTTATTGAATGAAACCGAGCAAATTTTTTTTTTAAATTGAAAGAGATTGTTATACTCCGTCTATTTGATCATATCATTTTATAGCTTCATTTACAATCTCACATCTCTCACATGCACAAATTATAATGCAGTTAAATTTTTTTTTACACAATCTATAATGAGTCCATACAATTCAAGTATATTATATATATATATATATATATATATATATATATATATAGAGAGAGAGAGAGAGAGAGAGAGAGAGAGAGAGCCGATTACATGCGGCGAACGGCGGGTGCGGCAGCGATCACGGGTCCATTGCATCCGACAGTCGGATGCGATTCACATCGACCGTCGAATGCGATGGACCCATGATCGGACGGCCCGTGTCGCGGCCGCATCCGCCGTTCGCCGCACCTAATATATATATATATATATATATATATATATATATATATATATATATATACAATATTTTTTAAACCTCAAGGTCTATCACAGCCCTATGAGGTGGCATGTGTGCATTTCCTTATATACCTCTTTGTGGTAAAACTAACTTTTTGGTTAACTGATCCGTCAAATCGAGGAGGTGGTTACAATTTTTTTTGTGCAGCACATTAACTCTAGTTTTTTTTTTCGCGCCAAATTTATTTCTACGGTTTTTTTTGTTCATTTTTTTTAATTGAATCTTGTATGTTTATTTGTTCTTCCACCCTATCCATTTTCATGTTGTGAAAACAAGAAAGAGGAGAACTTTTGATCTCTTTAAAGGATTTTCATCCTCTGCTTTCATGTTTGTTTTTTTTGCTGACTTTTTTTGTTTATGCAACAATTTTAAATTGAATGTTATGCAATTGAAATCATTAAAATAATAAAGTATTTATTGTATTCAAATTTAAATAAAAAACACATATAATTATCATATGAATCAGTTACAATTTATATTGTTGTTACATACAACAATGAAAACATTTCATTTAATGAAAAACAATTTCATTGTAACATTTGATGACCATCTTTTCAATTTACATAAATGAGATACATATCACACAATGTAAATACATTTTCTAAATGTTTACATCTCTTACAACTATTTATTACATTTAACCGTTACATTACGTATAACAGTTATATTTACCTAAATGTTGTACATTCCATGCAATGTTTAAAAACAAATCCTCTCTTCAATAGTAATTAGATTTTATAAAAAATGTCAAGCACTATTTTCGTTGTGTGTTACATTTAACAAATGTTACATCTAACTAATGAAAAAATAAATTATGTTACATTCTTCAATCTAAATTATATAAAAAACAGAAAAACATCAGTGACATCTACATCTTCAGATAATTCATCAAAACATTTAACAAATGTTACATTTACCAAAATGAAACAGTTACATTCGTCAAATTAAACTATTCTAAAAAAGTAAAAGTTACATTTAACAAATGTTATAGATTCCGAAAAAAAAGTTACATTTAACAAATGTTACATACCCATTCTAAAAGTTATAAATTTTAAATTGAATATTATGCAATTGAAAACATTTAATCTGTCATGTATGAAATGAAACATAGTTACATTAGTCAAAAGTTAGTTACATTCATCAAAAGGTGTAGGTGGAGGTCGAAGGAGTGGGAGTTCGGAGGAGGGCTAAAAAGGCAATTGAACAACCTCTCCTATGATAGAGGGCGACAAGAGGAATTCGGGGGTGATGACACTAATTGCCGGAGATTAACAGGTCGGTTGGAATGATTTTTTTTAAGTGGTGGATATGTATAAAAGAAATGGTTAATTTTTTTTTAAAAAGGTGGGATGTGTTTGGGGGGGGGGGGGGGGGGGGAGAAAACGTGGTGTATTAAGTGAATGATACTATTGTACTTTATCTTTTTAACTTTTTGAAAATGTCAAAGATAACTAATAAGAAAATACCAGTGACTGGGGCCTAAAAATTGGGGCCTCATTATCATGACTGATATATATTATATACTTCAATATATAATGTATACTATTTAATGTTTCAAAATAAAAACTGTATACTATTTAAGAAAACAAAAAGGGTTGACTCTACAATTGAGACTAAAAACAGGATTAAGAAAATCTAATATTTTGACTAAAAATCATTTTTCTAAAAGTTACATGTGTGTTTGAAAATGAATTTAAATTAATTTTGAATTTAAACATAACAAAGTCTAAGATATATAATGTATACTATTTAATTTTTCAAAAAAAAAAGAAAAATGTATACTATTTAAGAAAACAAAAAGGGTTGACTCTCCAATTGAGACTGAAAACAAGACTGAGAAAAGCTAATATTTTGACTAAAATTCATGTTTTCTAAAGCTACATGCGTGTTTGAAAATGAATTTAAATTAAGTTTGATTTCAAACATAACAGATAATTAAACTAATAATTTCAATAACTCCTTGGGAAAGAAACCAACAAAACATGTGCGACATTTATTAATTAAAGAGAAGATTTAAGCCAAATGAGTGTATCAACACCAAATAAAGATATATACTTCACTAGTAAAATATACTGTAAATTGGATTGCAAATCTGCAAACGTAACGACCTTAAACCCCCGTTTGGATGTAGAATATGATTTATTCTTGGGTATATATTTATCTGAGCATAAGTGTGCATAAATAAGGATAAATGATTTTGTGTTTGGTTGTGTTTTGAATTATTCTCGTTGGAATCGTAAGAATAAATGTTTTGTTGTTTGGATAAAATGTGAATAAAATATGGATAAAGATTTATAAAAGGTAAAAAAGTAATGATAGTTGATTTGACAGGTGATTTATAAAAGGTGATGACAGTTGATTTGACAGTCGGTCCACTTATTCTTTAGGTGGAATAACCTAGGATAAATTTTATTATAGAGGTTGATTGAAATCCATATACCACTTTATACTAGTTTATTCTAGCATATTTTATCTGGGTTTATCCGAGCTTTCCAAACACAATTTTTTTTTATCCAGGATTATCAAAAGTTATCCGGATATTCGGTATCCAAACGGGGGCTAAGGGAAGTGGACTGTGGAGGCACCTGTCTATTCAGTGGAGCGACATGACAAGTTTGTCATAAGCATCTCCAAAGGGCGTGGCATCGTTTCTCCTTTGAGCATCACTCCCAAACGAACCCCTCATTTTAAGGGGGTTCTATTTTGGCTCACTAGAGGGGTTGTCCAAGCTCTCTATTTGACTCTTTTTTTTTTTTATCATTTTTTAAAATTCCAACAATCATGTTACTATACATTAACTATTTAGCTATGTGATATAAATGGACATGAGGAAAACAAAAATATTAAATATGATAGTTAGGTTGAATAACAAAAATGATTCTCTAAAATAGAGCTAACATTGTTTATCATATCAAATCAATGTCTTAAAAATTGAATCATTCATTGAACCGAAAAAATATTGGTTCAACCGTTAGGTCAATCAGATTTAAACAATGACATAATTATAACATAACAAATATATTAATTATCAATATCAAATAAAAAATATGAAATATTTTAGAAAATTTTTACATAACGTTTTTATTTAACATCATAACATGATTTTAATACATAAAATCTAAACTTTTTAATATATTTCATGTTCTAACAAGTAAAGAATCACTATTTTTATGTGTATTTATTTAATCAACTTATTACTGGTTCACAAAAATCACCGGTTCAACCAATTTTATCAATCAAATTTGGGTATTAAGGGTAAATCGAATTGAAATTTAAAGTGGATAAATGATTAACCAGTTCAATCAGACGAGACTAATCAGATTTTAAAACACTATCAAATTGGTGAGAACATAGACATGCTTGTTGGACAAGTTAGATATTTTTTGGCACAACAAAACAGAAGATGTTAGAGAACTCACCAGGTCTTATCTGATGGTGTCTTGTGTCAATGAATAGTGTTTACTGGCCCACTCTTGACTCTTGATTTTAAGTGACAGTGGGAACATTGATTTCATAAGTGGGTAAATGATTAATCGGTTCGGGTCTAATTAGATTTTAAAACACTATCAAATTGGTGAGAAGATAGAGAGGCTTGTTGGACAAGTTAGATATTTTTTTTGGCACAACATAAGAGAAGATGTTAGAGAGCTCACCAGGTCTTATCTGATGGTGTCGTGTCAATGAATAGTGTTTACTGGCCCACTCTTGACTCTTGACTCTTGACTTTAAGTGACAGTGGGAACATTGATTTCATAATTCTATTCTTTTCTCTGCGCACGTGCATGCACTTTAGAAAAACCCACATGAGATTGATTGGTCGGTGACTATGACCATACAATTTGGGTTATAATATTCATTTCCACCCATTTTATAATGAGTTGGGATCCAGCATGGTAAGTGATGTAGTTTGAGGTACACTCTTTCGCTGAATCTGAATTTTACATACAGTGAGATCTTTCACACACAAGAAGGGATGCAAGATCTGTTAGCTCTAATTATTTTGTCGATTCTTTGAAAAAATTGTCTGAATGATGAATGTTTATATATATATTATTCCATCAAGAATAATAAAAAATAATAGAAAAATAAAAAATGAAATTGTAATTATCAAAGTCTTATTTAATTTTGTGATTATAGAATTTATTTATGAATGAGATAATCTAAACAAACTAGGATTTTTTGAAATATCTCAAATCACCTAAATCATATTAACAGAAAAGAAATCATAATTGAATCCTAACTGCTATCAATATCCACTTATCCAATTATTATGCGCAATCAAAACAAACGAAAATGATTAAAAATAGAAAAATAATTTTTATCAAATTGATCCGATTTGACATCCAAGATAATATCATATTGATCCGATATTTTTGGTAATAGTGATCGATATGAACATGTGAATATATAGCGATTATGATATACAGTTTGAAAGTTATGGCATCTCAAAGCTATGGTATTCTCCAAACTATTCGATCATATTTTCTTCATTGCTTTTGATTTGTCTGATCTCGTACGTCCATGAAACTTACGGCTATAAAATCTACATTAGTAAATCATAATAGAGAGGAATAATGCAATATTTCCTTGAATTTGTGTTATCCCATATAATTTGTCACTAGTATAAGCAGATCTACAAGTCAACATAACCCATATGTCTAATTAATTTTAATTTTTGTAATTCAATATTACGTTTCCAAACAGACAAAACTAGAAATATAAGAAAAAAATGCATATACCCTCCTGAAAGTTTGCTTATATATATAACGACCCCTCTTTTTTTTTTCTTTCAAAAAAAAATCCAAACAACCCCTTGATTTTTTGGGTTATGTTGATATACCCCCTACATTTAACACATTAAAAAGATGTGGTTAACTTAATCACACATGGTTAAATTATCATTTTACCAGTTTTACCAACACCAAAGGGAAAAATGCATATAACCCCCTTAAAATTTTTGAATATCCATATTGACCCCTCATTTTTTAGAATGTCCATACAACCCCTTATATTTTCTCATGTATATAGATTTAGGCATTTGAGTTAGTTTTCTATCAAATTTTAAATAATATTCCGGGCATTTTCTATCCATTTAAAAGTGCTAGAAATGTATTTATTCAATAACCTCATGAGATTTAAGAAAAATTCAATATGATCCATCTAAAAGACCAAAATGTCCTCCATAAAAAAATCTTATTGTATTTCTTATTTAGTGTGTGAAGAATAAATTATTGCATATCGTGGGATTAACCCCACACAAGTGTTAATTGGATAATGATAAGGGGTGATATGAATTGTAGATGGAAAAACTCGCGTCCTCTCAAAAGGTGACACGTGTCAGAGGGTAAACGGATGTGAATTACGATGACTAGATAAGAGCAAAGCATATGAGTAGCGATTCGACACTCCCGGATATGTGAGGCCCAATCTGATCACTATCTCAATGAATTGACTCAGATCTGATCAGAAGAGCTTTACACCTTGATCGATTAAGTAATCACTCAGTCTGTAATGATCAAGCTATTATTAAGATCCATTATCCGTGAAGGTTCAAGGGCAAGATCAATGGCATTAAGACTTGACTATTTCCATAAAACTCACCCATCACGACCAATAAAGGGAACAACAGTTACAAAAGCTCAAGGGCTAGCAAACCTGATAAAAGGGAAAAAGACAGCAAACAAAGGTATGAGTTGATCAATTATTAAATAACATAATTTGAAAGTTCCCTTATTGACTTAAACATCAAAGTCCATTTGGCCTGCACCACACCAGTGTTCCTTATCATTTCTGTGAGTACAGGTTCCATATTCGGTAAGGTATTCACCCGATAAGGAAACTCCACCCGCTTATATTAGTTGGAGGAAAATTTCAACCCTTCATGAATTAAGCATGTAATTTCAGAAGGTTATATGGATATTCAGTAAAAAAGAAGTCGATATGTATATTCACAATCTTTTAGGGGTTATATGAATATATATTTTCAGGAAGATGTTATATGGTAACAAAATATTTTATTAATATTCTTTCTAAAAAAACAACAATAGGAGAATATGAATATTAACAAACTTTCCGCGGATATATGAATTTTTCCCAAAATACAGTAGTCCCAACAAAAACTTCATTTATTTATTTTAGAGTTCTGTTACTAATAAATCCTGTGAGGTTGGTGTTGATTTCTCGTGTTGACATGTCAAACTTCAATATGATGACTTTTTTAAGTATCACACTATCAAATCAGACACCATTGAATTTCGTAACTAAGATAATGAAATTGGAAATGAGAATGATTTTTGTACTTCGTCTCTTTGGATTACCTTCTTGTCATAATCAACTTCTGTTCAACCATACAATTTCTTGGAAAATTGAATTGAATGGTGACATGGTTGATGACCTATGCAGCTCATTACCTCGTTGATCAGTCATAAGAGTTAACCATTGATTTATGAGCGTTGTTACATGCAACTCTATTTATAGTATCAAATACAGTCTTATGTATCTTATTGGTCATTCAAATAGGTATACACCTCTATAAGTTTGATATATACCTTCATAATTTTTTTATTTACTAAAAATGAGTTCATTAATTTTGAAATGGAACGATATTCACTAAAGCATATACTTCATTAGATGATGTTTACTTATAATTTTAAAAAATTAAAACATGTTGGAATTGACCGTGAGCCACAAGGGCGTCCTAACATTTTCCTTGATTTGTTCCTCCTAGAGGAGTTGCTCCTGACCTCCTATTTCATTTGTCAAACCATCAATCATATCTCCACATAAAGAAACTAGTTTCACATTGGTCATGTATTGCTTTTAAAAGGGGTCAAAAGATCTCCTGAATGCTTGTCGGTGCTCCCCCGTTTATTTTTTAAATAAACTCAAGAATAAAATGGTATTGATTGGAACAGGGGTTTTATCATGTTTGGAAAGCTAGAATATCCCCTGCATAAGAAGTTCTCCGATAAACTGGCATAACCTTGGATAGCCATTCCGAGCTGAGGGTAGAATCAAATTATTCCAGGTTATTTCACATAAAAAATATGTGGGTCAACTATCAAATCAACTGTTATACCTCTAATAAATCACATGTTAAATCAACTATCATTATTTTTTCACATTTTATAAATTTTTATCCATACTTTATTTATATTTTACCCAAACAACACAAAATTTATTTTTACGTTTACCAACGAGAATAATTCAAAAAACAACCAATCACAAAATCACTTTATCCTTATTTATACTCACTTATACTGGAATAACTGTATACCCAAGAATAAGTCATATTCTGTATCCAAACGTCTTTGTAGATGAAATTCCAACCATTTTTACAAAATAAAAAAAAAATACTATTGTATAAGTTTTACATTTTATCTTTTGGTTATGCGGTTAAACCGTTGGCTTTTCAAAAATACAATCAACTTTTAAAAATCATTGTTTTGAATTTTTTTGAAATGTTAGAAGTCTATCAAAGAAAACAAGGAAATTCAGATTCACATTTTGCGTTTCTACCATAGAATCCGAGAAAAACAAAGAATCTATTCCTCAACATGGTGGGGACATAACATGAAAGCAACTTCAAACAAACTTTGCAACCAAGCTTCAATTGCCTTTATATGCATTGCCCCCACCATGTCTTGAGCTCACACTCTCAAGTGAGAGGAGACAAAGAAGTTGAAGAGACAAACCTCGATCCAAAGACAAGACATGGACGCTCGCGAGCTAGGCCGGACTGACAAACCCTCCCGGAGGTTGGTCCCGCCGAAGCGGGGAGAGGTGAAGAGGACCATCTTCAAGTCCATCGCAGGATCCTTCACGTTCAGGGCAACCGCCGC
This sequence comes from Acorus calamus, assembly GCA_030737845.1. Taxonomy (NCBI): domain Eukaryota; kingdom Viridiplantae; phylum Streptophyta; class Magnoliopsida; order Acorales; family Acoraceae; genus Acorus; species Acorus calamus. Next base: position 18,677,155 of record CM060865.1, on the reverse strand, counting down.
CACCAGAGACGGGAGCGCCGCCACCAGAGCCGGGAGCGTCGACACGGACGGACCGGGTGATCCGGGCCGTGGCGGCCCCGCCTGCTGATCCGGCCCGACTAGTTTTGTTGTTCATGGAGATGTTCGGATGGTTTTTGAGTTTCAGCTTCTTGTTGTAATTGTTTACACGGGAGGTTTTATTGTCTGTGTCTGCCAGTCCTTGGTGTTTTATTTTTTTTGGTAAACTTTAGGTACTAATGGTCTAGTTTTGTATACCTTTGGTTTTTGGGTAATTAGCACTTTTAACTCTGAAAAAATGAATATTCACAAAAATAGCCCCGGCCGTCGAATATTAGTAAAATCTAGCCCAGTGAGAGATTGTACAGGAGACGGAATATATATAATCCGTCTCCCGTGTTAATTTTTTTTCAAAAAAAATAGAGAGGGTGCAAAATTACACGTTAGACGGCATATATATGCCGTCTCTGGGGGGCGGATTTTATATAATCCGTCCCCGTGTCATTCCACTCATTTTCACCTCTTTTTTCTACTAACTCACAGCCAAGCCCCAAAAATCACCATCCAACAGCATTAACAACTTTAATCCAAAGGTAAAAATCAAAACCCTAATTGTTCTTGAATTTATTTATTTATCAATTATTTTCATTTTATTGATTAATATTTTGTTTTTTATTAAAACCCTAAATGTTGAATGTTGAATTTATTTAGTACATGGATAATGTATGATGTTTGGTTATGTTAAATGTTAATTTTTTTGCTAGTTTTTTATTTATTTAAAATTTCCTATTTGTTAAAATAAAATTTTAAATCTTAAAAAAAAATTGAAAAATCATACAAAAACTTTTTTAAAAAATTCAAAAACCTTAGGAAAAAATTTGATGGGATTTTATAAAACATTTTAAGAATTTATTTAGGAAATATACTTTGTTTGTGTTGCATGAATGTGATGGTGTTTAATTTGTAGGGGTTGGATGAATTTTTATTTTATCAATTTACAAATATATTTACTAAGTTGAATAGTTTGTGGTTTAGATGGTAAAGAAATCCGATGTCCCATTGATGTACTCTTTTAACGGGAGGATTGTTCAACGTGAGGATACTTCATTTTATGAAGGTGGTACTAGGAAAACCACCATCATAAATAAGAGGATCTCTTATTTCGATTTACTCCAAATGATGTACCATTTGACGGAGACCGATCCAAGTCGGTACAAATTGTCCATGAGTGTTGTGCATCCCACTCACGATGGAAAGAGTTTAGGTGCCACTCTCGAAGATGATATGGGTGTGAAAGTGATGATAATGTTGTACCCAAAGCACGTGCATGTCATTCAAATATGGTTAGAGAAGGAAGAGATCCTACAAATGCGTCGTGGTGCGATGAATTATGACGCAGAAGATTCATATCCCTCCATTGTTCGTGATCCGTATCAACCTTCAGGGTTATTGTTCATTCCGTGTACCCAAGAAGATTTGATTGATGCAACACTGACCAATGCCCATGGGAGTGTCAACATACCACATGTGTAAGTATTGTGTATTTATAGATTGTTTTTGGTGGGGGTATTCATATGTGTAAGTATAGTCTATTTGTATTTATAGGTCCCCATTTCATGACATGGGTTGGACCCGTTTTGGAGAGGGAATTCAAGTAAACAATGAAGAAGAAGAAAATCAAGGAGGAGAAGAAGAAGATCCTGAAGGAGGGGTTACCGAAGAAGGAGATTACTGGGTGGAAGGACCTGATACTGAGGATGACCATAATGTGGAGACAGTTGCCATCCATGAATATAGTGTTCCTCAAATGTATCATGCACATGAGCTTATGGAGCAAGCAGTGGCAGAAAATGTTCATCCACACATCTATGAAATCGGATCTTCTTCGTGTAATGAACTGGAGGTTGGTCAGCTTTTCGCGAATAAGAAGTCACTCATTAATGCTGTCCGAACTAGGAGCATAAAGAAATGTGTACAGTGTCAGGTGGTGAAATCAAATGTAGAAAAATACGTCTTTCAGTGTATAAATGATGGATGTAATTGGAGATTATATGCAAGGAGGGTCGGTGGTTCAGAAATGTTCAAGATTTCAACTCTGAGAGTTCCTCATACATGCCTGGATCCTCTGCTCAGCTCAAATCACAGACAATTTAGTTCTGATTATATCTCTCAGCTAATTATGCCAACGATTCGTCACAATTTCAGAATCAGTCCACAAGAGATAATGGACAGGATACGTGCTGATCATCACTACACAATATCATATTCAAAGGCACACCGTGCCAAATGGAAAGCTATGGAGAGGATATTTGAAAATTGGGAGGAGTCATATGCTGAGTTGCCTTTATATGTTGATGCCCTAAGGAGGTCTAATCCAGGAACAGATGTGGTCTTCGAAGGCCCTGTCATACAAGAGAATAACATGGGCAGACCGATCCGACAGTTTGAACGTGTTTATTGGGCATTTGGACCAGCATTGGAGGCTTTCAAACATTGTCGTCCACTACTTTGCATCGATGGAACACATCTATATGGAAAATATAAAGGAAATCTCCTTATAGCCACTGCTTGCGATGCAGAAAATGGTTTGCTTCCGATAGCCTTTGCTATAGTTGAATCCGAGAACAGAAGCAGTTGGACCTTCTTCATTTGGCACTTGTTCTTTTCCGTTGGTTGTATAAACAACGTGTGTGTCATATCTGATCGGCATTTGAGTATCATAGCAGCTATGGCTGAGATCGGGGAAGAAGGTGTCACAGACTGCGTGTCATTCCGATAGCCTTTGCTATAGTTGATGGCAAGCCCGTGACCGGTATCACAGACTGCGATGACTGGGGAACCGTTTGTGAGGAGGTGTTAGGTGTTGCCCCCCTGCAGAAAAGATCAAGGGTGGTAGAATTTATCTGGCATGGCTTAAAGAAACCTTCAGCATTGTACCAGATATTGATTTGGATGACGACATCCTCCAGCAGTATGCACGTGCATATATCCTATTTGTTATTGGATCAACCATCTTCGCTGATGGCACAGGAAATAAGATACACGCATGCTATCTTTATCTACTGAGAGATTTGGATGATGCTGGTTCTTATTCTTGGGGTGCAGCTGCATTGGCACACTTGTATAGAGCGCTGTACAAGGGTAGTGTGCTTGGAGAGAGGACGTCTGCAGGATCTCATGGATTTTATTCGCTGCTACATGTAATATATACACTCCAAGTTCTGATGTAGAACATTCTTTTTTTTAACACTTACCGACCTCCATGTTTGTTTGTTTGTTCTGACAGATATGGTCATGGGAGAGATTACACGTTGGACAACCGGATTTGCATGAATCAGATTTTGTGCTTGGAGATAGACCTTTGGGAGCAAGGTACAACATTTTTTTTATCTTCTATTATCAAAGACTGCGATGATCAGATTTCACTAAATTCCTCACTATCAGGTGGAAGGTGACTCAGAGATTTGATGAAAATTCACGAGTTTTGATTTACTACAGAGCACAGTTGGACTACCAGCTTGAGTCACAGGTGATTCAAACATTATTATTACATCGCACACACAATATATACAACTGAGATTGTCATACTAATAGTCTCATCATGGATTTTTGGTAGGTTATCTGGCAGCCTTATCTTGGGACATATGAGATACTACCACTAATGTGTTTGGATCACATGGAGTTATGGTTGGCCAGGGTCCAACTTATTTGCTTTGACATTGTGGAGATGCATGTGCCTGATCGAGTGACACGTCAATTTGGAGTGCATCAAGACATACCATCTACTGTAGAGGTCATCGACCGGGTGAACAGACGAGGTAAACAAGATACTAATTGGATGGTATACCACCAAACTTTCATCTAGCGTTGGGACCACCGCTTGGATCACATCCACCAGTTGCATCAGACCAAAAGTTCAAGGAGATATATGGAGTGGTATTGGGAGAGAACAGTCAGACATATCACACCTCCACCACCCCCACACCACCCTCCAGGCTATGTCGCACAACATTCGGTAATTTCTTGGACATTTGTTACATTTGTATAAAGCGATAAATTATTTTATACCCACTTATTATAATGTCATATCTCATAAACAGGGGGCTTACACAGAAAATTACTGAGGTGCTTGCAAGGGGGTTGGTGTTCTACCCCAATTATGATGAGTGGGGACGTATAATTGCTGTGGCACGTGATTATGTAGAGGCGATGATGGGGCCAGCGAGTACCTCAAGTGCAGATACAGATGATGATGATTATACGAGGGATGTTATAGATGACACTGCATTTGGAGCAGTAGAAGATATTGAATTTACTATTGACGAGTTCTTTGGTGAGGTACGACTGGAGCCAGAATTGGAAGAGCAGCCACCACAACCAGCTCCAGTTTCAGATCAGGCTCCACATATGACCCTCCAGACATACGTTCGTGGGCCACGCAGGATTTGAGGCACTTCTACTACTTCCAGTCGGAGATCGGGTGAATCATTTACCACTCCGTCTCAATCAGCTATGCCATCTTCTACAGCCACAGACGTACCCTCTTCATCAGCACCTCCTACTCCAAGAAAAACAAAAAAGAAAGGGTTCCTTAAGTTTTTTGGATGACTGTATATATGGGACACAATATATGTTTATATATATATGATCTTTTATGCACAAACAGAAAATGAAGTGATTGTAATTTATATAACTTCTGTTTTATTTCTTTTAAATTGTTTTATTTCATTCAAGCAGCATTTTCATAGGTTTTCATCTATGTTCAAGCAGGATTATACACTGTATCAAATGCAGGATTATATTCGAACAAAAACTAAAAAGGAAAAAAAAATTAAAAAAAAATCTACAGGAGGCGGCATATATATATGCCGTCTCCTAGAGACGGCATATATATGCCGTCTCGTGTATTCAAACCCCCCTCCCCGTTTCGAAAAAATTAACACGGAGACAGATTATATATAATCCGTCTCCTGTATAATCTCTCACTGGGGCTAGTTTTTGCTAATATTCGACGGCCGGGGCTATTTTTGCGAATATTCATTTTTTCGGGGTTAAAAGTGCTAATTACCCTTGGTTTTTTTGTTTTGCTTTTAATATTAGTTGTTAAAATATTATATTACATATTAGTTTGTTTGTTGAGGGGTTATAAGAGGAGTTTCTTTGAGAGATCTTTCTTTATTTTTCTTGGATCTTCTTATTCTTTTGAGATCCACCATCGTCGTTGTCTCCGTGCGTCACCGTCTCTGCTTGCCGACTGATGCAGAATAGGTGGCCGACACGTTCATGGTGCGATCGATGAACCTAAAAAGTCTATTTTGAGATTTTCAAGTATTTACAGAAAAACTAGCTTCTAGAAATAAAAGACGCCCCAGATTTAATTTCTATCAATTCCGATGATCTACTAAGATCCCCTATATTTAGTTATAACAAACTTCTATTTTTTTTTCTATTTTAGTCATTTTTATTAGTATAAAAGGACGACTTGTAATATAAGGTTTTAAACTTTTTATTAATATAATTTTTAGTTTTATTTTTCTTTTGAGAATTGTGAGTTTGTTAAAAGATCTCAACGCTTTGTAGGATCTTTGTTTAGTTTTTCTCTACGTTAGCCGTTGTCTCTGCGTAGCCCGTTGCGCGGCCCATTGTATGCTTCAGCCGATCACGCTCGGATCACTCGCCCAGCTAATCGTGGACGAAACTGTGTGAAATCACGCCTAACCGCATGTAATTACGAGTGAAATCACCTGGAATGATCGCGCATCTCATGCATGTGATTAAAATAGGCTTGAGGAATACAAAAATATTAAATATGATAATTAGATTGAATAACAAAAATATCCCCTGCTAATACAGAGATGACACTTTTTTTCATATTAAATTGATGAAAAGATAGAGAGCGCTTTGTTGGGGATGGTCTAACAAGTCAGATATTTTTTTGGCACAACATAACAGAAGATGTTTGAGAGCTCACCAGGTCTATTTGATGGTGTGTTGCGTCAATGAATAGTTATAGTTTTTACTGGCCCACTCTTGACTCTTGACCTTGATTGTAGGGGTCTTCAACGGGTCGGCCCAGCCCGGCTTGTTGAAACAAGGCCCATGCCCACGTGCCTGATTGGCCAGCGGGCTCTGGCCGGGCCGGCCCGTGACAAAAAAAGAGGTCCCAGGCCCTGTCCACGGGCCGGGCCAAACGGGCTTCAGACCAACGGGTCCAAATTTTAAACATACTATTTCTTTTTATTTTTAAATTTTAAGATTTTCATTTGTATATAATGTTAATATATTAAATGAATTAATTACATGAAAAATTAAATAACTATATGTAACTAAGTAGATTGACACCTACATAAATGTCAATAGTTTGTATAATTCAACTACAATTTAAATAAAAATTACATAAAGTTACATGTGACACATTTATTGGATTGCCCCTATGGGTCTACGGGCCGGTCCACGGCCGGACCGAGCCCCAAAACTAGGCCCAAGCCCGGTCCGCCCTGAGAACGGGCCGGGCGGGCCGGGCTAACGGGCCGGGCGGGCCGGGCTTTCGGGCCTCGAGCCATTTGAAGAACCCTGCTTGAGTGGCAGTGATGACATTGATTTCATATATAATTCTATTCTTTAATTTTCTCGGCCATTTAGAAAAACCTTATTCTTTGCCACATGAGATTAATTGGTCGGTTGACAATGGCCTTACAATTTAAACTACACCCCCTTTATTAGTCTCAAACTAAATACATAACATCTCATATATTTAATATGTAAAATTTAGTGATTTCTTATCAACTTTTGTTTCTCGTGAATAGCAAAATGCGGATAAAATACCAATAGATACTGTGAAATAACGGTAAAGAAACTGTTTGGATTGAAAGAATGGTATTGGTGAGTTAGAACAAGTGAGAATAATATAATGTGGTATTGATATTGATCCGGGTCTACTTAGAATTGAGTATTTATTCCACATGATATATATGTCACTTGTGTAAGGAGATCCAAATGTCAAGTCACATTTTCAACTTTTACAAAGTAGATGATTCATATATCAAATCAATTTTATTCCATATATCGATATACTTGTGTAAAAATATGTAAAAATATATATTTTATTGATATAGTTATCTATCTCGAATAATCCTATTTTTTCATCCAAATTTGGTGACAAAGATAATTAATGAATTGTAAGTGAGAATGATTTTTGTACTAGTCTCTTTGGATTACCTTCTTGTCATAATCAGCTTCTGTTCAACCATGTAATTAAGTTAATGGAAAATTGATTTGAATGGTGACATGGTTGATCGCTGGTTAGTCATAAGAGTTAACTATTGAATGATAACTTAGTTGATCGTTGGTTACTTTTCAAGAATTGGCGTAAGGTCGAGAGTCACATGTCAAATCATCTGTCATCAAATATTATAAATCATATGGACCAAAATAGCAAATCATTTTTTTAATTTTTGTAAATCCTAACTTATCTAAATCTTATTCATATTTTATAGGGTGAATTGCCTAAATACCCCTGCAGCCAACCCCCGATTTTTTTTCTGCCCCCTGCTTTTGAAATTTTTTTTTTACCCCTGTAATAAACACCTAATTTTTTTTCTACCCGTATCCCTCTAATTCCCCAACACCACAAAATCGCAGTTTTCCCCCTATAACTGCATATATATTTTCTATAACTTTTGGAACACAAAATGTAATTTCTGTAAATATTATCTGTAAGTGCATTACTATGCATGTTATGTAAAAATGCTAACTTGCAAAATACTAGAGAAACATAAGTTAATGCATAATACTTGAAAATATTTATCACAATAAATACATCAAAGCACCTGAATTCATGTTTGTATTCTGATGTTCTTTTCCTACCCTAATGAACTAAGATGTTGTATTTAATCTGATCATCTTAATGTCATTTTGGTTGAAATCAAATCCATTGTTACACCTTCCAGTTAGCATATATATATCATTAAGAAGAAAGCGCAGTTCAAACTATATTATAGATGCAATAATTAGTCAAACACTCAAATATATCAAACATCAACAAGTGTGTACTCCATGACAATATAAAAACCACATATATATTAATATTATGCATTAATATATATTTCTCTAGTATTTTACAAGTTATCATTTTTGCATAACATAATATGTATTTACTGGTAATATTAATAGAAGTTACATTTTGTGTTATCCAAGTTACAGAAAATATATATGCACTTACATGGGAAAAACTATTATTTTGTGGGACTAGGGGAATTAAAGGGATGGGGGTAGAAAAAAAAATTAGGTGTTCGCTGCAGGGGTAAAAAAAAATTTCAAAAGCTGGGGGCAGAAAAAAAATCGGGGGTTGGCTGCAGGGGTATTTGGGCAATTGACCCTATTTTATACATGACATATATGATCAATCAAACAATAAAGATTTCATTATTTACCTTTTACAACTAGAATAACTAAAAATCTATCTATGTTATACTAAGCGAAAGTGTTTAATTTTTCAAGTCTATTCCTTTGGAACATTTTTATTTTTTTTACCCTTATTTAAAGGATAATGTGAGATATTTGAATTCCATAAATTTTTAAAGGATTCATGAATTGAATGGTATTAATCATTCCACATCATCACTTTTTATTGGTTTTATATTAGGATGAAACAATATATGTGTGTGTATCTAAGTTGGATTATATCATATCCATATCTACCTAAATCTCAATATTTATTTTAATATTTTTTGCATATATACCCCTAAAAAAATTATATTTAGAGTTTTAAATGGAATATTTTAACAATATATAGTTAGTTGGGTTACATATATCAAAAAACTTATTTTCATGCATTACATATGTTTTCCGTAAAACAAAAAAGGTATATCATATCTCTTTTATTTATAACTTTACAAAAAATTATTAAAATTTTTATTATATTATTTATATACAAATAACATGATATATATATTATATTACATATAAATGCGTAAAAATTTGAAAATATCGGTTTAAAATAAATTTTTTAATTTTTTATTTACAAACACGACGCGGGGTTCATATTTTATCTAACAAAAACATACATTTCCTCAGTCAAACTAAGCTTCTATATGATCCAATAATTGATCAAGTGGTGGGGTCATCACATGAAAACAACATCAAAGAAACTTGGCAACCAAGCTTGATTTCCCCTTTACATACACTGCACCCATCACCACATCTTGAGCTTACACTCTCAAAGTGAGAGGAGACAAAATTTGAAGAAGGGTGCGGCTATAGCCACCCTACAACCTCTCGTACCCACCTTTTTTATTTATAAATAAAAATATTTCGTTACATTTTTTCTCACACCTAACCCACCTTAACTTTTGAAGTGTTCTCTATTCCGTTTGACATGTTGCATGTCTTCCGTGTTTAATTTGGTTCGACATGGCCCATGGCTTTTTGAAATAAAAAAATATTTGAAGTGTTCTGTATCTCGTTCGACATGCTCCATGTCTTTTATGTGCAATTTGGTTCGACATGGTCCAGGACTTTTCTGTAATAAATGTTTTGTTGTTTGGGTAAAATGTGAATAAAGTATGGATAATAATTTAAAAAAAGTGAAAAAATAATAATAGTTAATTTAACATGTGATTTATAAGAGGTGAAAACAGTTGATTTGACAGTGGACCCATATATTCTTTGAGTGAAATAACATATAATAACTTTAATTCCAGGGGTAGGTTAAAATCATATACGACTTTATACTAATTTATTATGACATACTTTATCCCTACCTATTTTATGTTTCCAAACACCCTTTATCCCTTATTCCCTTTTGTACCAGGTTGCCTGGGGGCTTATTCCTGTTCCAAACATACGGGGGCTTGAAGTGTTATGTATCTCGTTCGACATGCTCTATGCCTTCCGTGTTTGATTTATTTAGACATGATCCATAACTTTCTGGAATAAAAAAACATTTGAAGTGTTCTGTATCCCGTTCGACATGCTCCATGTTTCAGTGTTTGATTTGGTTCGACATGCTCTATGGCTTTCTAGAATAGTAGATGGGGTGGGGTGGAAATGATTTGGGTTGAATATTTATATAACGGTGGGCTTATGAAGTGGAGATATATGGCTGGGTGGGGAAGAAAAAGGAGTGGGTAGGAGAGGTTGTAGGGTGGCTATAGCCGCACCCTTTGATGAAATCTTCAAAGACTTTCAAGTCCATCGCCGAGTTCCTCGGGTTCGGTCTGACCGCCACCATCGGAGCCGATGGGCAGGGTGATCAGAAACATGGCGGCCCGGCCCGCTGATTCAGATTTGTTTTGAGGGAGGATATTTTTTCTGTTGTTCGTGTATGCCAGTTCTTAGTGTTATATTTTTGTTGAACACTGTAAACTGGAAAATTTTCATGTTAGTATGTATTGATGGAAATTCCATTCATATATGACGCGTTTTTGGGGTTCGGGCTAATGGGTCGTGGCGGTCTGGCCCACTGACACCCGACCCAACCCGACTAGTGTTGTTCATGGAGTTGTTGGGTTAGTTTTTGGGGTGGCTCTATTCACCCCCCTCCAAAATAGGTGCACCCCCCTCTTGTAAGCACCCCAACTCAATTTAATCATTTCCATTTGCATCCCCCCCATATATAAAGACATTTTAAGTCTTGTGTGCTCCCCCCTCTAGATTTTTAGGGTTTTATCACACATCCCTCTCTTCTTCTCCAAAGTGGTTTGAAAAAAAAATGCTCATCCGGATAAGCTCCCCCTAATGGTTGGCCGCGGCTCTTCTCCCTGTTGCCTCCGTGGTGGTCGGCCCTGGCTTCGTTCTCACCTCCTCTCGACAAAGGAGTTCATTCATCTTCATTGTCTCACTATTTGAATATTTATTTTTGAGATCATACAAAGGGTTCAAAGATTTTTTTTTTGAACAAATAAAAGCTAGAACAATTGACACATTTTTGAATGGTTTCATTATGGTCAGAACACAACTTTGATCTAAATATATACCTGGTAGTATCGACACTGCAAATGTCGACACAAATGTCTTCCATCGACACCTAGCCTGTCGACGGATCTAAAAAGGTGGGAAGCTTCTAAACTGACAGCATCGACACAAGGAGTGTCGACATATTGTGTAACCGTCGACAATAGCGATGTCGAAGCCCTCACTGAGAACTATTGGTATTTGTGCAAGTGTCGAATGACTCACCCGGGTTTGTTTGGCTTCAATCTGTATGTTTCGACAACTAACGTGTCGGGCTTTGTCAATGTCATTGACGGTCATTGTGTCGATACACCATGCAAAATCCACGGGTTAGGAATGTTTCAGCATCGACAATTAGAGTGTCGTATTATTCGACAATGGTCGACAATTGTTGTGTCGATGGGTACAGAATGCACGGGTTTGGAATGTTTCAGTATCGACAGATCAAGTGTCGGCTAATGCGATAATTATCGACCGTTGACGTGTCGAACGATCATGCTGTTCCTCTTGCTCCTAACTGCACCCACCACCTCCGCCGTTGTCTTCCTCCTCAGCCGCATCACCCCTCCTCCCACCTCCTCCTCCTCTTCGACGACATCGTCCTCGAACCCACCACCACCCCCCTCTCCACTATCCTCCGCCTCACAAATGATTCCAACCCACAACTACCCACTGCTCCTCTGGTGTCCTGTGCATCACCCCTTACACCCCCTCTGCCTCCACCTCCAACATCTCAACCTCCCTCGTCTTCTCCATCCTCCCCCAGATCCAACACTCTCCGCCAACTTCAGCCTCTTCTCCAAGACCACCCGCCCAGTACTTCGGGTGTCATTTTAGGGGATGCAAATCACCCGAATATATAAATGGATCTTAAAAACTATCCATTTAAGAGGGGTGCAAATGTTTTTGAGGGGGGCAAATAGAGCCTCCCTAGTTTTTGCGTCAACTCAAAAATGGGCATTGTGTAAAATAACAATAGGGGGCTGTGATTAGTGGTTTCAGTTTCTTGTTGTCAATGTCTACAGTTCTCAAGTGTTGTATTTTTTTGGGGAACACCAAGAACTGATGGTCTGGTTTTGTAGCTTTGGTTGCCTTTTTTTTAATAATGAAGAATGGCTTGACCTTTTTTTTCCTGGCATTATATATATTTATATCACCAAAATTACTTACATATAGAGGTACAACTAATTACTATCTCAAACTCAAATATACAAACTCTACACAAGCATGTACAGACTGTATAACAGGTCCCAACAACCTACGACTAAGTGGATCATGGAACTCCAAACACCATTCACAGTCAGCCCCAAATGGACATTGTGTAAATAACAATAGGGGACTGTGCTAGAAGAATGGCTTGACTTGACACTAGGGTTTGTCCAATTCTTTGCCTCTCTTTAGGGTGAGCATAACTGGCAGGGACAAAGTTGTAGGATAATGACAAAGTCTATTTTTGAGTCCAATATTGTGATTTTTCAGTTTCTCAAACCTAGAGATAAAAATATTTCCTAGAAAACAAAGCTTTTCTCAAAATTTTCAGAAAAAAAAAAACGCAATTCCTATCTCCAAAGCTTAAAAATTTGAATGAATATTGGTACACTATGTTCGTTTTGGAACACTTTTACAGTTGTCATGACTAACACAGTATATAAAATTAGTTAACATATACATATTTCTCTATCTAGGTATACACTCTATTATTATAAAAATATAAATGTATGCATTCAATTCATATGAGTATGAATTTCATTTTTTTTTTCTTATAAATGAATGAAAATCATTAGTTAGGTATATGCTTTACATAAATTTAAAACATGTGCGAATTGCAAAAGAAACCAAAACCAAGCACATAACACGATAGAGCCCATACACGACAATACCACATAATATCATAGTACATGCACTATTATAGTATATTACCCTATCGTAGTGTATGATACTATAGACAAAGTTACGATACAAACTAAATGTATCAACCATCTTTTTTAATATAAGATATAGTCCATCTTGTTGAGCACAATCGAATTCATTTATATAGTCTATCTTTGCAGCGTTTGATTACGCGATTGCGCAGCTTTTGCGATTGCAGGAAGCTGGTTCTATAATCGTACAACCAAATAGTTTTACAATCGCAGCTTCCTGCAAATAGATTTCAGGCAAATAGTGTCCAAAAGCTACGATTTGAGAAAGCTAGGGAGAGGCAGCTTCCTGCAGAATCAGTATTTAACCCAGTGATTGCAGAAAATCAGTTTTGCAATCGCGTTACCAAACACTACCTAATTAGTTTAGTAAATGAAGGAACTCCAAAGAGTTACTTGAGTGTCTTATTGTTCATAAGGGAATTGCCATATAACATACTAAAAAAAACAAAAGACATATAACTTAACTTCTGTGAGGCTTTGGGGGGCCCGGGCCCAGCTCGCCCCCTTTGTCTCCACCCCTAATAACTGGAGAATAAGGAGGGATAGGGCAGAATATAAAAAAAAATTAGTTTGTGTTGAAAGAATAAACACTGATAACTATATTTGAATAAATTCCCACAATTGAAGTCGAGTCACCATCAGTGGGTTTCTTTCACAGTTTTTGTCATGTTTCTTTGCGCGCTTGCTAAGAATCTGTTGAACATATATGGGATGGGTTAGTGACAAACATAGGATTTTAACTTAAGATTTGGGTGACTCTAATTGCACCCCTCAAATTAGGGTGCACACCTCTCATAAACGGATAGTGTACAAAAGATACATTTTTAATCGGATCTTGTGCACACCCCATTATTTGGTTTTTATATCGACAATGCTTATGTGGAGGGGTTAAGAAAACTGAACTCGTAGCATCTGGAACCTTCGCGACACTATCAATGTCAATATTTGGCATTTATGTCGACAATGCTTGTGTCGCGGGATTAAGAAAACTGAACTCATAGCATCTGGAACCTTCGCGACACTATCAGTGTCGATATTAGGTATTTATGTCGACAATACTTGTGTCACGGGGTTCAGAAAACTGAACCCGTATCATTTAGATCATTCGCGATACCATCAGTGACGATATTTGGTATAAAAATAAAAGAACGCAAATCACATTTCGAAAACCAAATAAATAATATCCATATCTCAAAAACAAATAATTCCACACATTTTAACATACATCGACATTTGGAGTGTCAAGCGAATGTATCTTATTTGATTGTTCTGGTGTCGACATAGATAGTTAGTGAAATCTAAAGTTCGGTACTCTCGTCAATACAAGCGATGTCTAGTGGAATAGAATACATCGACACAAGATTGATCGATGCATCGACTACTACCTTTAACATTTTTTTTGGACTTATTGATATAATAATATTATATCAACAATTTTAGTGTCGTTGAGGTTATTTAAATATTCATTCAATTTTTTGGACCGTCAACAATAGAAGTGTTAACAGATTTCATATATCTCGACACTAGCACTGTCATTACTAGCAGCTGGAGCCCATTCTTTAATTTTTGGGTGGTTCAAACATTTAAACATTCCAAAAATAACTCATATATACATTCAAATATTCGGAGTGTCGAGCGAATGCATATTATTCGACGGTTCTAGTGTCAAGTAGATTGTGAAATTGAAGATTCAGTACCCTCGTCGACACCATGAAATCGAGTGGAATAGAATACCTCGACACAAGATTGGTTGACGCATCAATCAGTATCTTCAAACATTTTTTTCTAGGCATAACAACATAATAACTGTCGATAGAGTAAAACTATCTTGACAATTCCAAGGTCATCGAGGTTGTTTGAATGTTTAGTCAATTTCTTTTGGGACCGTCGACAATAGAAGTGTCGACATATGTGATATGTCTTGACACTGTCAGTGTCGTTACTAGTAGTAGGAGTCCATTTTTAAATTTTCTAAGTGGTTCAAACATTTAAACATTCCAAAAATAACTCATTCAAACAATATTCAACATTGAAACCCTAAACACAAAATTCACAATATTCATAGGATTTCAAATGCAAATAGAATTTGTAAATTTATCATGAAAAAAGAAATGACATCCAATCCATGAAAATGGGCACAATCACAAATATATATTAAACAAACATCATCAAACTCATTATATTCTACCATTCAATCACAAAAATAAAAATATTCTTACTTATCAAAATCCCAATGGGAAGACAATAAAGGTTAAGAGGGTTGCAAAAGAGATGATGATGGAGAGGGAGAGCACAAACTACTGGCTAGGTTGGATCACCCACGGGCTGATGACGGCCGGCGAGAGGGTTGTCCACGACAAGGGGTGAGAAGTTAGGGTTTCTTGGATTGAGAGTTTTTTTTTTTTTTTTTTTTGTTTCAACTTGTTTAGATTTGAAAGGGAGTGCTTTGAAAATCCACTGCCCAGTTTAAATAAGGGGGTGTTTAAAGATTGAGATGAATTTTTGATGGGTGTGTAAAAATAGGGGTGTGCACCCCAATCTAAGGGGTGCAAATAGAGGCACCCTTTAGATTTTTAGTGATGTATTAGCTCTTGTTATGATATGCTTTTTTTCAAAAAATAATTATGAAATAAAATTAAAACAGTAAAAAATTTTGAATATCAACATCACATCAGAATCTAGTACTCGATTAAAAAGGGGAAACAGTTTATTGATAATGTGAGAGAAAATTGAAAGAAAAGGAAAATATTAGATTCAATCAATTTTATCAACAAAAATTCAGACTACATATGTTTTTATTTTTTTAAAATAGTAAACATCATTTAATGAGGCATATATATATATATATATATATATATATATATATATATATATATATATATATATATATGCTCCAGTGGATTTATAACGAGGTATATATGACTCTATTTAATTTGGACTATAAAAAAATTGAGTATAACAACGCCCTAAAAAAATTAACTCATGAGGTTAAAAAATATTTCAAAATCATATGTTTATCCCTTATATAATTTTTTAATATAATATATATTCCACAAGATTTCAATACTATAAACTGCAAAAATAATGTGCATCTAATTTGTGGTGGATTAAATCTATCGGACAATCTAACTATCAACTCAACCATTTATAGGTTTCTCCGCGTAACAAACATTATAAGAGTGACAAGTTTAATATTATAAATGAAACCATGTATTTACCTCTGTTTGGGGTGTGGCATAGGGTTATTCGTCCTTGAGAACTGTGATAGATAACAATCCATGTTGAATATGTAAATTTTTGTTTGATTGCCTTTTTAGTTATTTACATTGGGAAACGTAAAAGTAAAAGTGATTTTTTTGTTGTTTGGTTCACCTTGAATTAAGTAAAGATAAGTAATAGGTAAGAGATGGATAAGAATTTATGACTTTTAAAATGACAATTATATCCCTGCATAAATTATTTGTGTTTGAGAATAGGTATGAGAGATGTGTGTGTAATATGATACATGTGACAGTTTTTGAAATGTGTGCAGAGAGTATTAGCTGAGATAAATTTTTTAAAATGACAGAGAATGATATTTTTATCCATCACCATAGATAAACCTTGATAAGCAATTAGCCGTTTTTTAAAATAGTTAACAGGTCTTACCTTAGCTTATCCAGACATAGCTATGAAGGTTTATTGTAGCAAAAGAAACAATTTTTTTATTGCTATTCTCCTGTATTTTCCCCCATTCCTTATTTACGTTCCACCCCAAACGGGGGGTTCGGGGTTGTTTGGCTAGAGTAATAAAGGGAGGATAAGTAGGAATAGACATGGAATAGGTAAAAAATGACATTTGGATGAGGGGAATAAGGTGATATACGTATTCCGGAATAATCAAGAATTAATGGGTATACCAATATCATATCTTCCATGGAATTAGCAATTGCAATTGTTGTCATAAGTTGCCTCACGTTAAATTTTTTTTCCATCTGTTTGTCCGTGTGTGTCCTGCACCATTAAAAGAGGGTGACGGTGTTAATGGCAGAGGTCGACAACGGTGTTGTAGCAGGCATGCATGGTGGCGGCGGCTTCCACGTTCATGGCAAATTCATGGTGGAGTTGCTCGTGGTGGTGGTAGCAGGCTTGCATGGTGGTAGCAATGGTAGTTGAGGAGTTGACAAGTTGATGGTTTGTGCGGTGGTGGAGGTGCAGTCGCGGTGGTGGTGTGGCATCAATGGTGGTTGAGGAGGTGGCAAAGCTGATGGTGGTGGTGGTTCTTGAGCTATCAACGCTGAGGTGGTGATGTAGTCGTGATAGTGATGGCGGGCAGAGCCGGCCCTGGGGCAAGGTCACCAAAGCAATTGTCTAGAGCCCTCACCCAAAAAGAGCCGCACTGACTCCCTCCCATGCCGCTACTTAGGGCTACCGCTGGCAACGAGAAAGCTGTGTTGACGGGACTGGCAACCGGTGATTGAACGGTTGGAACGCAGACTAGAAGGGTCGCAATGCCGGATCCTTTCCTCGGGAGGGAAGCTAGTGTTGCTGTAGGAAGTTCTCTCGGAACTCCCTATCTTCTTCCTATCAATCTTTCAGGCACCTAATGGTGTGCTAGCCCAGATAGACACCATCCGACGGCGTTTCTTTTGGCGAGGGTCCTCTTCCACTAACAAGTCCCATGCTTGGTGATCTGGAAGACAATATGCAGAAGTAAAAGGATGGGGGGCCTCGGGGTCCTCAACTTGGAGATGATGTACCACGCATTGATGTCCAAATGGTGGTGGAATTGGTGTCACAATCCGGAAGCGAAGTGGGTCCGGATTTTCAAAGAACGATACAGGATTTCGAGGGAGGCGAGAGGGATCGTGCTGGATCCGGGGTGATGGAGATCTCCATTATGCAAAGGTTTGGACAACTCTTAGAGATGATTTTGTGTGGCTACTCGGAGAGGGTTCATCGTTCCATTTTTGGGACGATTGATGGTGCGGTTCGCGACCTTTGCGCGACTTCTTCCCTAGGCTAGCGGGGAAGGCGGTGAGAGTGGCTGGTAGGACGTGCGACTTTTGGCTGTCAGACGGCTCGAATGGAGGCTGGGACATTCGCATGCAATGTGGGCTACGCAATGAGGAGGTGGAATAGTTCTCGGCACTGTTGGGCTTACTTCAGGGGCACACATTGATGGAGGACTGGGATGATGAATTGTCATGGGCGGAGATTCAAGGACAAAGGTTCACGGTTAAGCGCGGGTATGATTGGTGGTCTCGCGACGCGGCGTCGAACAGCCTCTTTACGGCGCGCGCGGAGGTCATTTGGGAAGCTAAGATACCACTTAAAGTGAAATGTTTCACATGGTTCTTGCTCCACAACCAGCTAGTCATGAAGGTGTTCAGGGCACGTTGGAGACCAACGAAGGCGGTTGACTGCCCACTGTGTGGCGGAGAGGCCGAGACTTCCGAGCACTTGTTCTGGCTATGCCCAATTGCAGTAAGTCTGGTCATGACTAGCCGGGGCGACTGGGAAACTGCTTCGTGTGCGGTTCATGAAGGAACTTTGGGAGGCTGCACGGCGGATGAGGAAGAAAAAAGAAATGAGCAAGTTTGGCAGGGTGTGGCTTCCACGTTCATGGCAAATTCACGGTGGAGTTGCTCGTGGTGGTGGTAGCAGGCTTGCATGGTGGTAGCGATGGTAGTTGAGGAGTTGACAAGTTGATGGTTCATGCGGTGGTGGAGGTGCAGTCGCGGTGGTGGTGTGGCATCAATGGTGGTTAAGGAGGTGGCAAAGCTGATGGTGGTGGTGGTTCATGAGCTATCAACGCTGAGGTGGTGATGTAGTCGCGATAGTGATGGCGGGCAGAGCCGGCCCTGGGGCAAGGTCACCAAAGCAATTGTCTAGCCCTCACCCAAAAAGAGCCGCACTGACTCCCTCCCATGCCGCTACTTAGGGCTACCGCTGGCAACGAGAAAGCTGTGTTGACGGGACTGGCAACCGGTGATTGAACGGTTGGAACGCAGACTAGAAGGGTCGCAATGCCGGATCCTTTCCTCGGGAGGGAAGCTAGTGTTGTTGTAGGCAGTTCTCTCGGCACTCCCTATCTTCTTCCTATCAATCTTTCAGGCACCTAATGGTGTGCTAGCCCAGATAGACACCATCCGACGGCGTTTCTTTTGGCGAGAGTCCTCTTCCACTAACAAGTCCCCGTGCTTGGTGAGCTGGAAGACAATATGCAGAAGTAAAAGGATGGGGGGCCTTGGGGGCCTCAACTTGGAGATGATGTTCCATGCATTGATGTCCAAATGGTGGTGAATTGGTGTCACAATCCGGAAGCGAAGTGGGTCCGGATTTTCAAAGAACGATACGGGATCTCGGGGGAGGCGAGAGGGATCGTGCTGGATCTGGGGCGATGGAGATCTCCATTATGCAAAGGTTTGGACAACTCTTAGAGATGATTTTGTGTGGCTACTCGGAGAGGGTTCATCGTTCCATTTTTGGGACGATTGATGGTGCGGTTCGCGACCTTTGCGTGGCTTCTTCCCTAGGCTAGCGGGGAAGGCGGTGAGAGTGGCTGGTAGGACGTGCGACTTTTGGCTATTAGACAGCTCGAATGGAGGCTGGGACATTCGCATGCAATGTGGGCTACGCAATAAGGAGGTGGAATAGTTCTCGACACTGTTGGGCTTACTTCAGGGGCACACACTGATGGAAGACTGTGATGATGAATTGTCATGGGCGGAGATTCAAGGACAAAGGTTCACGGTTAAGCGTGGGTAAGACTGATGGTTTCGCGACGCGCATCGGACGACCTCTTTATGGCGCGCGTGGAGGTCATTTGGCAAGCTAAGATTTCACTTAAAGTGAAATATTTCACGTGGTTCTTGCTCCACAACCAGCTAGTCATGAAGGTGTTCAGGGCATGTTGGAGACCAACGAAGGCGGTTGACTGCCCACTGTGTGGCGGAGAGGCCGAGACTTCCGAGCACTTGTTCTGGCTATGCCCAATTGTAGTAAGTCTTTGGTCATGACTAGCCGGGGCGACTGGGAAACCGCTTCGTGTGCGGTTCATGGAGGAACTTTGGGAGGCTGCACGGCGGATGAGGAAGAAAAACGAAAGGAGCAAGTTTGGCAGGGTGTGGCTATCAGTGATATCGGCGGGAGCGTGGGCCATTTGGTGGGCGCGTAACGATGTAGTGTTCAAGGGTGCAATGTTCTATTTTGAGAATATGTGGGATTCGATGACCCAGAGTATCAAGGATTGGGGCACTACTATAGGCAGGGTTACAAACATTCAGATTGAAGATAACGTATTCCTCATATCCGAGTAGAGAGGGGCTTAGGCCGGGGTGGAGTAGAAATCTTTTCTACTACACCTTGCCCGGGAGCCAGGGCGGGGAGATGGGGTGCCATGGCACCTTGAGTGCGTGTTATAGCTTTATTTAGTCTCTTTGCTTATATGTTTTAGTCTTCTCTTTTCTCATCTCATTCAGTCATGTTTGTTGTCACCTCTGAAATACAATATGACTACATTTTGTTCAAAAAAAGGACCCCTAAGAACCATCACTTAATAAATTGTATGCTCTCAATAAACTTTCTCAATCTGTTTGATATTCCCCAAGTAAAGCCTAAATTTCTCTTTTCCCTAAGTCTCTTCAACCATAATCCAATAGACATTTCAATTTTCAAAATTTAAATTTTTATCGTTTTATTAAGTGTATATGATATTGTATAATATTTTAATTTAAATGATTATATAATATTGTGCATCTATTTAGCAATGTTGGTAGTATGCAAGATTAAAACAATCTACATTTTTTTATAATAATGTATGGGGCCTGATTTAAAATTTCACCTAGGGCCATTCAAACAATTCAATTCACATGGCTGACCCTGGTGACGGGGGACTAGGAGGTGGGGGTGGTGGTTGAACTTGTAGGTGGTGGAGGTGCAGTCGTGGCGGTAGTGGAGCAGGTGGTGTTTGTCATGGGTGGTGGTGGTGAACAGTGAATGGAAGTGATTTTTATATAAGGATAAAAATGTTAATTTAATATTATAATCATTTATACACATTTTATCCAACAATATATTAAAATTTCAATCAAACAACAAAATTTTACCATTACGTTTCCCAACGAGAATAACTGAAAACATAACTAAATAAAAAGTCATTTATTCTATTGATAAAATCAATAATTCCTGAAATAGCTTATTTATCTATGCACTTAATTTTTTGTATTCAAACATTATTTTGTGAGTAGAAAGCACGTGTTAGCTCTCAATCATGACAAATCCTATATGATGATAGTGCGGGATGAATGTGTAAAACATAAAAAAAAATCCTCTCTCTTCTATGTAGTCATGTATTAGAATTTATTCTAATTTATCATCATATAACTAATATAATTAATTTATTCTAATTAAACGAACATATTCTTCTTGGGTAAAAGAATAATTAAAAGTGGAATAGGTTGGAATGGGGGCTGGTGAATAGGCCCCAAACCTTGTTTGGATTAAAAGAATAAGTGATAAAATATGTGAGAATAAACTAGTATTGCTACTGACACTTCCATTAATAAAAGTTAGATTACAAGTTCGAATTGAAGGTAAGATGCTATAAGGAATATAAAAAAGTGAAAAAATGTAGAACAGGAGAGTGGGAAAGAGGCACCCAAAGAAAGAGTCACGTAGACAAGGTTTCTAGCGGCTCCGTGAGGTCCCCACCCCTCCCCTCCTAATTCCTTATTTTGTAATGCCACATCCCCACTCAGAGACGGAGAGTGCCACCATCTGCCACATATTTTCCACATAAACCCGTGAATCTCTAGAGATCGTCTCGTCTCATTATGAGTCCTCCAGATCACTCACGTGATTGACAAGATTAACGATTGGGTGATGGTGTTGATCCTTATTCTGTAATGTCACGCCCCACTCAGAGACGGAGACTGCCACCATCTGCCACATATTATCCACATAAAACCATGAATCTCTAAAGATCATCTCGTTACAAGTCCTCCATATCACCCGCGTGATCAATAGGATCACTGATAGGGTGATGGTGTTGATAGGAGTTTCGAGTTCTCCGACCGTCGGAGAGCCTTCTCCGCCTCCCACAGTGTCTCGGTATCGAGGGAGGATGGTCACATTGATGTGGTTGTCCCCACTTCGTCCGATAGAGCCTGCGATATATGACACTGTCAGATGTACAACGATCTCCTATTCCTCTCAGCATAGAACGCAGCTAACCGGTTTGGACGGCCTCCACTACGCATGGTGCACCTTGGTGAGGAGGCATTCTTGGTATAAGATCTAGGGGTGCAATTTCACCAGTTTGGTTCAGCTTTTTGTAAACCCATATTGAATCAAATTATAATCGCACGTAACCCGAAAATCAAACCGAACTCAAAACCCAAAATCTAACCGAACCGATTTTTGAACCGATTTTTATTTGGTTAACTCGAACTAAACCAAACCGAACTAAACCGTTAAAAAATAAGGGTTTTTTTATTTTTAAGTCCCCATAAACTATATGATTTAGTGATCGATCCCTCACTTCTTCATATTTCGGTTTAAGTCCCTTGATTTAAGGGATATTCCTTTTAGTCCCTCCTAGTGACTAAAAAGAAAACCAAATAATTTAGGGATAGGGACTAATAAGAAACATGCCCTTTAAATCTAGGGACTTAAATGGAAATATGAAGAAGTGAGGGATCGATCACTAAATCATATAGTTTACAGGGACTAAAAAATAAAAACCCTAAAAATAAACATATATATACTCATTTTGTTTTTCTTCCTACCAATTTGGATTGGTTAGAGTTTTTTTGGGGTTAGTTTATAACTTTACATAAATATCAAAAAGCTAGGATTGATGGTATAAATTAATGTATGTTTTAGAAATATTAATGGTATAACAAAAATATAATTTTTAATTTTAAAAGAATAATCAAAATGAATATTGATTATGAATAATCATATGCTAAAATTTAATTCAGATGGGTTCAGTTAATTCAATTTATTTTTGAAGTAAAACCAAACCCAAACCAAAGTATATCGATTTATTCATTTTTTCAATCCCCCACACCAAACAAAAAAACTATTGACCCAAACCCGAAAAAAGTCGATTTGGATTGGTTCAAATTCGATTTAACCGACTGAAATTGCACCTCTAATAGGTGCCACATGAAAATTGTTTTCTTTGATGGGATCTTCAGCTTCCGAATTTGCATAAACTTCGATGTAGTGCAGGTTACCCGGGTCAGTCCAAATTCCACCATGTATAGCAAACCTTGACAGAGAAGCCCTTGGTCGTGTTCTGAGCCTAGCACGTGCTGTCCGTCATCTCCCCAAGCTAGTCGTCTCCCCAACCCACAAGACAAATCATATGTCATCATGTCTTATAAATCAATGACTCTACATGTCAAATGATGTTTTTGAAATTTTATAATTTTTTACACACTTTTTATTCACAATTTATCAATTTATCAATAATCAACCAAACAACAAATTTTTTATTATTAGTTAAATTTCTAACAAGAATAACTAAAAAAAATCAAATAAAAATAATTTATGTTTTATGTATACCAGAATAATTATCTATCTCAATATAACTTATTTCGTTATAAAAACAACACTGAATTAACTCACCCCACCACTATCTTATATTCTAGAAACACAAGGGAGCATTCATTATCTAACAGCATTGAATTAACTCACCCCACCACCATCTTATATTCTAGAAACACAAGGGGGCATTCATTATCTAACATTTAATATAATCACACCTAAAGAGAAGGATAACTTACCCACCACCATCTTATATTCTAGAAACACAAGGGGGGCTTCATAAACTAACATTTGATAGAAAACCTGAAAGAGAAGGACCTACAAATTGCATATGGTGGGGTCATCACATGAAAGCAACTTCAACTAAACTTGGCAACCAAGCTTTGTGGCCTACCTATACATAGAGCTCCCACTCCATACTCCATGGTGGTTCTTTCAGAGACCTCCAAAAAGAAATGGACGTGCGCGAGCTCGACCCGACAAACAGACCCTCCTTGAAACCGATCCCGCCTAGGCGAGGGGAGGTGAAGAGGGCCATCTTTAGGTCCATTGTCGAGTCCCTCGGGTTCGGGCCAACCGTCGCCACCGGGAATGGTACCGTTCAGAAGGACGGGCCGGCTGATCAAGGCCATGTTGGCCCGGCCCGTTGATCGTTTGAGTATCATCAGCTTTGTTTTAATTCTGTTTCAGGGATGCTTTTTTTTCTCTGTTACGTTTTTTGTGTTTGTCAGTTCTTAGTGTTGTATTTTTCTTGGACACTGTGAGCTGAAAAATCTTCATGTCAATATGTTTTGATGCCTTGTAAATTTTCAAGTTCGTGATAGGTTTTTTTTTTTTGTGCTATTGAAGGGACCCTCTATGTCCTAACATTTGAAGAGATATTGGTGTTCAGTACATTGTAATATAAAGGGTAAAATGTCTATTTTGAAAAATCATTTCTCATTCACATAATGAAAAAAATTTCTCACCTTATGAAGTGAATCATTTGTTGAGTGATGATACCAATTCTTATATGAACTGACGCGCATGTACTATGATTGTTAGACGTATTATTATACGTATTTAGCACTTATTAATTCTTTAATTTTCAATGAAAAATTAGCTGTTGTTTGAAGTGTCACAATCATGATATATACCAGATTCAATGCACTCATGAGCTTGAAATTTCTTTCCATAGGTTGGGTATTTTTTTTTGGTGGAATCTTTGTCTGTAGAAATAAAAAAAATTGTGGAGCCAGTCATCCATATCACTCAAATTAGGGTGGGGCTATAGCCACCCCACAAGTTATCCTACCCACCCCATAAAAAAATTAATTTATTTCATATCTAACCCACCCCACGTTCGACATAGATGACGTCTTCTGTGTTTAATATTGTTCGACATAGACGATGTCTTATGTGTTTAAAATTGTTCGACATAGACAATATCTTCTGCGTTTAAGTTGGTTCGACATGGATCATATCGAAGAGAGACAAAAAATTTCTTATATGTAATCAACGTAATTACTGCTGACAAATTGATACTAGGTTAACTCTTATATTGACAACTTATATTTACTTTGATAATAAAGTGTTAAATATTTGATGTAATCAAATCTTATTGAATTATAATGTTTGTACTAGAATCACCAACATGTTTATCTCATTAATATAGAAAATAAAAGTGGGATACGCATTGTTTGTGATTGATATATTATAACCAATGCCCACATATCACTTTGCTTGATTTTGTTCATGAAGGTCAATGATTAGTTCAACACATTTCATCCCTCCAATGTTTTTGTCGGTTGACGACACCGCAAAAAACAATCGCCGTACACCTAAATGAATATAAGTTATCATATACATGCGTACATTATTATTCACGATCGATATAATCCATGTCGAATCACCTTAAATATAGAAAACATTGTCTATGTCGAACTAAAAATATGGTTTATGGTTCCTGATCGACATGATCTATGTCGAACAATCTTAAACACAGAAGACATCGTCTATGTCGAACAATCTTAAACACAGAAGACATTGTCTATGTCGAACAATCTTAAACACAGAAAACATCGTCTATGTCGAACTCATGGGATAGATTAGATATGAAATAAATTAATTTTTTATGGGGTGGGTAGGATAACATGTGGGGTGGCTCTAGCCGCGCCCCTCAAATTATATATATCATTTTCGAGTCTTGTCACTCATGCGGGAATGCTTATCCTTTCAAATGTCACTTATTAATGATACATTGAACACGGATTAAAAGAACTATTAAACACTTCAATAAAAAAAAATTTAAAAAGGAACTTATATTTTTTTTCAAGTGTTGTTATGCACATTCTTTTTTAGGATTTTTAGTTTTAAGACTCCGTAAACTATTGAATTTAACTATCGATCTCTCACTTCTTTATATTTTGGTTTTAGTCCATACATTTAAATAATAATTTAAGAATAACTCCATCGGAGGGACTTATTCCTAAATTATTAAGTTTGTTTTTAAGTCTCTGAGAGTAGGGGTGGTAAACGAGCCGAACGAGCCGAGCTTTGACATGTTCAAGCTCGGCTCGTTTATAAACGAGTCGAGCCGAGTCGAACTGAGCTCACGAGCCTCAACGAGCCTAGCGTTCTTCTTCATTTTAGGGTTTTTAGGAATTGAAAACAAATTTTAGCCTAAATAAACCAAGTTCATGAGTCTAAACGAGCATAACTTTGTATTAATTTAATGTTCTGATTTTATAAAGGAGTTTAGTTAAGCTTCAACTAAATTTTTATATCACAAACGAGTCGAATTTGAACACAAAATGAAGCTCGATCCAGTTCCCGAGCCTAACTGAGCTTTAAAAATTGTTCAAGCTCGTTTATTTATCTAATTGAACGAGCCTGAACGAGCTCAAACCGAGCCGAGCCCGAGCGGCTTGGTTCGTTTACCAGCACTACCTGAGAGGGACATATTCCTAAATTATCATTTAAATGTAGGGACTAAAATCAAAATATGAATAAGTGAGGGATCGATAGCTAAATTCGATAGTTTACTAAATTCGATAGTTTACGAAGACTTAAAATTAAATTTTTTTTTTATATATTGTTCATAGTTTCATGTATTTATTAATCACGTGTATATTTAAATTAACAAAATATGCATCCGTCAGAACTTTTTACATTTATAACAAATGAATATATAAAATTATTAAATATTAATTATAATATATTATTAAAAAAACAGATAACAACTGAAAATATGATGAAAAAAAGTCTGCGTATCACTGTTTTCTTTTGTCCTTGTTGAATTATTAATAATTAAATTTTCAAGTGGTGGCCTCCCTATAATATATACGGGGGCGATTAGGTGCGGCGTGTGGCATGTGCGGCGGCGACGTGGGCCGTTCGATCGCGGGTCCATCGCATCCAACGGTCGACGTGAATCGCACCCGACCGTCCGATGCGATGAACCCGTGATCGACGGCCCACGATCGACGTCGCATCTGCCGTTCGCCGCAGATAATCGGCCCCATATATATATATATATACATATATGTCCATGCACGTGGTGGTGAATTTATATTTTGTCTTCATTGACGTCATCAGAATCAAAAGAATGACGTAGGTGAGAAATTAATTTTTTTTACCGAATTAAAAATCTCATTATTGTCATTTGAGTAGTTCTTCTAGATATACTGTGATTTTTTTTCGTTTTGATTGTCATCACTTTAGATCGACTCAGGGGCTGATATTAGAGTTGGCTGGGCCCAGATATTGGTGAAATAGGATTAAACTGACCTGGTTATTTCTTTTTAAAAAAACTTGTGAAGAAAATAGCACCTCACCACTCAAAGATATAAAATAAAATAAAAAATATATATAGAGAACACACAAAGAATGAAAAAATAAAATAAAACAAGATAAAATATATAGAGACCACACAAAGATCATGGATAAGTGAACCGTTTTTTCCTAAAAAAATTAATGTAGGTTGATGAAAATAATCTTATTATACCATATCTAATCTTAAATTAAAATTTATCGACCTTTCTTTGTTTTTTCATGTTTGCAACTCTTTTTTATGTATCATTTATGGTATAGAATTTGAAATTTTTTGAAATACCTTTTTTTTGTAAGATTTTTTAATATTCATTGTTTTTATATCTTTTATCTACTTTTGTTTCTTAGTGGAATTTTAATATTTTATTTCATGTGTGCTTCTATTTCTTTTCCTTTTTAATTTGGTTTGGAAATTTTTTAAATATATATTGTTTTTATATTTATCTAGTTTTATTTTGGAAAAGTGGAATTTTAATTTGGTCTTACATCTTTTGGGGACATATAAACAATCCTAAAATAGTAATGAAAATCTCAAATATAGTATATATTATGTTAAGCGAGTATATACTCCATTAGAGACAACAATTTATTAATGTATGTATTTCATTAGACAAGTTTATATGTCGCACTACAAAAGTGGGGTGTAACATTTTCCATCAATCACATGATGTTGTCCCCTTATTCACATGTTGTGGAAAAATTTCATTTAACACATGCAAATGGACAATTTATGAGGAAACATGAATAAAGTTCTAAAAACATTTGCAATGTTTTCGTCCTCATTGTAATAGTTATCCCTTTTGTTTGCGTTCTTTGAAGAGGGACCAAGGCTAAAAGGATGCGGAGAAGCCTGAATTGTCCTCCCTCCTTTAGCTTAGGTGCTCTTTTTAGAATTCTTAAGTCTACTTTTGTACAATTAGAAAAATAAATTTAATTGTAAATCCATTTTACAGCAATACAAATTTAAAAACTAGCTGTTAAACCTCATTTGATCCACAAAATCGAGTTATTTTTTAACATTTTCACTTTTTCAATCTCATCACAAAGATTGAACAAAAAAAATTACAGCTTCATCAGCTCCATTACAAAATCAGAAAAAGCAATTTAAAAACCAAATTAAATTTTCATAATACATCTTAAACTCAAAATTACTAGCAAAAAAAAAACATAAGACCTTGATTAGAAAACTATAATTTGTTTAAAAAAATTTAAATAAATCAGTATATACTTTTAGATAATCACAAGAATTTTTTGTGATTTTAAGAAGATTTATAGGAATCAAGACGATTTTTAAATTTTATGTGGACTTTTTTCGAATTTTAAAGGTTTTCAAGGAGTTATATCGATTTTTTTCCAAGAAAAAGAGTAAATTTTTTAAGAGTATAACAGTAAGTTACCATGCATGATTAGGGTTAACCACATATTTAGTTAGTTTCGGTTACGATATGGACTAAAATAAATATTGTCTTAATAAAATAGGAACCTAAGGGGATTTACCAATTTTACAGGGACTTTTTCTGATTTTCATAAATTTTCAAGGAGCTACATCGATTTTTCCCTAAAGAAATATTGAAGTAGATTTTACATTTAAAAAGCTAAAAATTCTCATACTCGGATCCAAACATATTTTCAGCGTTTAGTTTTGAAAAACCACCATTTTCTTTTTTTAGGCTAAAAATCTTGCGGTTAAAAAGTTAAGAGAACAATATTTTTCAAATATTGTGTTTGAAACATAAGATTTTAAGAATTTTAATGTTTCAATCTCACATCCAAATGCAACTTCACTCATTCATGCAATAACTCATGAGGTCCATGAGGTCCAAAATTATTACGAATATTTTTAAATCATATGTTTATATCTAATATAATTTTTTAATATAATATATATTTCACAAGAGATTTCAATACTACAAACTGCAAAAATAATGTGGCTCTAATTTATAATTAGTTAACTCCATCGGCCGATCCAACTTTTAAGTCAACCATTGATTCAAATTTCTTTTTGTGTCACAAACATGTAGGACACCAAATTTATCAGGAAATGGAATATAGAATAGGATTGCATAAACACTGGAATAAAGTGTGGATGAGTCCATGATGATTAAAAGGGAATCTAGGGTAAGAAAGCCCATGGGCTAAAATCCCCCTGCGGGTTAATCGGACTCATCTTCCCCGTCAGGTCGGGCAATACCAGGTCAAGCCGGACATACACTGCACGTCAGGCATCTAATCCCGACCAATTAAGGATGAATACTTGACACTGCCTGAATGAGTCAAGATGGCAGAATACACGATGGCCGACCTGAAGTATAGATTGTCCAAACCATAATACCCGACCTGAAATGCAGGTCGGCCATACATCTGCCCCTGTGGAGTAACGGTTAACAAGTGAAATATTCCCTGATATTGGTGTAATGCCTCCGTACCCAAGACTCTATTTTGAAGCTTGAATACGATTCATTTACTCAACTTTCCACAAAACACGAGGTATTTAAAACATAAGAGATTTATTAAAAACAATGCCAAATAAAAAACATAACCAGGATCTAAACATAATTCATCATGAACGCGGATGATTAGAAACAAATAGTTTTAACTCAAACATCCAATTGTTTTTGCTGAAAAGGACTAAGGAAACTACATGACAGACAAGGCTTATTCAACCACCTAAATGCAACGGAAGATAAACGTGCAAGCTATGATCTCCACCACCGAGATCAACGATCGCCAACGGCTACTCTAAAAAGTTGGGGAAAGGAGGGGTGAGCTACCACGCGCTCAGTGAATGGACCTTTAGGTCCCAATAATAATTTATATCACAAATATCATTTGATAATATATCATAAAAATAATTTGCAATATACAGTAAATGATTTCTACAATATAATAATTCCCAAGTAAATCATAACTTAACAAAACTCCTTTCAATTGCATGATTTCAATTAACAGTAAATCATGTGATGTGTATGAATGCAATGGACACGCATGCATGTATTCCATGACACCTAGCCTTCTACGGCACCTAGCCGCAAGGATTTCGCACAAAAAATCGGATCACCTAGACATAAGTCACCTAGACTCGGGTCCATTCTGAACCGTAGTCACCTAGACTAAGCCACCTACGCTACATCACCTAGACAAATGCGATGCATGCATGATCAACACATATTTTCATTCAATAAGATGCATGCGACAGTTTCAAATATGATAACATTTTCAATGTCACGCCCCAGGGCGGCTATCCCCGAGATGTGGCAATAATATAAAGTATCAGCTATCAAATACAGGAGGTCAACAATGACGTCAATATAAAAAGCACAAGATTAACAAGACAATGATAACTGATGACTCATCAAAATGCGGAAGCATACAAATACCAACAATGTCTGCAACTCAAAAACGTTATTACAGACTCAAACACACAATTAATGTCCTGTGAGAGCCAAGTCTAGTCTAATGAAAAATACAACATATGCAACACGCACGATTTACAATACATCAATAACTCTAGGACGTTAGGAGGCATACCCATAGTATACTTGATGGGTATAAGAGTCACGTGATGACGTGACTGTCGACGTGTGAAAATTCACGTGTGTGGGGGTTCTTCGGGGATTCGGATCCGGTGCGCGCCTTGGCGGGCTCGGATGGATCGTCTCTCGGAAGGGTGGTGGGGTTTCGTTCCGAGTCAAGGCGCCCGACAACGTGTGAAAATCCAGTGTGTGTGTGATCGCCATCTGCTTTTTTGAAAAGCAGGAAAAGTTGGGTTGGATTTGATCGCCTTGCAGGGGGAGTTTGTGGGGTCCCCGCTCTGAGACACGGATATACCGTACATAGAGGCGAAAAACAGGAAATCCTATTATGCTTTCGGGGCTTGACTAAAGGAGTCTTGGGACAAAAGGGTGCAGGTGGGGTGTGGATAAAGGGGCGGCTAGTGGGTTTCAGCCGTCGGGTAGGGGGCGGCTAGCTAGGGTTAGCCGTCCGGGGCCTGGGTGGGTTTTGGCAGAACCTGGGCAGGGAATGGGCTTGGTTTTGGCAGGGGTTAAACTGGGTTTAACCTGGGTTTTAGAGGGTGGACTGAGAGGGTGATTTGTGTAGGGAAATGAGTTTTCTTCTCTCACAAATGGCGCTCTCTCTCTCTCTCTCGGGATTTCAAGTGGGTCTGGGAATTGTGGACTTGTGAATCAAGATTGGGGGATGTGTGTATTATTATTATTTTTAGAAATGTTTTGAACCCCCTCTATTTATAGTAAAAGAGAGGCAGGGGAATATCCAGGGGGTAATAGAGTGGTTTGGTTAATAGCGTGTGTGATTAGACCCCTCAATAATTCTCTGGTTCATCTGTCAGAGACTAGGTGAAGGGCGGCTAGTTATAACTAGCCGTCCAAGATGGGGCGGCTACTTCCTGGTAGCCACCCCCATCATGACCTGCTAAACGTCCCATCTCTGACAAGCGGTGGCTTGGGTCGGTTACTTGGTTTGATCCGGCCAAGATGGGGCGGCTAAAGGTCACAACCTGCCGCAATGATCAGCATTTAATGCTTTTTTTGTCCCATCCAGGGAAGCAGTTCAAAGTCGGCCAAGGGGCGGCTAGTGGAAACTAGCCGCTTGGTTCCAGGTTTTTTTTTTAAGGTTTGGGCTAGGTTTCAGGTTCCTAGGGTTTGGGGCTAGCTTTTAGATTTCTAGGGTTTTGGGGCCAAGGTTTGGTTTTTAGGGTTTGGGGCCAGGATTTAGGTTTTTCTAGGGTTTGGGGGCCAGGTTTTAGGGTTTCCGGTCTTCTGAAGTTGGGTTTTCTATTTGATGTCCAAATATGGGTTATTTCCAGGTGTTACTTGAAGTATCCGTCTTTCTGGATGGTAAAAATTGGGGTATCTACAATTGTCCCTCATCGGACGGAGTCTTTGCGCGAAGCAGGAAAGACTTTGACCGATGATAAGGAAAGAGACCCCTATTTTGGCCAGCCCGACCTTCAAGAAGTTATGACAACACGAACAGTACTATTCGGGGAGTTGATTTAGACCGTCAGAGGCTAGGTCTTGACTTAGAATTTTCAACCGAAAGGATGATCCAGGTAGAAGGCGGGAAAAGTAAATGGTGAGTGATCCAACCCGCGGTCGGGGTTCTTAGCTATTGTGCACGGAGCAGCCCAACGTCAGTTTCCTCGTGCCTACCATTCCCGTGCTTGGACAAACTCAGCAAGGAGGGGATATCGCCGACTGAAAGCAAGTAAAGAGTTGAGTTGGTGAATTGAATCATCCGTAGGATAAGAACTCTGGAAAAGAACCAGAATTGAAGAAATTCGAACAGAATGGTACCAAAAGTGTGGTAAAACTTTGGGAAAATCGTGTTTTGGTCAAGTAGTGCTTGGAAATAAGCCAATACATGGCTGTTTGTTTTTGGAAAACTGGAATTTAGGACTTGGAAGGAAGTTGGAAATGGGTTAAGTGAGAGTTTGAAAAGCTGATAGGGGCGGCTACTCGCGGATAGCCACCCCATAACTGGGTCCCTTATAACCGAAAAGACCCTCTCTCTCCATACGTTTCAAAACGGTTTCTCTCCCTCCACTACTCCTTCTTCTCTATTTTAAAGCCAAACAAAAAAAACCTTGATTCCTTTGCCTTTTCTTCCTCCATTTCGACCTAGATCCGTCCTTCTCTCTTGATTTCGAAACCCTATGTTTAGGTTCTCCTTTTTCTTTTCAATCTGAGGAAGATGACAAGGTCAAAGGTGATTGCTTCGAGGGGGAAATGACCACGGGTGGCTCATGGAGAGCGTAGCCCGAGCTCTTGATCATCGGAGAATGATAGGCCGGAGGTAGAGGCCGTGGGGGAAGTTATGGGTGCGGCGGAGGTGCCGTTGGTGGGCATCGGCACGGGTGAGGTTAGGGACTTGCCTTTGGGGGCTGCCCCGGAGGTTGGGAGTAGTATGATAGGATATACACACAAGAGGAAGAGTGGGGATCGACCGGTGGTGGTCGAAGAGGTGGTTCCGGAGGTCGGAGGAACATTCATCCAAACACTTTATTCCATACATTTTGTTTAGTTTTAGTTTTTCTAGGAGGTGGAGGTGCTGAAGAAGAAGGTGTGATGCCTGGCCCAGGCCCAAGAGTCCCAAGAGGCCCATGGATTGGGTGAGAGTGAGGGTGTTTAATCTCACATCGCCTAATGAGAGGAGATAGTTTGTGCTTATATGTGAGCACAGCTTTTACACATTAAAACACGTTTTAAAGCTGTGAGCCCATTTAGAGGCAAAGTGGACAATTTCTTGCTGTATAAGCCTGGGGCGTTATAATTGGTATTAGAGACTATCCATTTCACGATGGTGGGTGTGGGTGGCCCCACACGAGGACGTGTGGCCTATTAGGGGGGTGATTGTGATGCCTGATCCAGGTCCAAGAGTCCCAAGAGGCCCATGGATTGGGTGAGGGTGTTTAATCCCACATCGCCTAATGGGAGGAGATGGTCTGTGCTTATATGTGAGCACAACTCTTACACACCAAGACGCGTTTTAAACCCGTGAGCCCATTAGGGACAAAGCGAATAATTTCTTGCTGTGTAAGCCTAGGGCGTTACAGAAGGTGCATCAGTGGATCGAGATGGTGGTATCACTGGTTGAGCCAGTGTGGTAAACTCTTCGTGTCGATGTGGTGTACCTAAATACTCTGCGTGGTCTACGTACATATGTCTGCAAAGGTCTCATGGACATCGATGAACTATGTGGTACATCTTGAATGTGTTGTGGAATTGGAGCTGGTTGGTGTGGCTGCTCATGTACATCCTGATCAAGGTGTATCAAATCACTAAATAGCTCCTTGATGGTGAACATGGGCTCAGACTCAACCAAATCAGCCCCTGTCATGTCATCATCGAGGCGATTATATATTGATGCAACGTAGGAGCTCTGGTACTCGGATTGTTCCCTATCCTCCACCATCGCCTCCGCAAGGTCACGTGTCATCGCTGCTATGCACCCCCACTCATTAGAATCAGGATGTAATACTGCGCCCCGTGCAAGCATCTCATTAATATCGTGTCCAATTGTCATCTAGTAATGAAAAATACAATATTTAGAGATAGTTGAAAGTAAAAGTAAAAATTAAAAAAAAAATTCAGACCTGAACTTGTGCAATATAGCCAGGAGGGCGTCATGGGGGTGGTGGTGGTGTTATATGCCTCACTGTCCTCTCCCAGTACCACTCCATGTATCCTCTAATATTCTGAATTCGAGGGAATTGATGGATGTGTTCATCATGTTGTTGCCAACGCTCAATATAAGATTGATGGAACTCCATCCAATTTACACCCTGTCTACCTCGCCTGTTAACCCTATCCATATCCTCCGCATCAGCTGGTATATCTTGGTGTCATCCAACCTGACGCGCAACCCGATCAGGTAGGTGCATCTCAACGATATCAAAACAAATCAATGGAACTCTAGTCAACCACAACATATGATGGTCTCTACAAATCGGTGGAAGTGACTCATATTTTCCGACATATGGCTGCCATACGAACTACACAAAATTAAAGAATTAATATTCAGAGTTAACTACGTGTGTTATAAATAATAAAACTTGATCATTTACTTGTGGCTGATCCTGGTAGTCGAATTGTGCTCTATACCACATCAGAACACGTGTGCTTTCATCAAACCTTTGAAATATCTTCCACCTAAATGAATAAATACAGTTGATTTATACATTAAACCCATACATATTAGTTGTAACATAAATAGGATTTTCGAATTACCTAGCTCCAAGGCTAGTACAAAGTTCCCTGTAATATTGACTAACATGTAATCTTTCCCACAACCATAACTGCAATATAAAACAATTGTATGAAACCGAAGGTTTCTACATATATTACCATGAATAGTTAAAAAGATAAATTGATATAAACCGAGAAGCGCAAAAAACCAGCTCTGAACCGCTCACACTCCCTGGAGGGCTCTATACAGGGACATATCCCCAAGAATAACATCCAGCATTAAATCTCTTAAAAGATAAAGCCAACAACCATGATCTTGTTCCCCGTGCCATTGAAGATCGGCTCCAAGGATAGAAGATGCTTGGGCACTTTTAACCTCGCCATCTCAACATCTGCATGATGCTGAAATTTTCCAGCCAAGATAGAAGAATCCCCCCTTCAACTTCCCTGGTGGAGGGACCACCTAACAATTCCTCACGACCGATCAAACATAGTCACCCCTGTCGTAGTAACAATGGGAGGACAACCATAAACTTCCTCCAAGTGATTGTCCTCCCCTTGACCGGTAGAATGTGTTAGTCTTGTCAGAGATGGTCATTTATCAACTCTAATGATCTCATCTGTTTACAATCTAGACAGGTCATGATGGGGACGGCTACCAGGAATACAAATTTTTTTAGTAGCTGAAAATTATAAATGAACGAGATAGAGGGATTACCCCATCTTGGGCGGCTAAAATATAATAGTTATAAATAACCGCCATGGATTAAATATAATCTTAAATAAACACATAAAAGGACTGGTCTTAGATAGTGTTTGTATGTGTACTGACATTTATTTTTTATGGCCTTTCTCAATAACAAGTATATGAATGACATCATCTCTTTTATCCATGAGTCGGCGGGTTGAACAAGGCGCTCCGCCAGTAATGAGGATTATTTTCAATAGGTCTAATAATATTATCAAACACACTATTAATAAGGAAAATCAAACCATTGTGGCTATTACCCCCTGGATAGATAATGAAACTTCCCCTGCCTCTCTTTTACTATAAATATCAAATAGAAAACCCAACTTCAGGGAAACCCTAAAACCTGGCCCCCAAACCGAAAACCCTTGGCCCCCAAAAATATGGCCCCAAAACCCTAGAAACCTCTTGGCCCCAACAAAATCCCTGGCCCACACATCCCCCAACCTTGATTCACAAGTCCACAAAAGCAGCATTTCCAAACCCACTTGAAAAACCAAGTCCCTAGAGAGAGAGCGAGAGAGAGCCATTTGTGATAAATAACCGAGGTCTCTGAAGAAAACCCCTTTCCCTACCCCCTGGACAAAATAGAGGGAGTTAAAAATATTTCACCCTCCCCCAACCTCAGTCCACCCAAACCCACTTCTAAAACGAGAGAGAGCCAGGTTAAACCTAGTTTAACCCATGCCAAAACCAAGCCCATTCCCTGCCCAAATCCACCCAGGCCCTAGAAGGCTAACCCTGGCTAGCCGCCCCCTGCCCGACGGCTGAAACCCACTAGCCGCCCCTTAACCACACCCCACCTGCACCCCTTTGTCCCAAGACTCCTTTAGTCAAGCCCTGGAAGCAGAATAGGAATACCTGTTTTTCACCTCTGTGTACGATATATCTATGTCTCAGAGCGGAGACCCCACAAACTCCCCCCGCAAGGCAATCAAATCCAACATCAACTTTTCCTGCTTTTCAAAAAAGTAGGTGGTGATCACACACACACCGGAATCCACTTGAGCCACTGTCGGGCGCCTCGACCGGGAACGATACCCCACCACCCTTCAGAGAGACGATCCAGCCGAGCCTGCCAAGGCGCGCACTGGATCCGAATCCCCGAAGAACCCCCATACACGTGGATTTTTCACACACCGACAAATCTGGCAATCACGGTGGGACATCCCTCGTGAAAAACAACAAAAGGTAATCCTCTTCTGCCTCCCTTTTACAAGCTTGACTAGAATTCTATTAACCTTCTAGAAGGTTAGAGTTTCCCACCCCTCGAATCAAATCATCCTCTACTTTGCATTATAGCATCATTTACTGCTTTGCAAGCTGTACACCACTGCGCAATCCTTTACTGCTTTGTAAGCCGCACACCGTTGCGCAATCCTTTACTGCTTTGTAAGCCGCACACCGTTGCGCAATCCTTTACTGCTTTATATCTGCTTTCATACCCTTAAATCATTCCACACACATCATGGAATCCCACCTAGAGGAGGAGATACTAGAAGAGAGAATCACCACCTAAGAGGGTCAGGCCACACAACTCCTGACCCGTCTAGAGAAACAAATGGCAAGTCTAGGGTACCAAACGGTAGAGAACATGTTTCATCCACACGCATCATGGAATCCCACCTAGAGGAGGAGATACTAGAAGAGAGACCCCTGTCAAACCCCCTCAGGCCACTCCTAAAACCCCGAGCATCTTTTCGTTCGCCCCCCTTTCCCCCGCAAATCCAATGTTCCCGACCGTTTCCACCCCAGGCCCTTACCAAGCCACCCCAAACCCGAGACAGCTAGGCAGCTCTCCCAGGGGAGAAACGCTAGATGAAACTATCTGGAGAATCCTCTCCGTGACTGGTCCTTCAACCCCCAAGCACGTCTCTACATAACCTGAGACAAATCCCATCAGTCCACTTACCGGAGGGATTAAAAATCCCCAAGTTCCGCCGGTATAACGGTCGTGGATACTCAAACATTCATTTAACTGCCTTTTATCTAGACGCCTGACCGTTTCTTGATAATCAACCTCTGCTAATCTTCCACTTCCAGAAATCATTGAAAGGAGAAGCATTGCAATGGTTCTCCACCCTCCTTGTAGATCACTTGTCGAACTTCTCGGCTGTAAGCGAGAAATTCTTGGGCCACAACGGTTACCAAATGATCAAAACCCCCTCTATTTCAGATTTAACCGTAGAGAGAATGAGGCCTAGGGAGGAATTTGAACAATACGTGTCTCGATGGCACACACTTGTCCACTGGACCGGCCTACGACTCACAGAATGTCAAGAAATTGATATGATGTTACAAAGCGTGAGTCCAGAGCTTTGTACGAGCCTTTCATATGGAGACTGTACTACGTATCAACTTCTAATTGACCGTCACAACAGGATTTCCCGTTGTGCATCCCCAATAGTCTAAACCCAGTCCCCATCTATCAGCCATAGGGTTGGACAACCGCCACGAAAGGCGCAGACCCCCACGGTAGAGGGGATTACACAGGTTTAGGCACTCTACTCGAACGGAGCATGGGTTCCTGATCGAGGAACGGCTCCGAGATAGTACCCGCTCGGTTTACCCGGATATACCCCGTCTCGGCAACCAAACCAAAATTTTATTACCCGATCAGTACCCGTCCCTGTGCTGACACAACGGAACCCAATAATCCAAAGTTCCCCAGTCCAAAGCCCCATAATTTCAAGACAAGGTCAGCCTAGGACCCCTTTCTATTCCACTCTCCTGAGAAACCAAAACCCAACCCCTAAGCAACCTACACCTAGCCCCTACAAAGAGGCTACACCCTCCTATAATCCAAGAGGATCAAGTAAGAGGAGTTGTTATCCACTCCTCCCAGAAACCCTAGGGAACCTCTTCAAAGCCCTGATAGAAACCAACAACCTTCCCTTGCCCACGGCCAAGCGTTCACCTATCGGTGCCAACACCTCCCTTTCTTGCCCTTATCATCAATATCACGGTCACACCATCGAACAATGCTTCTCATTCTGAGACATCGTTTACGACCTTAATGAAGAAAGGCGTTTAGACTGGGCCACAATCATAGGACTTATGAACATCTTGGTTACACCAAAGGCCCAATCAAATCCACCGCCCAGGCAAAGCCCAGAAAAACCTGGCCCTATAAAAGCCAAAACACAAAACCCAAAGCCAACCACGGAAGTCCTCGTAGAAGAGCCGGAAAGCCTAAGCTTCGAAAGCATTTACACCATAAGGACCGTCGACCGCGAAGAACCACCCAGGATCATTCTAGGCAGCTTAATTCTCCCAGCCCCTGCCCCCATTCTCCCAGTTCCTTCTCCCATTCTGCTGGCCCCTTCTCCCATTCTCCCGGCCCCTTCCCCCATTCTCCAGGCCCTTCTCCCATACTCCCAAACCCCATAAGGCCTCCCCTCCCTAAACTAATCCACCAGTTGTCACCCACCTTGTCAAACGGCAAGAGCCCGAACCCGTCACAGCTACATCCCCAGACCACGGTCAACACCTTAAACCATCACACTACTAGGGCAGGAAGAATCTTCTACGCCGTCCCCTCTTATAGGCGTCCCGTACCCGAGACGGAAACTAAGGAGCCCAATGTCGGGGATAAGATCGATATCCTCGACCAACTCTGAGGAATCCCCGTGAAAATCTCAATCTTAGAGCTAATTGAAACCTCAGAACATCACCAACATGCTCTAAGAATGTTTCTGAAAAGGGTCCAAGTTGACCCACAAATCTCAACCCTAAGTGTGTCGATAGTTTTGGCTTCTGCGGGATTAGGACCGATGATAACCTTTAGACCCAAAGAAGAAATTCATGATAAGGTCATCAACACCGCCACCCTGTGCATAATTGATAAAGTTCTGATTGACACTGGCGCAGGTGTAAACCTCATGTCATTGCGCACCTTCAAACACATTGACGAACACATGACCACACTCCTCAAAACAGACACCCATATATTTGCCTGTGACAAAACGGCACGTCCGGTTCTTGGTTTTAAAAGCTTCCAGTTGAGAATAGGACCCCTAGAAACTAGCGCTGAAGCATATGTCCTAGAAATAGATTCGGATTGTAATATGATTTTAGGTCGTAAATGGTTGGCCTCTATCAAAGGAGTCTCTTCCCCCCTACACCAATGTTTGAAATTCCCCCTGTGGAATCAAATAATCAAAATACGAGAAGATGCAGTCAAGGGACCTAAAGCTAGGTTCACCGACAATGAGACCATCGCCATAAAAACCACCAACCCAAAGCCCATGGAAACCACCGTCCACATTCTAGACTTCCGACCAATTGGCTGGATCCCCAAGATCCTTCTCCCAGTTTTTCAAAGATAAGCCGCCCTAAAAATGAAAATCCCAACTGGCATATAATGAAGATCATGGGCCACATCCCGGTGAAGGCCTTAGGACTAAGGGATGGGATGGGATCTTAGATCCCATCCAACTCCCGGCCTGGTTAGATAAGAGAGGCCTTGGCTCGCCCAAACACCACATTAAACTGAAGGAAAAATGTGATTGGGGGTTATATGAATATTTCATTAAGGGAACAACCGCGAAACAAGCTGAAGAAGCCGCACACCCACACCCCTTTGATGTTACACAAGAAAGAGAGCCAAATTACCTATCAGGCTCCCTTGACTGGTTATTCCCACACCATGATGAATATTTAAGCACACACTCGCATCCGAACGATGACACCCCAGCTGACCAAGCACCTTCCCTCGCAGTGCCCAAGCATCCCAACAAAGGAGCGCCAGCTGTTGGAGGAAAGTCGGTTGAAACGCTTGGGCCAATCCAGTAGGTTGTAAATAATAAGTGTCATTTTCTTTAAAAAAAACCACCATTAGGATTGAAACTAAAACCTTAGGTTCCCTATTCGACGAAGATGACTTCACCCTAGCATGGCACCCTTTCAGTAACGACTCCGATCTCCTAAATAAGCTCTAATGGCTAGCTAGTCAGGCCAAGGGTCCTAACCCTGATACCACATTCAGAACGAACAAACTTACTAGGAGTCAGATACCTGACCAAATCATTAGTAGCATAAAATGGTATAACGGGCTATTTTAGGCTTAGAAAAATTTGAATCAATAGCAGTCATAGAAGAACCAGACCTCGATAATATAGAAAACTTAAGCGATGGTTTGGGAGTCTTCAAAATCTGTGATGAGAATGAAGGAAGAAGAAGACATATCCGAGGAATTTGAGCAGAGCCTTCAGAGATTGATGAGAAGACAGAAGAAGCGGACAAAAAGGTAGAGGAGCTGAACATGGGGTTTGAGGCTGACCCCAAAATCATTTTAATTAGCGCAGAGCTGAAACACGACGAAAGAGAAAGCCTAGTTGAAATACTACGTGAGTATAATGATGTATTTGCATGGTCTTACAAAGACATGCCCGGACTCGACACCTCTTTAGTCGAACACCGATTAATTCTAGAGCCTAATGCCAAACCGATAAAACAAAAGTTAAGGCGCCTTCATCCTGAGGTAACTTTAAAAATTAAGGATGAGGTGGACAAGCACCACCAGGATAAATTTATCCGGGTAGTCTTATACCCAAAATGGGTAGCTAATATCATTCCAGTATCCAAGAAAGATGGAAAAATCCGAGTGTGCATCGACTTCAGGGACCTCAATCGAGCGTGCCCAAAAAATGGCTTCCCACTCCCACATATTGACCTTCTTGTCGATAACACGGCAGGTTATGAGATGCTTTCTTTCATGGATGGCTTTTACGGATACAATCAAATTAGATTGGCAGAAAAATCCAGGAACCGATCCCCCCGGGAAAGCCCCCCACTTTCATCAACCTGTACATATTTACTTTCAGCTTTCAAAAAAATCCCAAAACCAAAATATTTGTTTAATCAACTTTCTAGTTAGCAAAATCCTGTACATATTTGTTTACAGCTTTTCTAAAAATCAAAAATAAAAAAAACGTTTGTTTACCAGTCTCCGCTTTCATCATCTCCTGTACATATTTGTTTACAGCTTTCCTAAAAATCAAAAATCAAAAAAACATTTGTTTACCAGTCTCCGCTTTCATCATCTCTTGTACATATTTGTTTACAGCTTTCCTAAAAATCAAAAATAAAAAAATGCTTGTTTACCAGTCTCCGCTTTCATCATCTCCTGTACATATTTGTTTACAGCTTTCCTAAAAATAAAAAAAAATAAAAACGTTTGTTTACCAGTCTCCGCCTTCATCATCTCCTGTACATATTTGTTTACAGCTTTCCTAAAAATCAAAAATCAAAAAAATGTTTGTTTACTAGTCTCCTCCTTCATCATCTCCTGTACATATTTGTTTACAGATTTCTAAAAATCAAAAATAAAAAACAACGTTTGTTTACCAGTCTCCGCTTTCATAATCTCCTGTACATATTTGTTTACAGCTTTCCTAAAAATCAAAAATAAAAAAAAACATTTGTTTACCAGTCTCCGCCTTCATCATCTCCTGTACATATTTGTTTACAGCTTTCCTAAAAATCAAAAATGAAAAAAAATGTTTGTTTACCAGTGTTCGCTCACATCATCTCCTGTACATTTTGTTTAAAGCTTTCCTAAAAATCAAAAATAAAAAAAACGTTTGTTTACCAGTCTCCGCTTTCATCATCTCATGTACATATTTTTGTTTACACGCTTTTCTAAAAAAACCAAAATACAAAAAATATATGCTAATCAGCTCTCATTCCCCAACCCTGAGCATATTTATTTCCAGCTTTACTTCCACCTTTCCCTCTAAACAAAAAGGTTTTCTAAATGTATTTCCATACTGCCAAACAACGAAAATATTCCCATGCTTTTTTCTCAAAACAAAATGTTTTCCAAGCCTTATTTCCCTGCTTTCCCACAAACAAAACGTTTTACAAATCTTTATTTCATGTTTCCCTACAAAAAGGGGTTTTAAAAAACCTTATTTCCATGCTTTCCTACAAACAAAACATTTTTCCAAGCTTTATTTTCATGCTTTTCTTCAAACCAAAACAGCTTTACAGGCTTTATTTCCATATTTATCAAACCAAAAGTATCTTCCGAACTTTACTCCCATGTTTTCCCTCCCAAAAAAAAAGAGATGAAAAAATATTAAGAGTGGCAGACCACGCCCAGGCCAACCAAAGAAGGGTGGCAATGGCATTTGAAAAGAAATTAATAGAAAGGAAATTCAAAATTGGGGAGTTAGTACTCAAGCAAATCATGCCACCAAGGCAGCCTCACCCAAAAGGAAAGCTGCAGCCCACATGGGAAGGACCCTATGTGATCACCCATGCCTACTCCGGGAATGCCTACCACTTGGTAGACGCCGAGGGAGTTGAGATTTCAGGTTCATGGAATGCACTTTATCTAAAGAAATTCCATGCGTAGAAACTTTCAATACTTGAGAAATATTATTCTTCATTCATGCAATTTTCAGCGTTTAGCACTTGATGATAGAAATATAAGATTTCCAATGATAAACGTGTAGTTATTTAAACTCATATCCACCAACCATGCCATTTCCTTCACACACGTATGACTTAAGGATCGGTTCACTCGATAAAAGAAAAATTGCCTACCCTGTAGATTGGGACAATTTTAAACCCCAAAGCATCCCTCCCTTATTTCTGCCACTACTCGTATTAACCCAAGGTCATGATGAGGAATTGCCTGGACCTGACATATGTCCCAAAACTGGCTCTGACACTATACAAACACTTCTAGAGGGGAAGCACAAAAAGAATCGGGGTGAAAAATAGAAGAGCCCCCCTTAAATAAAAAACAAGAGCAATGAGAGGCCAACAAAAGAAAAATAACACCCAAGTGAACGGGTTAAACTCTCTACTTTAGCAAGCTTTCACGTCTTTACGCACAGTATATGCTAAACAAAGGCTATATTAGTACAGATCCGAACAAGCGGATTGTACTTTCCACCCAAAATTAAAGAAGTGGTAAAAAGAAGAAAGCCAGAGGGACCTAGAAAGTAAGACATTTGCTAGACTGGGACGATTCTAAATATTGCCCAAAAGAAAGATATTACTCTTACCCCATTCCCCCCTCACCTTTTATTTTTACAAAAGTGTTTTTTAAATTGGACTATGTCTGCTGGGAAAGATAAAATTTTGACCAAAAGTAGACCTTTTATATGATTACAACTGCACACACTTACATGAGTTTATTTAAAGACTGGCCCGTCCAAAAGAAGCTTATTGATTTGATTCCTGGTACATTCATGGATTTTCCAGCATGTTTAGAATAATATGATCAAGCATTTGAAAACCACGAAACTGAAAAATTGACACCCAAGGCTTGTACCCTTCAAATACAATCCTGGTTTAGACATAAGTGTAGATACCCCAATTTTGACCGTCCAGAGAGACAGAAATACTTCAAGTAACACCCGGAAATATCCCACATTTGGACATCTAGTAGAGAACCGAAGTTCAGGAAACCGGAAACCCTAACCCTAGCCCTAAACCTAAACCCAAACCCTAACCCTAGCCCTAGCCCTAGCCCTAACC
This sequence comes from Acorus calamus, assembly GCA_030737845.1. NCBI lineage: Eukaryota > Viridiplantae > Streptophyta > Magnoliopsida > Acorales > Acoraceae > Acorus > Acorus calamus. The sequence continues at coordinate 18,632,990 of CM060865.1, read as the reverse complement.
TAAACCCAAACCCTAACCCTAGCCCTAGCCCTAACCTAAACCCAAACCCAAACCCTAGCCCTAAGCTAAAACCAGAAAACCAGAAACCCAAAAACCCTAAGTCCCTGGCAAGGGGCGGCTAGACCTAACTAGCCGCCTCCTACCAGGCGGCTAGTTAGCACTAGCCGCCCCCCTGGCCGACTTTGGACCAGTCCCCTGGATGGGACATAAAGCAATATTAAATACTGATCATTGCGGCGGGTGATGATCATTAGCCGCCCTATCTTAGCCGGATCAACCCAAGTAACCTACCTAAGCCACCGCTTGTCAGAGATGGGACGTTTGGCAGGTCATGATAGGGGCGGCTACCAGGAAGTAGGCGCCTCCTCCTGGGCGGCTAGTTAGCACTAGCCGCCCTTCACCTGGTCCTAACAGAAGAACCAGAGAATTAATGAGGGTCTAATCACACACACTATTAGTCAAGCCACTCTTTTACCCCCTGGATATTCCCCTGCCTCTTTTATACTATAAATAGAGGAGATCCTAAGCCTTCAATCCATCATCCACAAATCAACATCCACAATCCAAAAGACACCCATACACAACCCACAATTCACATTCCCTTTCCCCACTAGAAATCCCAAGAGAGAGAGAGAGAGAGAGAGCCCCTTTTGTGAGAGAAATACCCATTTCCCTACATAAAATACCCTCTCATTCCACCCTCCAGAAACCCGGGCTAAGCCTAGCTTAGCCTCTGTCCAAAACCAAACCCATTTCCTACCGCAGTTCTGCCCAAACCAAACCAGGCCCCGGACGGCTAAACCCTAGCAGCCGCCCCTCACTAGACGGCTTGATCCCACTAGCCGCCCCCCCTATACACACCCCATTTGCACCCCTATGTCCCAAGACTCCTTTAGTCAAGCCCCGGAAGCAGAATAGGATTATCTGTTATTCACCTCTGTGTACGGTATATCCGTGTCTCAGAGCGGAGACCCCACAAACTCCCCACGTAGGCGATCAAATCCAAACCGACCTTTTCCTGCTTTTAGAAAAAGCAGGTGGCGATCACACAAACCCTGGAATCCTCTTGAGCCGCTATCGGGCGCCTCAACCAGGAACGACACCCCTCACTCTTCCGAGAAGACGATCCGATCGAGCCCGCTAGGGCACGCATCCGATCCGAATCCCCGAAGAACCCCCACACACGCACACGCAGCCGTGCACCGTCGGGATCCTTTCCGACAGCACCGACACCTCGGAGGCTTCCGACGATACCGACAAATCTGGCGATCACGGTGGGACCTCCCTCGTAAAAAACAATGAAAGGTAATCCTCTTCTGCCCCCTTTTACAAGCTTGACTAGAATGCTATCAACCCTCTAGGAAGGTTAGAGTTTCCCACCCCTCGAATCAGATCCTCCTCTACTTCACATCACTGCATCATTTACTGCTTTGTAAGCCGCACACCGCTGCGCAATCCTTTACTGCTTTGTAGCCGCACACAGCTGCGTAATCCTTTACTGCTTTGTAAGCAGCACACAGCTGCGCAATCCTTTACTACTTTGTAAGCCGCACACCGCTGCGCAATCCTTTACTGCTTTGTAAGCCGCACACCGCTGCGCAATCCTTTACTGCTTTGTAAGCCGCACACCGCTGCGCAATCCTTTACAGCTTTATTTACTGCTTTATATCTGCATTCGTTCCGTTAAATCATTTCACACGCATCATGGAATCCCGCATAGAGGAGGAGATACTAGAGGAAAGAATCCACCAAGAGGGTCAGGCCACGCAATTCCTGACCCATCTAGAGGAAAAGATGGCCAATCTAGGATACCAATCCGTAGAGGACATGTTTCATGACCTCGCCGACTACCGCCAGGTCAAAACCCTAAGACAGGAGGCCCCTGTCGAAACCCCTAAGGCCGTTCCCAAAACCCCGTTCACACCCAGCCACTTGGTAAACCCGAGCGTCTTTTCGTTCACCCCCCTTTCCCCCGCGAATCCAATATTCCTAGCCGTTTCCACCCTAGGCCCTTACCAGGCCACCCCAAACTCGGGACCGCTAGGCGGACTCCCAGGGGAGAAACACTGTATGAAACCATCCAGAGAATCCTCTCCGAGACTGGTCCCTCAGCCCCCAAACACATGTCTCTACATAACCTGAGACAAATCCCGTCAGTCCACCTAACGGAGGGATTCAAAATCCCCAAATTCCGCCGGTATAACGGTCGTGGAGACCCAGACATTCATTTAACTGCCTTTTATCTAGATGCACGCCCGTTTCTAGATAATCAACCTCTGCTAGTCTTCCTCTTCCAGAAATCATTGGAAGGAGAAGCACTACAATGGTTCTCCACCCTCCCTGTAGATCACTTGTCGAATTTCTCGGCTGTAAGCGAGAAATTCTTGGGCCGCTATGGTTACCAGAGGATTAGAACCCCCTCTATTTCAGATTTAACCGTGGAGAGAATGAGGCCTAGGGAGGAATTTGAACAATACGTGTCTCGGTGGCGCACACTTGTCCACCGGACCAGCCTGCAACTCACAAAATGTCAAGAAATTGACATGATGTTACAAAGCTTCAGTCCAGAGCTTCGTACGAGCCTTTCGTACGGAGACTGCACTACGTTTTAGCTTCTAATTGACCGCCACAACAGGATTTCCCGTTGTGCAGCCCCTGTAGTCCAAACCCAGTCCCCACCTATCAGCCATAGGGTTGGACAACCGCCTCATAAGGCACAAACCCCCACGGTAGAGGGGATTATTACACAAGTATCGGCACTCTACCCGAACGGAGCACGAGTTCCTGATTGAGGAACGGCTCCGAGACAGTGCACGTCCAGTTTATCCGGATATGCGCCGCCTCGGCCAATCAACCAAAACTTCACTACTCGATCAGTACCCGTTCCCGTGCCGACACAACAAAACCCGGTAATCCAAAATTCCCCGGTCCAAAGCCATGTAATCTCAAGACAAAAGAAAAATAACACCCAAGTGAACACGTTAAACTCTCTATTTTAGCAGGCTTTCACGTCTTTACGCACGGTATACGCTAGACAACGGCTATATCAGTACAGATGCAAACAACGGACTGTACTTTCCACCCAAAATAAAGAAGTGATAAAAAGAAGAAAGCCAGAGGGACCTAGAAAGTAGGACATATGCTAGACTGGGACAATTCTAAAATATTGCCCGAAGGGTAGATATTACTCTTACCCCATTCTCTCCCCCTTTTTATTTTCGCAATGGGATTCAAAATTGAACTGTCTACCGGGAAAGGCGAAACTTCGACCAAAGGTACATCATTTCTAGGTTTACAACTACACACACTCACATGAGTTCACTTAGAAACTTGCCTATCCAAAGGAAGCTTATCTAACTTGACTCCTGGTACACTCATGGATTTTTCAGCATGTTTAGAATAATACGATCAAGCATTTGAGAACCATGAACCTAGAAAAACCGGCACCTAAGGCCTATGCCTTTCAAATACAACCCTGGTTTGGACATAGGTGACCACAAGGGCTCCTCCACGGGGACTTGATGGTATCTTTTACTTCAGAAAGTCAAAAATGTTACCCACTCACGTAAAAGGCCATTGAAGAATTAAAATGCCTACTTATGCCACAATACTTACGCATAAGTTCGCATTTTCCTTTTCCAAAGCACCTAGGCATTCGATTCTCTTGAAATATTAAAATTGACCCCCCATACCAATGATAAGATTACCCCCACCTACATTCATTCTACGCCCTTCCGCACATGCTTGAGAGAAAATTGTCCCACTTTCACACGCACTTAAAAGTTTTTCGCTCACGCACTTGGAATCCCTTCCTTGCATCTAAAGCATGGTTTCCCGCACTTTACTTTCTCGCATTATCTTTTCATTTACCTTAAGATGGATTGTAGCCCTTGACAATTCAAGCATGAAAGAGCTCGAAAGTCAGTGCAGGGGCGCAATCCGGACAGATTTGACACCTGGTCCATGGAAGGGATGTTTTTATAGGTCTCGAAGGTTGAAACGGTCACAAAGGCTTTCAGCAGCAGCAGCAGGCAGGAGTAGCAGAACCAGACTGCCCCAGGCAGGGGGCGGCTAGACCCGACTAGCCGCCTCCCTTTGGACGGCTAGTTCACACTAGCCGCCCCAGTTCTGTGTTCCAGGTAAGCATACCCCAAGCAGGGGGCGGCTAAACACACCTAGCCGCCCCCTGCCTGCTACCCTGAAATCTGCTGTCAGTCCCATTTTTAATCAAGTCTTCAAGTCTCCAATACCTGTTAAGAACATTTCTTTCCAAGAATTGCATACACACATTTCATACGCATATACCTTCATAAAACCAAAATGAATACACCTCGAAAAACGACCATATCTCAAAATCATATGTCCATCCATGAATCAAACCCATAAAGGCCAAGATTCATTTACACACACATACATGTTCATGAGAATTCAGCTAACTACACCAAACCATGCATACAAACGGGAAATTATAAAATTGCCCCGCCGAGACCATAAACATATATTGTTTTCTAAAAACCAAAGAGAGTGCATAAAAGAGAGTCTTTATAAAAGAGTGAGGAAGAGACGGGTCCACCAAGAGCTTCAAAATTCCAAAGTCTTGAGCTATACTCCACCAGAATATCACCTGAGTCAAAACAAATGAGAAAAGCATGAATTCCTCGCATATATACCATTCTTCTACCTAAAACCAAGACGCAAAAAAGCTATACCTCAGCGTATCGTCATCCGCTGGAGGCTGAGTAGGAGGAACATCCTGGCTTGGCTGAGAAGGGAGCGGTGACTGAGGAGAGGACTGAACCTCTGGAACATCAGGAGCGGCAGGAGTCTCTCGAACCGAAGACGTGGCCCTCGCATATATCCCACGACTCCGAGACACCGAAGGACGAGAAGCACGGCTGAAGGTGGCCCCAGTGGCTAAGAAAGCTGAGAGAGAATGGTCAGGCTCAAGCGAAAGAAGGTCAAGATCCGCTTCGGTCATGGAGCCCCCTCCAACCAATTTCCCCCTCATAGTCGCCTCCCAGAGATGGACTTGCTGCATATCTCTGTCTCTCCTCTCCAATCTCTGTCAGAGGCGACTCTCTGTCCCTCTAGACCGATCCTCGGCAGCCCTCAACCTCTCCTCCAACTCCCGTGCCCTCGCCTCTGATGCCCTGAGCGCCTCCCGATCCCTATGCCCGGCTGCCTGGAGAGAACGAACCAAGTCCCCCATCAAACCTCCGGGAACACCCGCCGAAGCCTCCAACTCCGACACCCTCATTTGGAAGGAGTCCCTCTCACGGCCTAGGGTAATGAAACCCTCCTCTCTCGAAGCCATCATAGACCTCAGCCGGACCGTCTCCTCCTCAGCTCGAGAAGCCCTACCCCTCGCCTGGCCCAGCTCCATCCGTGTGACTGTTAATTCGCTCCAGGCCGTATCTAGCTCCCTCGTCAACTCGAGCTCTCGCTCGGAAGCCATGGAAGGAGGAGGGGCGGAAGAAGAAGAAGCGCCATTGACCCTCGCTCTCGACAGAGCATCCACCTGAGCATCGAGGACCCGGACCTGGTCCTGCAAGCATCTCCGTTGCACCCGCAACGCCTTTATCTGCCTGGCCCGCACTTGGAGGTGCTCATTGGCGGTCTTGAGCCTCTTCTCCATCTCGTTCAACTCAACCTGCAAAAACAAATACCATTCAGAAAATATTCAAGCAAAGGAAAAGGGAGAAGAAGAGAAGGATTTTTCAACTTACGTAAGCGTCCGGGATCTCCTCCTCCATCGTCCCGAGGATACCCGCATACTGCTGATGATACCAAGCCAGGTATTCGTCACTCGAAGTCACCTCAGGACGACGCTCCACCAAGACGCCTCGGCCCATCCATCCCGCCACATACGTAGCGTAATTCCTCGGGAGGTTCATGTTCTGAGGAATCCCAGCCACCGGAATCGAGGGGCGCCGTGGCAGAGGATCGGGCACCCAATGATGATAGCCAAGCTGGCGGATGACCCGGTTGATCGCATGAAACACGACCTCATTGAAGTAGATCAACCAGACGTCTCGCGCCAGAGCCTCGGGAATCTCCTCCGGATAAGGCCTCCACGTCATCTAAAAAACATCAAAAGATAGGAAGAGCGCTTAGTCAAAAGAAAACCAAATACAAGCCAAGGAAACTCGAAGAAAAACTTATACCTCTTCCTCCGACAAGGCGCGGAAGGCCTCCCAGAATTGGGCGAGGCAGTGCAAGCGGAAGATCCTCGGGGTTCCCATCTCATAGCCCAAGGGAGGGCATGATCAAACGGTGTCAGAGTCGGGCGATCGATGGTGAAGTGCTCGTACCAGAAAATCTTGCAAAGCAAGAGGAAATTATCATGATCAAAGTGAGCTAAACCAAGAGAAAAGACATGTAACCACTTACACATACCTGAAGAAATGGCGCGAAGCCACCAAGATTCTTTCCCCCAGCCCTCTTGACTTTCTTCGAGAGCTCCGCAAAGAGATGGGCGAGCATCGCCGCTCCCCAGGCATAGCGTCCCATGCCCTCCAGGTCCCTCATCAGCAAGAGAGAGTGAGAGGAAACCTTATCGGAGGCCGTCGAAAAGAGGACCCGGCCGAAGAAGTAAAGAAAGAACGCCCTCAACTCCCTCCGTGCCCTCTATGGGCACGCGGCCGTCTCTCTCGCCTCGATCATCGCCCGCCTCCTCTCGAAGCTAGCTGCAGCTTCGCCCTTCTGACGTTCCGCAAAAGAACCGAGGCCATACTGCCCCGAAAGCCTCCCCAAAGGAATCCGGTTTAGCGTCCGCTCCCGCTCCACGAACTCCCATTCCCCGATCAACTCTCGAAACAGCCCCCTATAATCCGCAAGGGTGGCCGCAATCACTGCTTCCCCTAAGACCGGAAGGCCGGTGATCCGATGGACGTCCTCAAGGGTCGGCATAACGGCGCCAGTATGGAGGATGAATGTGCAACTCTCCGGGTCCCATCTCTCCGCCAATGCCTCCACATATGGGCGATGGACGTGGAATGCTCAATCAGAAAGAAGGAACGGAAGCCCGCTCCGTCCACTAAACTCCTCTCCTCCTGCCCCAAGGCATCATACCACCGCTTCGTCCCATGCCAAAGGGCCTGGATGCGATTCGGCCGCTGCAAAACAAACGAAAATGGGTTAGTCCAAAGCGATCGAGAGGTAAGGATCCAAGTCTAAACGAACTCATTTTCTAGAAACCATGCTTAGCACAATAAAACTCCTACACATTAAAATCCAAAAGAACAAAAAAGGGCATGAAATATAAGACTTCATACGAAAATTTACCCTCCTTTATTTGCAAAACATACCTATAAGATCACATGCTTTACCCTCTTATCCCACCGTGGTCATTACTCGTATGCTTCATTTTCAAAATACCGCTTATCATGCTTATATATACTTTCCAGGAACTAAGCATATGAAGGAACTTAGACCCATAAACATGCATGCATATACTCCCTCTTATACTCCCTCTTACTCCACCATGGTCAAATACACATAAAGAACATACTTTGAAGATTACATACATACAAAACCATCACATACAAGCATACCAAGCCATTCCCTTTCCTTTCCTTTATATGCATAAAACGAACATGGATGTATGTATGAAGAATTATCTCCTTTTCTTTCTACAACCCGTACCCGTTCGCATGCTTACTATCCCACCGTGATTAACTTATACACAAGCATGCCTATTTAAAACACACATATACGAGTACAATACACATATACAACCTGTTCATACCACCAAAACACATGCATATACACCAAAAATAAAAGGCTAAGACTAAAAGGTTAGGAACATACCACGGCCCGTGTGGACCCAGGAGTGTCCACCTCGGCCTCGACGGGGTCGTCCATCCCGTCGTCATCTCCCTCCACTTCATCCTCCTCAAACACGGCTTCCTCGGCCTCAGCCTCAGCACCCACACCGGTCTCTACAGCCCCGGTGCCCGTACCCTCGGCCTCCTCGGCCTCACCCCTAACCTCTCATGTCCCTCCATCCTCCCCGCGCCGGAGATAAACTCCGCAAAAGCCCCCATAGCCCTACTTTTGTCATCCTCAGCCCTGGCCTCTGTGGCCTCCCTGTCCAACATCCCAACAAGGGCATCCAACGACGCCCTCACATCTTCACTAACCCCCTCGGCCCCTACTCCCCCGGTTGCACCCTCAACCGATCCCCCGACCCCCAAAACCACCTCCTCGACCACTGCCGGTCAATCCCCACGCCTCCTCTTGCGTGTATACCCTATCATACTACTCCCAACCTCTGGGGCAGCCCCCAAAGGCAAGTCTCCAACCTCACCCGCACCGATGTCCGCCGGCGGCACCTCTGCCACACCCATAGCTTCCCCCACGACTTCGACCTCCGGCCTATCGCTCTCCGACGATGAAGAGCTCGGGCAACGCTCTCCACGAGCCACCCGTGGTCGTTTCCCCCTCGAAGCAATCGCCTTCGACCTTGTCATCTTCCTCGGATTGAAAAGAAAAAGGAGAACCCAAAACTAGGGTTTTCAAATCAAGAGAGGAGGACGGATCTAGGTCGAAATGGAGGAAGAAAAGGCAAAAGGAATCAAGGTTTTCGGTTTAAAATGAAGAAGAAGAAGAGAGGAGGGAAGAGTAACCGTTTTGAAACGTATGGAGAGAGAGAGAGAGGGTCCCTTTTCGGTTATAAGGGACCCAGTCAGGAGGCGGCTACTCACGAGTAGCTGCCCCCTCTCGGGCGGCTAGTTACAACTAGCCGCCCCTCCCAGTTTCTCTGTAGTCATTTAAAAACCCCTTTCCAACCTCTTCTCAGCCCTAAATTTCAAGGTTTTCCATACCAAACAGCCATGTATTGGCTTATTTCCAGACACTACTTGATCAAACACGACTTTCCCAAAATTTTGCCACACTTTCAGTACCGTTCAAATTCGAATTTCTTCAGTTCTGGTTCTTTTCCAGAGTTCTTATCCTTCGGATGGTCCAATCATCAAATCAACATTTACTTGCTTTCTGTCGGCGATATCCCCTCCTTGCTGAGTTTTCCCAAGCACAGGAACGGTAGGCACGAGGAAACTGATGCTGGGCTGCTACGTGCACGATAGCTAAGAACCTGACCGCGGGTTGGATCACTCACCATTTACTTTTCCCCGCCTTCCACTGGATCATCCTTTCGGTTAAAAATTTCTAAGTCCAGACCTAGCCTCTGACGGTCTAAATCAACTCCCCGAATAGTACAAATCGTGTTGGCATGACTTCTTGAAGGTCATGCCGACCAAAATAGGGGTCTCTTTCCTTATCATCGGTCGAAGTCTATCCTGCTTCGCACAAAGACTTCGTCCGATGAGGGACAATTGTAGATACCCCCATTTTGACCGTCCAGAGAGACAGAAATACTTCAAGTAACACCCAGAAATATCCCACATTTGGACATCTAGTAGAGAACCGAAGTTCAGGAAACCGGAAACCCTAACCCTAGCCCTAAGCCTAAACTCAAACCCTAACTCTAGCCCTAGCCCTAGCCCTACCTAAACCCAAACCCTAACCCTAGCCCTAACCTAAACCCAAACCCTAACCCTAGCCCTAAGCTAAAACCAGAAAACCAGAAACCCAAAAACCCTAAGTCCCCGGCAAGGGGCGGCTAGACCTAACTAGCCGCCTCGAGGCGGCTAGTTAGGTCTAGCCGCCCCCCCTGGCCGACTTTGGACCAGTCCCCTGGATGGGACATAAAGCAATATTAAATGCTGATCATTGCGGCGGGTGATGATCTTTAGCTACCCTATCTTAGCCGGATCAGCCCAAGTAACCGACCCAAGCCACCGCTTGTCAGAGATGGGACGTTTGGTAGGTCATGATAGGGTCTAATCACACACACTATTAGTCAAGCCACACTTTTACCCCCTGGATATTCCCCTGCCTCTTTTTTACTATAAATAGAGGAGGTCCCAAGCCTTCAATCCATCATCCACAAATCAACATCCACAATCCAAAAGACACCCATACACAATCCACAATTCACATTCCCTTTCCCCACTAGAAATCCCAAGAGAGAGAGAGAGAGAGAGCCCCTTTTGTGAGAGAAATACTCATTTCCCCACATAAAATACCCTCTCATTCCACCCTCCAGAAACCCGGGCTAAACCTAGCTTAGCCTCTGTCCAAAACAAAACCCATTTCCTACCTAAGTTCTGCCCAAACCAGACCAGGCCCCGGACGGCTAAACCCTAGTAGCCACCCCTCACCAGACGGCTTGATCCCACTAGCCGCCCCCCCCCTATACACACCCCATTTGCACCCCTATGTCCCAAGACTCCTTTAGTAAGCCCCAAAGCAGAATAGGATTATCTATTTTTCAACTCTGTGTACGGTATGTCCGTGTCTCAGAGCGGAGACCCCACAAACTCCCCACGTAGGCGATCAAATCCAACCCGACCTTTTCCTGCTTTTAGAAAAAGCAGGTGGCGATCACACAAACCCTGGAATCCTCTTGAGCCGCTACCGGGCGCCTCAACCAGGAACGACACCCCTCACCCTTCTGAGAGGACGATCCGACCGAGCCCGCCAGGGCACGCATCCGATCCGAATCCCCAAAGAACCCCCACACACGCACGCGCACCCGCCACCGCCGGGATCCTTTCCGATAGCACCGACACCTCGGAGGCTTCCGACGATACCGACAAAAAGTGACCACAAGGGTCCCTCTAGGGAGACTTGATGGTATCTTTTACTTATGAGAGTTGAAAACATTGTCCTCTCATGTAAAGAACAATTGAAGAGTTAAAATGCCCCCTTATGCCACTCACACGCATAAGCTTGCATTTTCCCTTTTCAATACACTCATACATTCAATTTCCTTGAAATATTAGAACTAACTCCCCTTACCAAGACTAAGATTGTCCCCATTACACTCGTTTCATGCCCTTCCGCACATGCTCCAGAAGAAATTATCCCATTCTCATTCATGCTTAAGATTCTTCTTCACTTACGCACTTAGAATCCCACCCTTGCGTACCAAAGAATGGTTTCCCGCACTTTACTTTCTAGCATTAGTTTTTCATTTACCTTAAGATGGATTGTAGCCCTTGACAATTCAAGCGAGAAAGACTCGAAAGTCAGTGCAGGGGTGCAATCCGGACAGATTTAACACTTGGTCCATGAAAAGAATGTTTTTACAGATTTTGAAGGTCGAACAAACACTTAGGAGAACTTTTAGCAGCAGCAGACAGAAGTATCAAAATCACAAATTGCCCCAGGCAGGGGACGGCTAAACTCGGATAGCCGTCCCTCACCAGACGGCTAGAAAGCACTAGCCGTCCCTGCTTATGCCCCCGCCCCCTTCCTCTTCAGGTAAACTGCCCCAGGAAAGGGGCGGCTAAATGAAACTAGCCATCCCTCCCTGGGCGGCTAGTTTTCACTAGCCGCCCCTCACCCGCTGCCCCATCTGCCCTGTCAGTCCCAGTCTCAATCAACTCTTCAAGTCTTCGAATGCCTGTCAAAATATTCCTTCCCAAATATACATACACATATTACATACACATATTTCAAACACATATTCATGCACAAAACCTGTATGAATGTCATGCTAGGATGATTATATGTTAGAATTCTACATCCATCCATGAATAAAAACTTATAAACACCAAGTTCATTCATCCACGCAATATGCATTTTGCAAAATAAAAGAAATCCCTTTGAAAAATACCAAAACATCCATGCTAACTAAACCAAACCAGGCATGCAAAAGAAATTATAAAATTGTCCCACCAAGACCATAAACATAAATTATTTTCAAATCTTAAAATTGCACAAAAGGGATTTCCAAAAGAGAGAAAGAAAAGATAAATCCTTCAAATACTCCAAACTCTGAATGTCTTGAGCCGTGCATCACCGAAACATCACCTAAGCTAAAAGAAAAGAAGAAAAGCTTGAATTCCTTGCATATATACTATTCTTATATCCAAAACCAAGACACTAAAAGCTATACCTCGGTGTATCGTCATCCCCGGGAGGCTGAGTAGGAGGAACGTCCTGACTTGGTTGGGAAGGGAGCGGCGGCTGATGAGAAGACTGGACCTCTGGAGCATCAGGAGCGGTAGGAGTCTCTCGGACTGAAGATGCGGCCCTCGAATATATCCCACGACTCCTGAATGCCGAGGGACAAGAAGCGCGACTGAAGGTGGCCCTGGTAGCGAGAGAAGCCGAGACGGAATGCTCGGGCTCAAGAGGAAGAAGGTCGAGGTCCGCCTCAGTCATTACCCCTCCACCAGCCAACTTCCTCGCTTGGTGGCTTCCCAGAGGAGGACTTGCTGAATATCTCTTTCTTTACGCTCCAATCTCCTGCGAAGACGTGTCTCCACTGCTCTCAACCTCTTCTCGAGCTCCCGTGATCTTGCCTCGGCAGCCCGGAGCCTGTCCTCACTCAATCGGAGTGCCTCTCGATCTCTATCCCCGGCCGTCTGAAGGGAACGAAGAAAATCCCCCATCAAATCCCCGGGAACGCCCGCTGAAGCCTCCAACTCTGACACCCTCATCTGGAGGGAGTCTCTCTCGTGGCCCAAGGAGACCTTGACACCACCATGGATCTCAGCCGGCCCATTTCCTCCTCAGCACGTATGGCCCTACCTCTCTGTCGGTATGTAAAAACTGGGGGGTTCTGCGAACTTGGTCCTGGTCCGTCTCGCGACTGATCAGGTCACCGCCCGGAGAGTCGTTCCTGAGCCGCCTGACTGCTTCTCAGAAATGACGGGGTTTTTGTGATCGTCACCTGCTTTCTCAAAAAGCAGGAAAAGTTGGTGTTGGATTTGATCACCTCGCGGGGGGAGTTTGTGGGGTCTTCTCTCTGGGATACGGATATACTGTACACAGAGGTGAAAAACAGGTAAACCTATTCTGCTTCGGGGGCTTGACTAGAGGAGATATGGGACTAAAAAAAAGGGTTAGGAGGGGGTCGGCTAGTGGGAATTAGCCGCCTGGTAGGGGACGGTTGGTTGGGACTAGCCGCCTGGTACCTGGTTTCTGGCTTTTCTGGATTTGGGCAGAACCTAGGTAGGGAAGTGTTTTGGCTTTGGCTAGGGTGGTGGTAATGAGGGTTGAAAGTGGTGTTTGGTGATTTCCTCTTCTAGATTTGGGCAGCACCTAGGTAAGAATTTGGATTTGTTTGGCTAGGGCTAAGAGTGGTTTAGGACAATTGTTTAGAGGGGGGTTTATGGAGAGTGGAATTTGGTGGGGAATCACTTTCCTTCTCTCTCAACTAGGGCTCTCCCTCTCTCTCTCTCTCTCTCTCTCTCTTTCTCTAACACACACTTTGAAATGAAAAATGGCCACCCTTGATTCTCACCCCTACCCCTCCTTTTATAGTAGAAAGGGATGCATAGGTTTATTCATTGGATAATGGCATGGATTGGATAATAGAGTGGTTTAAGCAAACTTCACCCCTAAGGAATCCAGATATTTGTTGTGAAAAATTGTCCAGACATGGGGCGGCTACTCGTAACTAGCCACCCCATGAGGGGCGGCTACTTTCAAGATGCCACCCCCATAATGACCTGCTAGTCAGCATTAAATGTTGCTTTATGTCCCATCAGGAGAAGTGGTTTGGGGTCGGTCACGGGGCGGCTACTTTTAAGATGCCACCTTTTCTCTGCGTCCGACGGCTACTTGAAAGTAGCCACCTGAGGAGGGGCGGCTACTTTCAAGTAGCCACCTTCCGACAGTTTTATCTTTTTCCTTTTATTTTCATATCTATTCAACTTTGGGTAGTTTTCTATTTGATCCAAATGTGGTCATTTAAAATGTTACTTGAAGTAATTTTCTTCTCTTTGGACAGTCAAAATTGGGGTATCTACACTCTCGTCTGGCCAAGCTCCATTTTTGTGGCCGTCAACTCACTCCGGGCCACATCCAACTCTCTCGTCAACTCGAGCTCCCGCTTGGAAATCATGGAAGGAGGAGGAGCGGTAGAAGACGAAGCACCGTCGGCCCTTGCTCTCGATAGAGCATCCACCTGAGCCTCAAGGACCTGGACCTGGTCCTGCAAGCACCTCCTTTGCACCCGCAACGCTTCTATCTGCCTGACCCGTGCTTCGAGATGCTCATTGGCGGTCTTGAGCCTCTTCTCCATCTCATTCAACTCAACCTGCAAAAGCGGCACTGCTCAGAAATATTCAAACGAAAAAAAGAAAAAAAAGAAGAGAACGAGAAAAAGAAAAAGGGTTTCCAACTTACGTAGGCATCTGGGATCTCCTCCTCCATCGTCCCAAGGATGTCCGCGTACTCTTGACGATACCAAGCCAAGTAGTTGTCATTTGAAGTCACCTCGGGACGATGCTCTACCAAGGAACCCTGGCTCATCCAGCCCGCCACATACGTCGCGTAGTTCTTCGAGAGATTCGTGTCTCAAGGAATTCCAGCCACAGGAATCGAAGGATGCTGTGGCAGAGGATCGGGCACCCACTGGTGGTACCCAAGCTGACGGACAACACGGCTGATCGTATGAAACACGATCTCATTGAAATAGATCAGCCAGACATCCCGTGACAACTCCTCAGGAACCTCCTCCTCCGCGTAGGGCCTCCAAATCATCTATGAAACATCGAAAGAAACAGGAAGAGCGCTTAATCAAAAGGAAATCAAATACAAGCCAAGGAAACTCAAAGAAAATATATACCTCTTCCTCTGTCAAGACACGGAAGGGCTTCCGGAAATGAGTGAGGCGATGCAAACGCAAAGATCCTCGGAGCACCCATCTCATAGCCCAAGGGAGAGCATGGTTGAACGGCGCTGGGATCGGACGGTCAACCGCAAAATGCTCGTACCCAAAGACCTGCGAAGCGAGGGAGAAATCATCAAAATCAAGTGAGTCAAATCGGCTAAGAAACACCCTCTACTCACGCATACCTGGAGAAAGGGAGCAAAGCCGCCCAAATTCTTACCACCAGCCCTCTTCACCTTCTTCGAAAGCTCCGCAAAGAGGTGGGCAAGCATTGCGGCTCCCCAAGCATAGCGCCCCATACCCTCCAAATCCCTCATCATCAACAGGGAATGAGAGGAGATCTTATCGGAGGCCGTCGAGAAAAGGACCCGGCCAAAGAAGTAAAGAAAGAACGCCCTCAACTCCCTCCGTGCCCTCTATGGGCACGTGGCAGCTTCTCTCACCTCGATCATTGCCCATTTCCTCTCGAAGCTGGCTGCAGCCTCGCCCTTCTAGCGCTCCGTGAAAGAATCGAGGCCATACTGCCCCAATAGCCGCCCCAATGGGATCCGGTTCAGCGTTCGCTCCCGCTCCATGAACTCCCACTCCCCAATCAACTCCTAGAAGAGCGCCTTATAATCAGCAAGGGTCGCTGTACGCCTCCCCTAAGACCAGAAGGCTGGTAATTCGATGGATATCCTCAAGAGTTGACATGATAGCGCCGGTAGGGAGAATGAAGGTGCAACTCTCCGGATCCCACCTCTCCGCCAACGCCTCCACGTATGGTCGGTGGACGTGGAATGGCTCAATCAGAAAGAAGGAATGGAAGCCCGCTCCATCCACCAACTCCTCTCCCCCCGACCCAAGGCAGCATATCACCTTTTCGTTCCATGCCACAAAGCCCGAATGCGGTTCGGTCACTACAAACAAAATGAAAGGAACGTGGGTTAATTTAAAAGCGGTCGAGAGGTAAGCATCCACGTCTATGAATTCATTTAGAAATCATGCTTAGCAAGATAAACTTCTATATACTAAAACAAAAGCACGAAAATAGAAGACTTCAATCGTAGGCCCACCTTCAGTCATTCACAAAACACATTTCATATGACCACCCGTTCTATCCTCTTATCCCACTGTGGTCATCACGTGCATGCCTTCTCTATTTTTACCGTCTAGCATGATTATACACTTTTTTATAAGCCCACCCAAGCATGTGAAGGAACTTAGACCCGTAAAAATGCATATACCTACTCTCTCTTACTCCATCATGATCAAATACATATGAAAATCTATATATTCTAAAAGAAATATATGCATACAAAACCGTCACATGCAAGCATGCTAGCCATACCACTCCTATCATGTTTGAAATGGAACAAACATGGATGTGCATAAAAAATTGTCCCTCTTTCTAAAAATAAACCTATATCAGCATGCTTACATATCCCACGTGATAGAACCATACATCCAAGCATGCTTACTAACACACACATGTACAAATATTACACATGAATCATCTATTTCATACTACAAAGACATATATCCACGTATATGTAAATAAAAGGCTAAAACAAAGGGGTTAAAAAATACCACGGCCCATGCAGACCCAGGAGCGCCCGCCTCGGCCTCGTCAGGATCGTCCATCCTGTCATCATCCCCCTCCTCCTCATCCTCTCCCTCCTCCCCAACCACGGCCTCCTCGACCTCCACATCAGCATCAACCCCGATACCCCCGGCCTCTGCGGCCTCAGCCCCAACACCACCGGTCTCCACCATGCCCACCGCACGAGCAACAAACTCTGCAAAAGCCCCCATAGACCTTCTCTCCTCCTCCTCAGCCCTGACCTCTATGGCCTCCCTGTCCAGCATCCCAGCAATGGCATCAAACGATGCCCTGACATCCTCACTGACTCCCCCAGCCCTTACCCCCTCGGTTACACCCTCGGCCGGTCCTCCGACCTTTAAAACCACCTCTTCGACCACCACAAGTCGATCCCCACGCTTCCTCTTGCGTGTATATCCTATCATACTACTCTCAACCTCCGGGGCAGCTCCCAAAGGCAAGTCCCCAACCTCACCCGGGCCGATGCCCTCCAACGGCACCTCCGCCGCACCCATAACTTCCCCCATAGCCTCTACCTTCGACCTATCACTCTCCGATGATGAAGAGCTCGGGCTACGCTGTCTACGAGCCATCCATGGTTATTTTCCCTCGAAGCAATCGCCTTCAACCTTATCATCTTCCTCGGATTGAAAAGAAAAAGGAGAACCCAAATCTAGGGTTTCAAAATCAAGAGAGAAGGACAGATCTAGGTCGAAATGGAGGAAAAAAAGGCAAAGGAATCAAGGTGTCTCGGTTTAAAATGGAGAAGAAGGAGTAATGGAGGGAGAGAAACCATTTTGAAATGTCTGGAGAGAGAGAGGGTCTTTTCGGTTATAAGGGACCCAGTTATGGGGCGGCTACCCGCGAGTAACCGCCCCCTCTCGGGCGGCTAGTTTCAACCACCCGCCCCTCCCAGCTTTTCAAGCTCTCGCTTAAAACCTATTTCCAACTTCCTTCCAAGTTCTAAATTCCAGTTTTCTAAACTGAACAGCCATGTATTGGTTTATTTCCAAATACTACTTGACCAAAACACAACTTTCTCGAAGTTTTGCCACACTTTCGGTACCATTCAGTTTGAATTTCTTCAGTTCTGGTTCTTTTTTCAGAGTTCTTATCCTTCGGATGATCCAATTCACCAATTCAACTCTTTACTTGCTTTCTGCCAGCGATATCCCCTGCTTGCTGAGTTTTCTCAAGCACGGGAATGGTAGACACGAGGAAATTGATGCTGGGCTGCTCCGTCCATGATAGCTAAGAACCCCGACCGCGGGTTGGATCACTCACCATTTACTTTTCCCGCCTTCCATCGGGATCATCCTTTCGGTTGAAAATTCTAAGTCAAGACCTAGCCTCTGACGGTCTAAATCAACTCCCCGAATAGTACTATTCGTGTTGTCATAACTTCTTGAAGGTCGGGCCGGCCAAAATAGGGGTCTCTTTCATTATCATCGGTCAAAGTCTTTCCTGCTTCACGCAAAGATTCCGTCCGATGAGGGACAATTGTAGATACCCCAATTTTGACCATCCAGAAAGACGAAAATACTTCAAGTATCACCTGGAAATAACTCACATTTGGGCATCAAATAGAAAATCCAACTTCAGAAGACCAAAAACCCTAAAACCTGGCCCTCAAACCTAGAAAAACCTAAAACCCTGGCCCCAAACCGGAAACCCTAAAACCTGGCCCCAAACCGGAAACCCTAAAACCTGGCCCCAAACCAGAAACCCTAAGACCTGGCCCCCAAACCCTAGAAAAACCTAAAACCCTAGCCCCAAAACCCTAGAAACCTAAACCCTGGCCCCAAACCCTAGAAACCTGAAACCTGGTCCAAACCTAAAAAACCCTCGACTGGGGCGGCTAACAAAGACTAGCCAACTCTGAACCGCTTCCCTGGATGGGACATAAAGCAGCATTAAATACTGATCATTGCGGCGGGTTATGACCTTTAGCCACCCCATCTTGGCCGGATCAAACCAAGTAACCGACCCAAGCCACCGCTTGTCAGAGATGGGACGTTTGGCAGGCCATGATGGGGGCGGCTACCAGGAAGTAGCCGCCGCATCTTGGGCGGCTAGTTATAACTAGCCGCCCTTCACCTGGTCTCTGACAGAAGAACTAGAGAATTAATGAGGGGTCTAATCAAACACACTATTAACCAAACCACTCTATTACCCCCTGGATATTCCCCTGCCTCTCTTTTACTATAAATAGAGGGGGTTTAAAACATTTCTAACAAAATTCACACATCCCCCAACCTTGATTCACAAGTCCACAATTTCCAAACCCACTTGAAATCCCTAGAGAGAGAGAGAGAGACATTTGTGAGAGAAGAAAACCCCTTTCCCTACACAAAATCACCCTTTCAGTCCATCCTCTAAAACCCAGGTTAAACCTAGTTTAACCCCTGCCAAATCCAAGCCCATTCCCTGCCCAGATTCTGCCCAAATCCACCCAGGCCCTAGACGGCTAACCCTAGCTAGCCCCCCCTGCCCGACTTCTGAAACCCACTAGCCGCCACTTATCCATACCCCACCTGCACCCGTTTGTTCCAAGACTCCTTTAGTCAAGCCCCGGATGTAGAATAGGAATACCTGTTTTTCACCTCTATGTACGGTATATTCGTGTCTCAGAGTGGAGACCCCACAAACTCTCCCCCGCAAGGCGATCAAATCCAACATCAACTTTTCCTGCTTTTTGAAAAAGCAGGTGGCGATCACACACACACCGGAATCCCCTTGAGCCGCTGTCAGGCGCCTCGACCGGGAACGATACCCCACCACCCTTCCGAGACACGATCCAGTCGAGCCCTCCATGGCGCGCATTGGATCCGAATCCCCGAAGAACCCCCACACACACGGATTTTTCCCACACTGACACACATGACATTGACATTCTGCATGGTCGGTGAGCAAGAAGACAGTGTACTGAATAACATTTTTATCTAACACAATAAATTCAGACCTATCAAGCCTTCTCACTTGCATAGCCCGAGCATCATGTGCAGTCCTCTCCAAACGTTGTTGCATGGATGACACAAAATCCCTTATCATGCTCTTAGCCGATTCACGCCTTGTATAAAAATATTGAGACACGCGGATAAATGTTTGTTGAATTATAACAATTACCGATAAACCTCTATCACCTTTCAACACACTATTCATGCTCTCAGATCTATTGGTGGTCATGATGCCATAACGATAACCTTCGTCATAATAAAGGGCCCAAAACGGTGGAGGGAAATCATCAAGCCATGTACGTGCTTGCGGACTGATGCTCAACATTTTTCACATTTTCCTCAGCAAATTTATTTGGGCATTTCAAGGTGGCAGCCCGCCAAACCATGTCACTCAGTTCCTTTGATTTGATATTTTTCTTAAAATTATCGATCATGTGTCTCATGCAGAAACAATGGTGTCATACCACCCTTGATTATTCTATAACATTCTTCACTCCTGCAATGATACCCAAATGCCGATCGGATATGACACAAACATCTTCTCTACTGTGTGTCCACCAATACAGCTCCCAAAGGAACCAAGTCCAACCGCCTTTGTTTTCAGATTCTACAATGGCGAAAGCTAAAGGAAGAAGGTCATTTTCTGCATCGCTAGTAGTAGCTATCAAGAGAGTTCCTTTATACTTGCCATATAGATGTGTTCCATCAATGCACACTAGTGGGCGAAAATACTTGAATGCCTCAAGTGCCGGCCATAATGCCCAAAAAACAGGTTCAAACTGACGAACCGGTCTGCCCATGTATTCTTGAATGACTTCACCTTTAAATATTACCTGTGTTCCTGGATTACTCCTGCTCAGGGCCTCAACATAAAGAGGTAACTCTGCATAAGATTGCTCCCAATTCCCAAATACCCTCTCCATAGCCTTCTATATAGCACGATGTGCCTTAGAATATGATATTGTGTAGTGATAATCGACACATGTCCTGTCAACAATCTGACTGATCTTCAAATTATGGTGGATTGTAGGCATGATAAGTTGTGAGATATAATCAGAACTGAACTGTCTATGATTAGAACTAAGGAGTGGATCTAAGAATGTATGAGGACCCCTGATGGTGGAAATCTTCAACATTTCTGAATCATCTACTCTCTTCGCATACAATCTCCATGTACATTCATTATTTATGCACCCGGCTGTGTACCTATGTGAATTAGAATTTATCACATGACATTGCACACATTTCTTTATGCTCCATGTTCGGACAGCATTGATGAGTGCCTTTTTATTTGCGAAGAGCTGACCAATTTCAATATCACCACAGGAAGAAGAAACCAATCTCATAGATACATGGATGGACATCTTTTGCCACTGCCTGCTCCATAAGCTGATTGGTTGGGTACATTTATGGAATATTATACTCCAAATTCGAAAGTGTTTCCACATTATTGTCCTCCTCAATGTCAGATCCACCAACCCAATGGTCCTCACCATCTTCTTCATCTACTTCTTCTTCTTCATCTACTTGCTCTTCCTCATTAGCTTCTTCATGAATATCATCCAAGCCAAAGTCATGATATGGGGACCTAAAAAGGCCATTATGTTATGCATGATAATATCACTAAATAATCACTCAAATTTAATATACACACAATACTTACAATGATTCGCCATGTGCACCCTCATGCACATTTGTCAGTGTCATACCAAATATATCCTCTTGAGTATTTGGTACACATGATGACGATGAAGGTTGACATGGATCACGAACAAGAGAGGGATATGATTCATCCCCATTAGAGGGCCTTGCACAATGACCCCTTTGTATGATCTCTTCCTTCTCCAACCATAACTCGATGCCATGTGCGTGCTTTGGATACAAGTTCATCATCATCTTCACACCTATATCATCCTCGATAGGGAGACCACAACTCATTCCGTGACGTGTGGGATGCATCGCACTCATACATAATGTATAACGGATTGGATCAGTTTCTGTTAGTTGATACATCATTTGTAGCAAATCAACATATGAAATCTTTTTAAGTATGATTGTACCTTTCCTAGAACCATCTTCATATAATGAAGTTTCTCCATGTTTTACGATTCACGATTCTCCCGTTAAAAAAATAGATCAACGGGATTTCAGATTTCTTTCACATCTAAGAAAATCCCATGAAATTCAATAATCCAAATCACATTGTGATATAATAATATGCAACACATTTTTGACAAACAATATTCAACGTTTATTTCAACAAAAAATAATTCAACATTAGGTCTGTTGGAAAAAATAAATCCTGACTTCAGAGATCCGTCGATCGAGGTATAGATTAGATAACAAAAAAATTATTAAATCTTTTTCATGCAAACCCTACAAGGCAGAATTAGAGTTTACTTTCAAAACTCATATTAGAGTTTTACCGAAGAGGAAGATCAGATCTGGAAACGGATCGCTCGATCGGAACTTTCAGATCTTATGCCGTATGTCCTTCCTATGTTGCAGATCTGTGGTGGAGTGTGGTATCCTTCTTGCTTTGAACGGCAGCCACGAATCGCTTCACTCTCTTTCTCTCCTTTCCTCACCTTTTCTGGATCCAGAGATCCTAAAGGATTTCTAGGAGTAGGGTTTTGATTTCGGCTGAAAATCAGTACTTTTGAGAGAGATTCGACGAGGACCTGTTGCGGCTCCCCAACTCGTGTTTGGAGGAATTGGAAGCGGAGTTCTCAGAGGAAGAGATCAAGGCCGCTGTGTACGAGGCTGACGGGGATAAAGCGACAGGCCCAGATGGTTTTGGGCTCCGGTTTTTTCAGAACCACTGGAACGTGGTGCGAACGGATGTGTTGGAGGTTTTTACAGAGCTACAGCGAGGTGCAACGGGGCTGGGATGTCTCAACGCATCATCGATAGTGTTATTGCCGAAGGAGGGAGCAATGTCGGTAAACGACTACCGGCCGATTTGCTTACTCAACGGAGCATACATGATGGTAGCAAAGGTACTCGCTAACAGACTCAGGAAGATATGCGGATTCATCGTTGATGAGAGTCAATCGGCATTCATCCCGGGGAGGTCCCTGCAGGAAGGATTTACGGTTGCACAAGAGATAATCTCAGCCACGCATAAGGATGGGCGAGGGGGGGCGATGCTAAAGGTGGACTTCGAGAAGGCTTACGATAAGGTTGACTGGTCATTCTTGATGCATGTGCTCAGCATGCACGATTTCGAACCACCATGGCTAAGGATGATCGAGCAATGCTTGTGCACGGCGACTGCTTCAGTCACAGTGAACGGGGAGCAGTTCGGGTTTTTCCACCTCAATCGCAGACTCCGACAGGGGGATCCGCTATCCCCAATGCATTTCACAATAGTGGCCAATGTGCTGAGTCGTATGTGTACCACAACTGCGATCGAGGGGTGGATCAAAGGATTAGCGGCGACTGCGGAAGGGAGAAAGGTCACGCACATATTATTTGCAGACGACACATTATTGTTAATGGAACCCGAGGAAGAAGAAGTGTTCTTGTTCACTTTCATCCTGCGATGTTTTGAACTGGTGTCGGGTTTAATAGTAAATTTCGCAAAAACAGCACTGATTACAGTGAACGTGGAAGAAGTCTTGGAGGAAAGGCTGGCCGTTATCGCGGGGTGTCAAAGGGGGGCACTACCATGCAAGCACCTGTGGTTACCGCTAGTAAAGAACAGGGTCGGGCACAGGGAATGGCAGCCGGTTATAGATAAAGTGGAACGCAGGCTTCAGGGGTGGCAAGGCAAGCTACTATCATGGGGTGGAAGAATTATTCTGCTTCAAGCAGTACTCTCCGCCATTCCAGTTTTCTTTCTCTCCATTTTTCGGGCACCAAAAGGGGTGCTAAGCAGACTGGACATTATCCGTCGAAGATTCCTATGGAGAGGGTCTAACGCCGAATGTAACTCACCCTATCTCGTCAAATGGGAAATAGTGTGTCGGCGCAAAGTTAAGGGGGGTTTGGGTGTGCTATGTTTAGACACTCTAAACAAAGCCCTTTTCTCAAAATGGTATTGGTCGTGGGTACACTCCCTGGATAAAGCATGGGTGGGTCTGTTCAAGGAGAGGTATGGCTTGCCGGAGGACAGGAGGGGGCAGCCTCCTCGGCTCTCTAGAAGGTCTTCTCACCTTTGCAAGGGATTCTTCGAGCTGTGGGAGGAATTCACGGCTAGTATTGGGTGGGAACTCGGAGACGGTCGTTCCATCAATTTCTGGGATGATCACTGGTGCATGGATCAGTCACTCAGAAGGTTGTTCCCGAGTCTGAAGCGCAAGGCGACTCGTACAGAAGGGTGTGTGACGGAATTCTGGAATACGGATGAGCGGGGTCAGTCGTGGGACACTAGATTTCGACGAGGGCTGCGCGGAGGCGAAGTGGATCAGTTCGCCTGCTTTGTTCAAATCCTAGAACCGATACGTCCACAAATGGGCTATGCGGACACGGTCTCGTGGACACCGAATCCCCAAGTTGGGTACTCCACCCACGAGGGTTACAATTGGTGGTCGTGAAATCAAACGGTAGACGAGCAATTGGTGGCATGGGCAGCATCTTGTTGGAAGGCTCACATCCCTTTGAAAGTAAAATGTTTCATGTGGCTTCTACAGCATGAAAGGGTGCTCACCAGGGACATCCGAGCACGATGGAGACCCATGGACAGCGCCGAATGCATACTATGCAGAGGAGCGATCGAGACAGCGGCACATTTGTTTTTCGAATGCTCCGCCATCTCGCGCATTTGGAGAATTGCCTAACGTCTCGCGAACAAGCGCCTTCCCAAGGGGTCGAGAGAGGAATTCTGGGATACAGTCGCAAGCATGGCAAAGAAGGGATATAAGAGCACTAAGGGTAAGGTAATGAGGTACATTAACCCAGCGTGCGTTTGGGCAATTTGGCGTACGAGGAACACGGTGATCTTCAAAGGGTCACCTTTCTACATCGACGCAGTTTGGGAGTTGGTTCGGGGGAGCATCAAGGAGTGGGGATGCGGGATGGCGGGAGCCACCCGAATCTACGTGGGCGAGAATGAGATGCGAGTGGCATGAGCGGTAACACGAAGGTGTGAACGGTTAGATACCTTATGTACCGGTCCCCGAGAGAGGCTCGAGGTGTTTGGTATCGATGTATCTGGGTTTCTTCTTGTTATGTTTTTCTGTTTTCTTTCTTTTCTATATCTTCTCACCCCAGTTCAGGCATTGTCTATTTTGACAGAATATTGAAATAGAAATGCCTACAATTCATATAAAAAAACGTGTCTTGTGACATATATAAAGAGAGAGAGGTCAGAGAAAGCAATCTTCATTGACTTTATTCATCATTCAGAGTGTTTCGTGCAGTGAAAAAAAAAAAAGAAGCTATTGAGTGTCTGACTTTCCAATTTAACTTATGTTTTAAGCAAAACAAAAAAACAAAAACAAAACAAAACAAAACAAAACAAAATAAATAAAAGAAATTGCAGTGGTTGGTGATGATAATCTAAAGTTTTGGATGTGGAGCCTGAATCAATGATGGCCAAATTAATAAGTCTGAGATTTATCTATTTTTATATTAACCTAAAACTCAATTCCAATCACATGTTTCATTAACGTCATATACTACATTAACAAAATATATGTTTCAAATATTTTATATTTTTTATAAATATATCTATATAATTCACTGAAATATATGTTTCATTTTTTATAAAAACATTTAATGAAATTAAATTTGAAAAAGAGGTTATACGATAACATTATCATAACCTGAATGACATGGCATTTAAAAGGGTAAATAGTTGTCAAGTTGTGGACATAGTTATGATTAATTATACAAGTCAATTGAAATTAAACAATATATAACACAAACATATATAATTTAAATAATATATTTCGAGCAAAAACTTTGGTATCAATATCCGTTTTTAAATCATTCCATATATCTGATATATCAAATGTTTTTTCATTGTCCCTGTACAGATTCAAAAGTGGATGCAAATATTTTTTTAGCTAAGTCATGTCAAATGTTAAAACCAGCAAAACCTAAAAATGGAGCCAAGTTTTAGATAAATTATATATATGTATAAGTTGAACAAACACCAAATTACATTAACACCTGAATGAATGAGTACTTTCAAAGCCAATTCTCAAAACTGATCCTTCAAAAAAAAAATTGCAGTAATAACACCTAGAAGAGGCAGTGATAACAAAAGAAATACTTTGGGAACTACACATCCTAAAGAATTCTCATTAATTATGGTTTGCTGTTGTGTGTACAATGAATCTGTTGCATCCAATTACAATGATCCAACAATATAATTGAAAAAAAAATTTATAGAGGACCCTATCTGAAGATCAGCTCATATGCAACAAATGAATTTTAATGGACAAATGAAATTGATACGAAAAATCTACCTGGTGTATATGTGAAGATGTAAAATATAAATCATACCAATTCAGGAAGCTATAATAATCGCTCCCCACATCACGTGTCTACGACGTCTTCCTCTGTTTGTTTACACATACAGTCCGGAGTTGGAAACATGTAGAGGGATGAATTGGGTTTCCTCAATTCAAAACCCTTCCCGTCGCTGCGATGAAGCATTTCCTGTACCTCATGCTTGAAACTATCCCACCTGCAATCAAATATTCAGAGTATTGTAATAACAGCATTCAATACTCACTAGTCTATATTCGAATCATGCTTTGTTTCAATTTACTGAAGGATTCCTCTTTTCTCTTTTTTTTTGTGATGAGGATCTCAATGTTATCTAAGGAAAAATCCGGATGCAGACACACACAAAACCATGTGCGTCTGATAAGCCTGGAGGGATTCAGACCTATGGGGAGTAAAAATTCATGGCTCTAGCAAAAGAGCCAACCCTGTGAGGGGTTTTTGAAAAATTTCTTGCTCTAACTAGATTCATTATGTGAGACAAATGATGAATATGAGAATAGGGCGCGCCGATACACTCAATCCTTTTTCCAGTCACTTTTGTAGACGTAACATCACTCACGAGGTATTTCCACTATATCAATATGTACTCATTATGGAAAAGATATGCATTCAATTCATACAAGTATGTACTTTATTTTCTTATCAAAGAATGTATTAAAAAAAAAAAAATCAAAAGTGATTGCAAAAATGACTAGCATAACATTTTCCTATGGAATACGCATTAAAGGTTGCAGGGTTCCTATTCTTTCTATTCTGAGCAGTTCACTAGTAAAAAAGAAGAGCAACACATTTTCCTAATCGCATATATCCATAGCTCTTAAATACAAGGAAAACAAGAGTTTATGTTGTTTTTTCCCCTCTGCCCCTTATTTGAGAAGAACATTATCTTGTAACACAAGATGATTGTTTATTCATAATTGTTAGATGACCATACTAAAATGTGAAATCAAGTCGAAAAGATAACACTAATCTGCAAAAAGGAATAACCTGATATTCGGGTTGTCAAATAAGCGTGCTAATTTTCTCTTGTCAGGTTTGATTGTCCTGGCCAATGTTCTGAAATGCGGCATGCGGTTTCTGTGCGGGGAGGGTACCGAATAGAGTATATGCGGTATGCGGGAGTATATGCGGGAGTATATGCGGTACCATATTTTTATTAATAAAAAATTTAAAATTATAAATATATGAGGATAAATATTAAAAACATATATACAAAAAATACATTAAAGACTACAAGATGTTTCTATTTTAACCAAAATTTAAAAATACACCTTACATCACTAACACACACATATATATACATCAAATAAAAGAATAACAAAAAAAAAAACTAAAAAAATTCACTCAAAACTGTCCCTTGTCCATCTGTCCCGTCCCATGTCCATCTGTCCCGTCTGTCCCGTGTCCATCTATCCCCATTGACATTTCTAATTAATGTCCAAGAGAGAGAGAGTTTGACTCTCAATTCTCACCATTAATCAAAAGAAAAGCTTCACCATTATTAGCTCTGTTTTTTCATGTGAGATAGAGAGAGAGACAACTCTGTGAAGGTAGTGGTTGGCAATCGAAGAAATGGAGGTTGGCGCTGGAGTAGCAGGAGGGGAGGTCGCTGCGGTGGGTCGAAGGAGGAGAAGCAGTCGGTGAGGAAGAAGGTCACTGCAGTGAAGGTTGGTGGTCGCTACGGTGAAGATCGGTGGTCGCTATGGTGAAGGTCGGTGGTGGTCGAAGGAGCAGCAGATTGCTGCGGTGGAGGTCAGTGGTCGAAGGGGAGGAGCAAGTCGACTTGTTAGGGTCGGCTGTTTTGAAGGAGAAGAAGATCCTGTTTGTAATTTTTATATCCGTCTAAATTTTTTTCTGAACTGATGCGCCCGCTTAAGCGGGCGCATACCGCACGTCGGCCCGCTTATGCGGGCCCTGTCCGCATTTGGGCGCTTTTCGACCTACGCGGTTCGGTAGGCATACCGAACCGCCTGTGCGGCCGCATATGCGGCCGCACAGACCGCATATGAGAACACTGGTCCTGGCATGCCCTCCATAAAGGTACCGCCTGTGTCCCATCAAGAAGTGAGGGAAGTTGCCCCCTTGTGTTGTGACAAACACATCACTGAGAAGACATACAGTGTAATCAAGTGCAGCCAACCTGGATGAATAGCCCTACATAAGAAATATAATTTGAGAGAGAGAGGAAGCCACATATTTATAGGCTAGGGTAGGGACCAAAAGGAAAAATCAGTAATTGGCTCCTATGGGCTAGGATATCATAGTTCAACCTAGAATTAAAACCAAAGGCCCATAAGTCATAATTCAATCTACTAAAGAATTATGACTGAACTCCAAAATACTGATCTCAAAATAATATTTCGAGCTCCTTATATTATATGCTTAATATCTCCCCACGCTAAGATTCCAATACCCGTTATGAAATCATTATTACTAACAATATTATTTCACAACATCTCATTTTCCTTGAAATCTTCCGCTTAACTTATTTGACATGTCGGATAGTTAAATCCACCGGCCGAGTTAGACATGACCAAAACTTATAAGCATCCTCAAGGGAGTATCATCAATCTCCAATAGGAGACGTGGATTCCATCAATACTAAATATTCATCATACAAGTGTTATTGTCACCCAACTCGCCGAGTATATTGATCCATAGGAGAATCTCACTCTTTAATGAATCAAAATGACAAATAACAAATGCACATGTTTAAGAACTATTTTAGGATTAAGAGAATAAGCAATCATAATACATATGGGGTGTAAATTATTTTATCTAGTCAGTACAAAAATAATTACCCAATTTGTTCCGTTCAATACACACGAGGTGTACTAGCACAATCACCCAAAAACCTATGAACCGGTCTTTTGTATAACAAGATACACTATGTAAGATGAATTGCACTACAACCTTTATCCAATGGACTATCCAAGTCCATCTAAAATTGTGAACCTCAACTTATAATTCACATGGAATTGATAATCTAATCTTCCATGTGTAAACCGAATTCTATACACAGATTATCTACAGTGTAAATTAAAGGTTTAAAATAAAACAAACACAATATTTCAAACAATATAATGCAACCATTTACCAATAATAATTCTCATCAAAATGCTAAGACCATCTTAATAATAGAGTTTATTACATAAGCCATGGTTTTTAGGACACTACTCTAACAATCTCCCACTTGGACTCAAAGCCATGAAGCCATACATCTAACTCCCATTCCTTCTACGTGATGATCAAATGACTTGGCCGTCAAGCTCTTTGTAAAAGGATCTGCCAGGTTGTTTTTTGACGCAATCTTGATCACAATGACATCGCCTCGCTGTACTATCTCTCGTATCAAATGATACTTACGTTCAATGCATTTTGCTTTCTTATGGGTCCGTGGTTCCTTTGAATTTGCAACAACTCCATTATTATCACAATAAAGTGTAATAGGCAATTCTATCATAGGTACCACATCTTGATCCATGAGGAAGTTCCTGATCCAAACTGCCACTTTTGCTGCCTTAGAGGCTGCCACATATTTGGCTTCCATGGTGGAGTCAGCAATGCATGATTGCTTGATAATCCTCCAACTTATGGCTCCACCTCCCAAAGTAAACACATATCCTAACGTTGACTTTCTGGAATCCTTATCTAAGATGAAGTTCGAGTCTGTGTACCCTATGGGTGTTAGACTCTCTGCCTGGTAAACCAACATATAATCCTTAGTCCTTTCAGGTACTTGAGAATATGTTTTACCGCAGTCCAACGTTCTTGTGCAGGGTTCGATTGATATCTGCTAACTATGCCAACTGCAAAGCAAATGTCAGGTCTAGTACAAAGCATTGCATACATGAGGCTTCCTACAGCCGAAGCATAAGGAATTAGGACATTGCTCCCTAGATAGAGTAATTCCATGTCTGAAGGGTAGAAAACCTTTCTTGGAATCATGCATGCTAAATCTGGTAAGAACTAAGTCAATATAAGTAGCTTGTGTTAAGCCCAACATCCTATTCCTGCGATCTCGTATGACCTTGATCCCAAGGATGTGACTGGCTTCTCCCAAGTCCTTCATATCAAATTGGCTGGATAACCATACTTTAACCATAGATAATACGCCAATATCGTTTCCGAGGAGTAAGATGTCATCCACATAAAGTATTAGAAACACCACCACATTTCCGTTGCACTTCTTATACACACAAGGTTCATCCGGGCATTGATCAAAACGAAAAGATTTGATTGCCTAATCAAAACGGATGTTCCAAGATCTTGATGCCTACTTGAGTCCATAAATGAACTTCTTGAGTTTGCACAACATATGCTCCTGACCCTTTGCTATGAAACTGTCTGGTGACACCATATAGATGCACTCGTCAAAACTTCCATTGAGGAAAGCTGTCTTGACATCCATTTGCCAAATTTCATAATCGAAATGAGCTGCAATGGACAAGAGAATTCGGATAGACTTCATCATGGCTACTGGCGAAAATGTTTCCTCATAATCGATTCCCTCTTTTTGAGTAAAACCCTTCGCCACGAGTCTTGCTTTGTAAGTCTCAACCATTCCGTCTGATCCTCTTTTCTTCTTGTAGATCCATTTGTTTTGTAGTTACAAGGTTGGACATTACATTCTTCAGGGACCATGTCATAACTCTCCCAAGAACATATACTTGTCGGGTTGTTGGATAACCCTCCCACTACGACGAGGTATTGCAGGAGTGTGTGCACTAGCGACAACATGTGTCATTTTTGAACCCGGTGTGCTATAATCCACACGTTGTTCAGGTGTTGAGCCTAACGTGTTCATAGTATCACCGTGAACTAGTTCAAATGTTGGTGGTATTGAAGAATTTTCTGCTTGTTCCTCTTTTCTCAATTCTTCTAGAACAACTCTACTCATGGGTTTGTG
The DNA here is from genome assembly GCA_030737845.1 of Acorus calamus. Taxonomy (NCBI): domain Eukaryota; kingdom Viridiplantae; phylum Streptophyta; class Magnoliopsida; order Acorales; family Acoraceae; genus Acorus; species Acorus calamus. The sequence goes on along the minus strand of CM060865.1, from coordinate 18,602,388 downwards.
ATTTAGAATAGTGTCTTCTTCTAAGAACCGGGCATTAGTGCTTATAATAATCTTCTGGTCCTTAGTACTATAAAATAAACCACCTTTATTTCCTCTCGGGTACCCTACAAAGAAACATACTTTTATTCTTGATTCCAACTTGATAGGATCTTTTCTTAGCACATGTGCTTGACTACCCCAAATCCGAATATGCCGCATACTAGGTTTGCGTCCAATCCATAATTCTGTGGGAGTAGAGGATACTGCCTTAGTTGGAACTAAGTTCAACAGGTAAGCAACCGTTTCTAATGCGTGTCCCCAAAAAGAAACAGGTAAACTAGAATAACTCATCATGGACCTTACCATCTCCAAAAGTGTTCTATTTCTTCTCTCTGCTACACCATTTTGCTGGGGTGTCCATGGTACAGTCAACTGGGATGTAATCTCTTGCTCCAATAAGTATTCCCTAAACTCTCCCAAAGTATTCACCACCACGATGGTATCGTAGGGACTTTAGGGATTTACCCGTATGCTTCTCTGTCTCTGCCTTAAATTCTTTGAATTTATTAAAGGCGTCAGACTTTGGGCGAAGCAAGTAAATGTACTTGTATCTTGAATAATCATCAATAAATGTGATGAAATACTCATAATCACCTCTTGCCTGGACTGTCATGGGACCACATAAATCGGAATGAACCAATTCCAATGGTCCTTTGGCTCTATTGCCCTTGGCCGAGAACGACCTCTTGGTCGTCTTTATTCCAAGCAAGATTCACATACTAGAAGTGCCTCCACTTCCAGTGAACTCAATGGTTCATCTTCAACCAGTCTTTGAATCCTTTTTAGAAATATGACCAAGGCGTAACTGCCAAAGATACGTTTGGTTCATATGAGAAGATTCTTTTCTCTTTAGTGGTAACATGTTAGTGTTATTCATTCATGCAGTTTAGGAGATTCAGGATTAATAACATAAAGATCATCCACCAATGTACCAGAACAGATAAAATGACTTTTATTCTTGATAACTACAGAGTTATCAAAATAAACATAATAACCATCCATAGCCAATCTAGAAACAGAAACTAAGTTCCTTCTAGTGGAAGGTACATAAAGACAATCTTTCAAAATTAAAATCCTATTATTATTGAAATGTAAATAAACGACTCCTAATGCAATTGCAGCCACTTTCGTAGCATTCACCATGTGAAGATAAATCTCTCCATCACTTAGTTTTCTGGTTTCCTGGAACCCCTACAAAGAATTGCATACATGATTAGTGGCTCCCGAGTCTACACACCAGGTTCTGATAGATCAGACCGCTAAACATGTTTCAACTATTAGTGAATAAGATTTACCTGCGTTGTTCAGTTTGTTGAGATAGACCGGACATTGCTTCTTCCAGTAACCTGATTGTCCACACTGAAAACACTTGCCTTTCAGCTTTTTCTGTGTCTGTCCTTGAATTTTATTCACAACCTGAGTACCTGCATGATGAACCTTTCTCTTCTTCTTAGCTTTAACCTTGGAAGTAGAATCTTTCTCAGTCATGTAAATACTAGCCGACTTCTTATTGAGACCCTCCACCGCCTGAAGCTCTTTGAGTAGTTCTGCCAATGTGTAGTCACGCTTATTTATCGTGTTGTTGACACGGAACTGCTTAAAGGATTCTGGTAGCAACTGGAGTATGATATCGACCCGGGTCTCCCCATCAATTTCAGCTCCTAGGATCTCTATTTCATTGATATGACTCATCATCTTTAGAACATGATCCCTTACTGGTGTCCCCTCCGCCATACTAGTATTCATTAGTTCTTCATGGCCACTTGCCTAGCGGCACGACTCTGGTCACCAAACATTTCCTTAAGGCTGACCATCATATCGTAGACAGTAGTCATAGACTGATACTAATGACTTAGAACATTTGACATGGATGCCAAAATGTAACACCTAGCCATCTCATCAGCCCTCAGCCATTTTGATAAGTCTGGGTTTCCTCATCGGTTGCCCCCTCACCAGGTCTTGGAGGACATATTTAAGTGCTATGAGGAAGTCAACACAATATCCATGTTTCTTTTCTAGTCAATATAATTAGGTCCAGTCAATTTGCATTCTATGAGAGTAACAGCAAGTGGATTAAAAGCGGACACTTTGAATCCTAAGGATAAAAAAATAATCACGATATGGTAAATAAAGCTTCGAATTCAATTTAAAGATGGGCCCCTCTACCATATTAAAAGAATTCATCAACAGCCTGATCTCTTATTGAATAACATGCGTCAACAATGAGGACGTATACCACTCAAACTTAAACCAGACAGGGCAATTCCTATTAATTTTACTATCTAGGTATCCTCTTATACCAAGTGAAATTAAACAGTTAACTTACTTTGGTCCTATAAATAATAGCAGTGACTCCGATGGGGATGATACTATTACTTATAGTTAAGTGTAAATCACCACCTAACTTCAGATTAATTGTTCGCAATGTACTCCTCCAATGGGGAGATAGTGCACACTAACAATTACCTAAAATTATTTCTAAAGATAACTTGTACGGATAATGTCTATAATTTAACTCATCTGATGGGGAGGAAGGCCTATAGCCAACACGCAAGATAAATTGTATTACTTACAAGTTGGTGGTGGAGACCGTGGGAATTATATAATAATATCCCGCTCCCACTTAACATTTTAAAACCTTTTAAGGGTTATAAACATATTTATTGTATGCCAATATCCACGTTGTCCATATAATGTGAGTCTGTTATACTTATTAACATCCACACAATATAACAATCATGAGTATAATCATATGCATAAAACATACAAGAAAAAAAAAGAATTCAGGCTATTATGGTCGCACAACGACTATGATGCACCTCGACTGGAATTCTAATCCGAGCAGGGGGATCCAAGGGGGGGGGGCAGCTAGCATTTAGGGACGAGCCCCCCTTTGGCGGGGTCTGGGGCAATGCCCCAGAGACCAGATTTCATGACTGATTTGCTTTGCTGAAAACGCATCTTTTCTTCATCCGGCGGGATTTAAAACCATTCGGATCAGAGAATCGATTATCTTATTTTCATCGCAAATCCTCCTTGTGTTGATCTGGAATCATCTGGTTCCGTCCGTGATCTTCCTGGTGTCGATCTGGTATCACGTCTGAGCCGATCCTTCGAGTCCTCGTTAGAATTCTCTCGTGCAGATTGGAAATATTACAACAATACTCCCTCTCGCGGAGTTTACAATATTGTTTAATTTTCAATTATTCAACACAACCACGCACAACCCGCATGGGATCTATTCACATAAAAACAAGGCTATAAACAAAACAATAACCATAATAGCCGGATTAAGATCATTGCAAAATAAAATTAGCACATATCTACAATCTAGACTATTCACATGGTATATAGATCTAATCGTTTATCATGTGGACAAACAACATGGTTGTATTCGATCTATACGCAGTATCAACGAGATAGCTCTGATACCAATTGTTGGGAAAAATAAATCCCGATTGCCAAGATCCGTCGATCGAGGTATTGATCGGATAACAAAAAATTTATTAAATCAGTACTTTTGAGAGAGAGGAAGCCACATATTTATAAGCTAGGGCAGGGACCTAAAGGAGAAATCAATAATTGGCTCCTATGGGCTTGGGTACAATAACTCAACCCAGAATTAAAAATCAAAGGCCCATAAGTCATAATTCAATCCACTAAAGAATTATGACTGCACTCCAAAATACTGATATCAAAATAATATTTCGAGCTCCTTATATTATATGCTTAATATCTTCACACGCTAAGACTCCAATACTCGTTATGAAATAATTATTACTGACAATATTATTTCACAACATCTTATTTTCCTTGAGATTTTCCGCATAACTTATTTGACATGTCGGATAGTTAAATCCACCGGCCGGGTTAGACATAACCAAAACTTATAAGCATCCTCAAGGGAGTATCATCAATCTCCAATAGGAGATGTGGATTCCATCAATACTAAATATTCATCATACAAGTGTTATTGTCACCCAACTCACCGAGTCTATTGATCTATAGGAGAATCTCACTCTTTAATGAATCAAAATGACAAATAACAAATGCACATATTTAAGAACTATTTTAGGAGTAAGAGCATAAGCAATCATAATACATATGGGGTATAAATTATTTTATCTAGTCAGTACAAAAATAATTACCCCAATTTATTCCGTTCAATACACACAAGGTGTACTAGCACAATCACCCAAAAACCTATGAACCGATCTTTTGTAGTCAAGATAGACTATGTAAGATGAATTGCACTACAACCTTTATCCAATAGATTATCCAAGTCCATCTAAAGTTGTGAACCTCAACCTATAATTCACAGGGAACCGATAATATGATCTTCCGTATGTAAGCCGAACTCTACACATCAGATTATCTACAGTGTAAATTAAAGGATTAAAATAAAACAAGCGCAATATTTCAAACAATATAATGCAAACATTTACCAATAATAATTCTTATCAAAATGCTAAGACCATCTTAATAATAGAGTTTATTACATAAGCCATGGTTTTTAGGACACTACTCTAACAAGGTCAAAATCCACATCAATTAAAATGTTAAGAAACAAAACAACATTGAACATTTTTTCAAAAAATAAATAAATCCAACATTAGGTCAAAATTCACATCAATCAAATGTAAAAAAAGGGGGGGGGGATGGGGAGGGATTCATTTCCTTTTTAGATTGAATGTGCTTGAGAGATGTTTGTTAATGGATGGAGTTGGGGGAGGGTTTGATTTTTGTGGGGAAATAGGTGAGAGGGAGAGAGTGAGAAGGGGGGGGGGTGATTTTCGAGTAGATGAGAGAAATAGTTTTGAGAGAGAGAGAAGGGGTGGGATGGGTTCTCTGGTAGGGTTATTACTTATGAGGCACCGTATCTCCTTTGTATCGGGGCCTTTTAGGTTTTCTAAAGGTGGTGCCGTATATATGCAGTGCCTCCTTTAGAAAGGGAAAACCACTGGAGGCGCCTCCAGTGTAAACAAGCCTTAAATCAGGGGGATGAAAATACGAAGGAGGCGCCATATATATGTGGCACCTCCCATGTAAAATAGTGTCATTGCTATTTTTTATAAATATTCACCAACCAGTGCTATTTTTGTAAATATTCGTTTCAACAGTGCTGTTTTTGTTAATTGCCCCACTATAAAAACAACTTTTACATGCTACCATTGTTCAAACACGAAACAAATTAAAAATAAATAAATAAATAGCAGTCGATCATCAGATTACCCGCCCACATACAGCAACGACTTCGCCACCAAAGAGTGCAAGAACCCCTCATTCAAAGAAGTTATCGCGTATGACATGAAATACTCATCAAAACTCATACAGTGATACAAGCCCGACATCCCCACATTCATGTAGTCTGGCGATAGCTCTAGTATCTCCACGTTGTGGACCAAAAAACCGCACCACCTGTCTCATGCTTGGCCTCGCCGCCGCGTGCGCGCATAGCAACCCCAGCTTCAGCACGAGCTCTGCCTCCTCTACTGCATAATCCCCTTCCAACCGCGTGTCCACCGCCCCTCACCGCCATTCGTCCAACATCCAATCCGAAAAGCTTAGGTCTATGGGCGACATGTGCAGGTTCATCAGCCTATGCATGCACGCCACCTCGAGAAGGAAAACCTTGTAAGCGTAGACATCGGTGACAGGCGTGGCCTTCTCTATCTTCATGAGCTCCGTCGCGAGGTAACCTAGGGTGTCGAATCGTGTGGGGATCAGTCTCGTGGCTGTAGAGGCGGGCCAAACAGAAGTCGTTGAGCCTCCCGTTCGTCTCATGGTCTAGCAATAAGTTGCTTGAGTTCATGTCCTGGTGGATGACGAGCTGCTCCCACCGCTCGTGCAAGTAGAGCAGCCTTGACGCAACTCCTTTGATAACCTAAAATTAAGCATGTCAATTGATCAAATATGCGTCATCAGATATCTTAATTTCTGTATTCTATTCCAAATCATTATGGTATAGATATTAATATTTGAATTCCAATATCTTCATATACAGAATACAAATATTTTTTACGGGAAAAATCCATACAACCCCCCGATATCTGACTGAAATCCATATAACCCTTGACTTTTTTTAAAATCCATATAACCCCCTGAAAATACCTAGTAAATCCAAATATTCCACTGAATAAAGTTTTTGTTAATAGATGATGAATATTTTGCACATATTTCGTTTAGTTAACCCTGACTGAAAACACAATATATTAAAAAACCACTATAATGGATTAAAAATTCAAAAAATCCTATGAAAATGACAATTTTACCCTCTCTGGATATATTATAAAACTCTATCTGTAGGTGTAAAATTGTCATTTATAGAAGATTTTTTGCATTTTTAACACATTATAGGTTTTTTTTGTATATTGTGTTTTCTACTAGGGCCAACCTAACATAATATTCACAAAATATTCATCATTTGTGAACGTAAATTTTTTTCAGGGGGTTATTTAGATTTACTATGTGTTTTTAGAGGGTTAAATGGATTTTAAGAAAAGTTAAGGGGTTATATAGATTTCAGTCAATTTACAGGGGATTATATGGACTTTTCCTTTTTTTTTATATATATTTGACGTATCTAAAAATGGACAAGGGTGATCATGTAATATTAGAAAGAAAAATTAAAATCAAGATTTTCGTATTTCTCATTTCTTTCAAACAATGACAGTTATTTAAATTTTCAGTTTAATTCAAACAATGAAGACCAAGAAAACATGAACACATGGATTACAACTATGAAACATTGTACTATTACTCTTCCTTAATGCACTCCTCATATTAGTTTGAACAAATTCAATAAAATTTTAGTAAATTTGACATTATTTACATCTAAGAAAAACATAAATAGGAAGATCCAGAGAACACATTTTCACACATTGAAACAATTAAAATATCTTGTAAATATTGTACTTGTAGAAATATCCATGCTATTTTATTTAAAAAGATACAAGAATAATATGAAAAGCTTGATAAGTTTTATTCCTTGAATGGGATATTGAAAACCTCATGGCAATTGCTTAGAATAATGCATGTTCAGGCATATGAACCACCTAGTTATGGATGCATCAGTAAAAATCAATTTCCTGTTCTGCAACTGATTTAAAGGAGGAATGGACCATGTTTGGGGCCATAACATGAAGGATATGCAAGAATAATTAAGTTGGCAAATAATTGTTATCAACCTAACTTATAATTCAAAAAGGAAAATGATTGACAAACCCCAATTCGTAAGCCCTAAATAAGCCCCATGACATGGCATTGAGTGGATTCCCGTTTATACCCTTAATTGTTTTTTCTAACCACTCAATGAAATAAATGCAGTCGGTTAATATTTCCTTCTTTAGAACCGAGCGTTGGTAGCATTAATTAGCATTTTTTTCCTTTATTGACTTTTCTCACATTTGAATTGATCTTAATTGAATCAACTTTCATAATTTTCGTTTGAATTTGCAGAATTTTTTTTGTGAGACAGAAAATTGATTTGATTGTTTGGAGGACTTTTTTAGCATCTGATCTTATCGAAAAGAACAATTGAATAGTTTGGATACCATGTCAATGTCTGCAGATTCAGGTTTGGTTTTTGTTTATATTTAATTTTTTTCTTTTTTTTCTTCTGTTTTTTCAATGTTAATTTGGTTGTTTATGCTGTCAAATGTGTTTTTTTAGTACATTGACTAATCTGTTGTTTGGCATGTGAAAGTCAATTACATACGCAGACCATGTTATAGATAATGTAACTAACTATTATGTTGTTGTTTATGTATTATTTTTTGTAACTTGCTTCTTTGTTTGTGAATGTAACTAACTATTATATTGATGTTTTATATTATTTTTTGTGAGGTTCTCTGAAAGTAACTAGCTTATTATTTGGATTTTGTATTATAATCCAAGTTACATTTTGAAATGTAACTATCTTTTTTGAATTGGTAGGAAATATTGGGGACTCAGCTACATGTTCCTTGAAAGGCAGTGCGAAGACGGATTTCATTGTTGATGTTGAACAACAATGTTCAGAAGCAATTGTGCCAAGTGTTGGAATGATATTTGATTCAGAAGAAGATGTGCATATGTTTTATTCAGAAGTGTTGGAAAGAAGATAAGTTACATTTAAGATGTCATTATCATTATACAACTCAATAAACATAATTATTTCTACTAGTTAGTTACATTCTTTCTAATAATAATTTGTTACATTTCCAGTAAAATTACATTTCTCTGTACACTATAATAGTTAGTTACATTGGCTGAATATTTATGTACACCGGTAACAACTTATAGTTAGTTACATTTATTACAAGGTCTCAATACTTATAACAATACTGTTAAGAAAAATCAAAATACATGTTGCTGATGAAATCAGAAAACACTCATCTGATTTTGTCAGTTACATTTCAATAATAAACATAAAAAAAATTTAATCATACATTTCAGATTTCTGTAAAAAAAAATCCATGTAATCAACACCATCATTAAATACAACAAACAGGTTTTGTGAAATACCAAAAAAAGGTTTCGTATGCATTTTTTTTGTTGTAGAAGAACTTCGGATGAAATGTTTTGTTTCAAGTCGATTCATCAATGATATAATAGGTCTTCTTCGACGTTTTACACAAAAGGATTTTTTTTCACTGATTTTTTTTATTCAAATTTGATATTTGAAAACCAACAAATCTTTTAATTGGATTTAAAAGAGGGACGGTTGTGAGTGGGAAAAAACAGAAAAAGAGAGAAAAACGTGGAAACTAGGGTGTGTATTAATTAAGGGTATTTTAGTATTTAGTTTTTTTTTACCTTTTTGTAAAAAAACAACTACACAACCAATAAAATGTTGACACATCAAGGGGCCTGTGGGAGGGGCCTATATGCTGGGGCTGTGTAGCAAAGCTCATTAAAAAAAATAAAGTGTTGAGACTTGAGTCAGACTGTCCATCCCACATTCACAGCCCTCACTAATGTGTTTCCCCCATCTTGTGACTCAAGCCATCATCACAACATCTCTAAATGCCTTTACACAGAAACACAATAATGATCAAGCATTCAAAGTGCAGATGGTGTTACACAATTCTATTCATTTATATGTGTTGATCTTAGCTTTATTGAGTACATACTCTTTGATTTTGCTTTAGGCAATTTATATCCTTCAGGGATTCATCTAAATTCCCATCTAGATAAGTTGTTACTTCGTCCATTAGTCTCATATTGAGTTTTTCAGAAATTTGGGACTTTCTAGGTAATGGAACGTTATTGTATTCATGATTGATGAGTATGTTTCTTGATAGTCAAATCCTAGGTTTCTGCAGGAAACCTTGTGCCCCAAGACGTGTCTTATATTTAGGAATTTTATTTTTTCATTTCGCTTTCTTACAAACACCCATTTGTAACCTTCAGGGTTAACACCTTTTGAGACATGTACTATAGGTTCAAATACACCACATTTTTCAAGAGAACCCAATTTAGCTTGAATAATATTTTTCACTTTGGCCAATCATTTCTTTTTCGACATTTATTTATGCTATGTGGTTCATTGTCATCATTGCCCTTCGAAATTTCAGTGGCTACTGCGAATTATAAATATGTCATCGATGATCATTTCTTTGGGATTCCACTTTTCTCTTGCATGCATATAAAATATAGAGATCTCATTATCATTAGGTACTTTTTCCTCTTCAAGAATCTGTGTAGTCACTTTAGGGACTCGTGTCTCTTCAGGGACATTATACTCTTCTGGAGTTTTAGAGAAAGTGGATCTATTGTTCATAATCTCTTCTGGAACATTATGTATAACTTCTTTTGGAGCATTATCAAGGCACGAGTTTTCATTTGATCTCCTCTTCCAAGGAGCTAAATCTTTAAAACCTATAAGTTTGCCACACTTCTGGCATGCATCAGGAATTTCATTTTTTATATCTTTCATACTTTATTTTTACATTGAGCAGTACAGGGGTCTAGATGAGACAGAGTAGAAGTATTCCACGATAATTCTCGTCGTTTGTTAAGGAATGGATCATACTTCAGGCACGTTCTTCTCTCCCCCTAACGGCGGGAATATTTTCTCATTAAAATGACAACCCTAAAAAAATAATACCCATAATTGGATGAAATAATCTTCTGGTTCTTTAATGAGTATGCAATTGAATTTTTAATTGTTTGAAGAATCATTATGTAATCCATGATCATATGATGTTTGCTCTTCTGGAGCTTTCAAACAATTTTGTAATATTCAAGATATAATATTAAAATTTTCATATTTTATTTCTATGAAAGATGTGATAAGTAATAAGATAAATCTAAAAATGTAAATTGCATTTCATATAGCAAGAAAAATAAAGACATAAATATAAAATGAACAAAGGTTTAATCGTACATCAGGTACATGATCGATCAAGAGTTTAAGCGTACTTCAGGTACGTAACCAATTTAAAGATTTAGACGTACTTCAGGTACGTGACCAAAATTATGTTCTTGAATACCACATGGATGAGAATAATTTTTCTTTGCATTTTAAGATTTTGTTATGCAAACCTTTTCCTTGCTTTCATTCCACTTCTGGTGATTTCTGATAATTTGTCATCTCAACAATTGTTGTGGTTATATTAACCATGATTTAACCCTTGAACATAATCATGTCCATAGCTTAAAATAAAATTTATTTGCTTCAAACAAAGATGCTAGAGTCAGTATATCGGATTTTGTGATTTTTATTACTATTATCATTGTTCAACAATGAGAAGACATGGAACTTGATAATAATAAAAATATTGCTCTCGATATTGCTACTACTGGAGCATATTTGAGGCATAATGGTTGATGAATCATTTTCAACGAGGTATTTTATCTTTAAATCCTCTTCATTATGTTGATAAAACCATCTAATCATAATTTTTACATGTTCCCGCTGGGATACATGAATTTTTTTTTAGATCCTTCGATGACCAAAAAAATTACAACTTTTATATGTTTCTACTGGCATGAGTAACCATGATTTTTGTATAATCCTTCATGGATAAAAAATTTACATGGTCCTTCAGAGACACTTTTACATGATCCTTCAGGGACTTATGTAATCATAATTTTTTTTGTATGGTCCTGTAGGGATACAATACTATATAACACCAAAGTGGATCTTACATAAATATATTATGTAATAAATATGAATTTCATCAAATTTGATATAACAATAAACCACTGGTGTCATGTAGTACATGCCTTGAATGAATGTAGCACAATTAAAGCAATAGATTTAGAGTTAAAGTATATAGCCTACGGAATATGGGAGCCACACAAATCAATCTCTACTAGAAAATGCATGGAAAAATATATTACTTGCTTAGATCATTCATCATAGACATGCTATTTGTCATGTTAATATATAATTCGTACCATGCATGTATAAATGATACAAATGTAGCCAAGTTATATCAATTTAATAAGTCTTTTAGGAACATAATAGCCTCAAGCTAGAGAAACAATAGGAATAAAAGATTACCTGAAAATCACCAAGATCTATTGATATATATTTACTAATATATACAATGAAAAATCAGATATATACCGCTTGAACCTTATCCAATCTTGATTAGTGATCTCCACCGAGAATCCCATGCAACAAATCCATAGCTCTTAAAATGAATAATTAAAAATAAATGTAAAAATAAATAGAAAGTGTAGAGAGTTTTTCTAGTGTAGGCTTTAGGCTTCCAACACTAGAGGAGAATTAGCCATAATCTTATTAAAGCAATTTCACAAAGTCACTCACATTTTTATACCTCGAACAGGCAACATTCTCGCGGATTCTCTAGCCTCATTAGCCTCATCACTTACCTTCCCCATATCTAGAACATCTGGAACCATCACTATCCAGAAACTAGAAACACCTGCCACCAAACTTCAAGACTGTGGAACTCGAAACCTCTTGAAACTACAAAACCACGCAGACAGAGTCACTAGTACCACCAAAGTCCTAGCCCTAGATCTGGAAGATATGGACGATGGAAACCCATGGTACTTTGACATTAAAAACTACCTTGAAAATGGCTCATTCCTAGGATACGCCTCTAGCAATGACCAGAAAATAGTTAAAAGGATAGCAACCAAATATTGCCTCCAAGGGGGAATACTTTTCCGAGCATCCTTTAACGGAGAACTACTCAGATGCTTAGACGACAAAGAAGCGTATACCATCGTGGAAGAAGCTCACTCTGGAGTATGTGGAGAGCATGTTAATGCCTAGATGCTAGCAAAGAAGATACTAAGAATGGGCTACTACTGGCCCACGCTTGAAGGAGACTGCAACAAATACGTTTGGCGCTGTAGTTAATGTCAAACCTATGCCAACAAGATACATGCACCAGCATCCTCCTTACATCCCATGACTTCTCCATGGCCCTTTTCTATGTGGGCATTAGATATGATAGGGCCATTTCGGAACACTTTAGAAAACACCACTCAAAAGGCCTTTATCCTTACCGCTACAGAATACTTTACCAAATGGGCTGAAGTCGAATCCTACATAGTAATTAAAAGCTCTACCCTGGCTTGCTTTGTTCATACTCATATCCTTGCACAGTTCGGTACCCCCAAAATGATCATAACCGATAATGGCCCCCAATTCATCTCCCAAGAGTTCCAAGACCTGTGCAATAAACATCACATAGAACTTCGCCATTCCACACCATATTATCCCCAAGGAAACAAGCAAGTAGAAGCTACCAAAAAAACCTTGCTCAGGATCATAAAAAAGACAGTAGAAACCCACAAAGCTACTGACTGGCCTGATAAATTGATAGACACCCTTTGGGCATACCGAACCTCCATCAGAACACCCACTGGCCAAACTCCCTATTCACTCACATTTGGGGTAGAAGCGGTAGTACCTTACGAAATTCTCATTCCATCTTTAAGAGTAGTACTAGAAGAAGACCTCAAAATTGAAGAAAGGAGAGAAGCACTTCTACTACACCTAGAACTATTAGACGAAAAAATATTAAGAGCGGCAGACCACGCCCAGGCCTACCAAAGAAGGGTGGCTAGGGCATTTGAAAAGAAAGTAATAGAAAGGAAATTCTAAATCGGGGAGTTAGTACTCAAGCAAATCATGCCATCAAGGCAGCCTCACCCAAAAGGAAGCTGCAGCCCACATGGGAAGGACCCTATGTGATCACCCATGCCTACTCCGGGAATGCCCACCGCTTGATAGACGCCGAGGGAGTTGAGATTTCAAGTTCGTGGAATGCACTTTATCTAAAGAAATTCCATGCATAGAAACTTTCAATACTTGAGAAATATTATTCTTCATTCCTGCAATTTTCAGCGTTTAGCACTTGATGATAGAAATATAAGATTTCCAATGATAAACTTGTAGTTATTTAAACTCATATCCACCAATCATGTCATTTCCTTCACACACGTATGACTTAAGGATCGGTTCACTCGATAGAAAAAAAATTGCGTGTCCCGTAGACTGGGACAATTTTAAACCCCAAAGCATCCCTCCCTTATTTCCGCCACTACTCGTATTAACCCAAGGTCATGATGAGGAGTTGCCTGGATCTAGCATATGTCCCAAAATTGGTTCTGGCACTATACAAACACATCTAGAGGGGAAGCACAAAAAGAATCAGGGTGAAAAATAGAAGAGCCCCCCCCCCCATCAAATAAAAAAAATCAGGCAATGAGAGGCCAACAAAAGAAAAATAACACCCAAATGAACAAGTTAAATTCTCTACTTTAGCAGGCTTTCACGCCTTTACACACAGTATATGCTAAACAAAGGCTATACTGGTACAGATCCGAACAAGCGAATTGTACTTTCCACCCAAAAATAAAGAAGTGGTAAAAAGAAGAAAGCCAGAGGGATTTAGAAAGTAAGACATATGCTATACTGGGACAATTCTAAATATTGCCCAAGAGGAAGATATTACTCTTTTCTTAATCCATTCCCCCCCCCCCCTCACATTTTATTTTTGCAAAAGGGTTTTTAAAATTGGACTATGTCTGCTGGAAAGGCGAAATTTCGACCAAAAGTAGACCTTTTCTATGATTACAACTGCACATACTTACATGAGTTTATTTAAAGACTTGCCTGTCCAAAGGAAGCTTACTGACTTGATTCCTGGTACATTCATAGATTTTTCAGCATGTTTAGAATAATATGATCAAGCATTTGAAAATCATGAAACTGAAAAACCGACACCCAAGGCTTGTGCCCTTCAAATACAATCCTGGTTCAGACATAAGTGACCACAAGGGTCCCTCTATAAGGACTTGATGGTATCTTTAACTTAGGAGAGTTGAAAACATTGCCCTCTCATGTAAAGAACAATCGAAGAGTTAAAATGCCCCCTTATGCCACTCACACGCATAAGCTTGCATTTTCCCTTTTCAATACACTCAGGCATTCAATTTCCTTAAATATTAGAACTAACTCCCTATACCAAGATTAAGATTGTCCCCATTACACTCGTTTCATGCCCTTCCGCACATGCTCAAGAAGAAATTATCCCACTCACACATGCTTAAGATTCTTCTTCACTTACGCACTTAGAATCCCTCCCTAACGTACTAAAGCATGGTTTTCCGCACTTTAATTTCTCGCATTAGTTTTTCATTTACCTTAAGATGGATTGTAGCCCTTGACAATTCAAGCGAGAAAGGCTTGAAAGTCAGTGCACGGGCGTAATCCGGACAGATTTAACACTTGGTCCATGAAAAGAATGTTTTTACTGATTTTGAAGGTCGAAGAAACACTTAGGAGAACTTTCAGCAACAGCAGACAGAAGTAGCAGAACTACAAATTGCACCAGGCAGGGAGCGGCTAAACTCGGATAGCCGTCCCTCACCAGATGGCTAGAAAGCACTAGCCGCCCTTGCCCCTGCCCCCTTCCTCTTCAGGTGACCTGCCCCAGGGAAGGGGTGGCTAAATGAAACTAGCTGTCCCTCCCTCGGTGGCTAGTTTTCACTAGCCGCCCCTCACCTGCTGCCCCATCTACCCTGTCAGTCTCAGTCTCAATCAACTCTTCAAGTCTTCGAATACCTGTCAAAATATTCCATCCCAAACATACATACACATATTACATACACATATTTCAGACACATATTCATGCAAAAAACCTGTATGAACGCCATGCTAGGATGATTATATGTTAGAATCCTACATCCATCCATTAATAAAAACTTACAAACACCAAGTTCATTCATCCACGCAATATGCCTTTTCCAAAATAAAAGAAACCCCTTTGAAAAATACCAAAACATCCATGCTAACTAAATCAAACCATGCATGCAAAAGAAATTATAAAATTGTCCCACCAAGACCATAAACATAAATTATTTTCAAAGCTTAAAATTGCATAAAAGGGATTTCCAAAAAGAGAAAGAAAAGATAAATCCTTCAAATACTCCAAACTCCGAATGTCTTGAGCTGTGCATCACCGAAACATCACCTAAGGCAAAAGAAAAGAAGAAAAGCTTGAATTCCTTGCATATATACTATTCTTCTATCCAAAACCAAGACACCAAAAGCTATACCTCGGTGTATCATCATCCCCGGGAGGCTGAGTAGAAGGAACGTCCTGACTTGGCTGGGAAGGGAGCGGCGGCTAATGAGAAGACTGGACCTCTGGAGCATCAGGAGCGGTAGGAGTCTCTCGAACTGAAGATGCGGCCCTCGCATATATCCCACGACTCCTGGACACCGAGGGACGAGAAGCGCAACTGAAGGTGGCCCCGGTAGCCAGAGAAGCCGAGACGGAATGCTCGGGCTCAAGAGGAAGAAGGTCCAGGTCCGCCTCAATCATAACCCCTCCACCAGGCAACTTCCCTCGCATGGTGGCTTCCCAGAGGAGGACCTGCTGAATATCTCTTTCTTTACGTTCCAACCTCCCGCGAAGATGTGTCTCCACCTCTCTCAACCTCTCCTCAAGCTCCCGTGATCTCGCCTCGGCAGCCCGGAACCTGTTCTCACTCGATCGAAGTGCCTCTCGATCTCTATCCCCGGCCGCCTGAAGGGAACGAAGCAAATCCCCCATCAAACCCCCAGGAACGCCCGCTGAAGCCTCCAACTCCGACACCCTCATCTGGAGGGAGTCTCTCTCGCGGCTCACGGAGACGAACTCCTCCTCTCTTGCTGCCACCATGGACCTCAGCCGGCCCATTTCCTCCTCAGCACGTATGGCCCTATCTCTCTCCTGGCCAAGCTCCATCCTTGTGGCCGTCACCTCACTCCGGGCCACATCCAACTCCCTCGTCAACTCGAGCTCCCGCTCGGAAATCATGGAAGGAGGAGGAGCGATAGAAGACGAAGCACCATCGGCTCTCACCCCTCGACAGAGCATCCACAACGCTTCTATCTGCCTGACCCGCGCTTGGAGGTGCTCATTGGCGGTCTTGAGCCTCTTCTCCATCTCATTCAACTCAATCTGCAAGAGCGGCACTGCTCAGAAATATTTAAACGATGAGAGAACAAAAAAAAAAGAAAAAAGAAGAGAACGAGAAAAAGGGTTTCCAACTTACGTAAGCGTCCGGGATCTCCTCCTCCATCGTCCCAAGGATGTCTGCGTACTCCTGACGATACCAAGCCATGTAGTCATCATTTGAAGTCACCTCAGGAAGACGCTCCACCAAGGAACCCCGGCTCATCCAACCCACCACATACGTCACGTAGTTCCTTGGGAGATTTGTGTCCCGAGGAATTCCAGCCACAAGAATCGTCGGACACCCATTGGTGGTACCCAAGCTGATGGACAACCCAGCTTATCGCATGAAACACGACCTCATTGAAATAGATCAGCCAGACATCCCGTGACAACTCCTTAGGAACCTCCTCCTCCGTGTAGGGCCCCTAAATCAACTACATCGAAAGAAACAGGAAGAGCGCTTAATCAAAAAGAAATCAAATACAAGTCAAGGAAACTCGAAGAAAATATATACCTCTTCCTTCGTCAAGACATGGAAGGCCTCCCGGAAATGAGCGAGGCGATGCAAGCGCAAAGATCCTCGGAGCACCCATCTCATAGCCCAAGGGAGAGCACGGTTGAACGGCGCTGGGAATGGACGGTCAACCACAAAATGATCGTACCCAAAGACCTGCGAAGCGAGGGAGAAATCATCAAAATCAAGTGAGTCAAATCGACTAAGAAACACCCTCTACTCACGCATACCTGGAGAAAGGGAGAAAAAGCCACCCAAATTCATGCCCCCAGCCCTCTTCACCTTCTTCGAGAGCTCCGCAAAGTAGTGGGCGAGCATCGCGGCTCCCCAAGTATAGTGCCCCATACCCTCCAAATCCCTCATCAGCAACAGAGAATGAGAGGAGACCTTGTCAGAGACCGTCGAGAAGAGGACCCGGCTGAAGAAGTAAAGAAAGAACGCCCTCAACTCCCTCCGTGCCCTCTGTGGGCACGCGGCCGCTTCTCTCACCTCGATCATGATAGCGTGCCCTCAACTCCCTCCGTGCCCTCAACTCCCTCCGTGCCCTTCTAGCACTCCGTGAAAGAACCAAGGCCATATTGCCCCGATAGCCGCCCCAACGGGATCCGATTCAGCATTCGCTCCCGCTCCACAAACTCCCACTCCCCAATCAACTCATGGATGAGTGCCTTGTAATCAGCAAGGGTCGCCGCAATCACCGCCTCCCGTGAGACCAGAAGGCCGGTAATCCAATGGACATCCTCAAGAGTTGGCATGATAGCGTCGGTGGGGAGAATGAAGGTGCAACTCTCCGGATCCCACTTCTCCGCCAACACCTCCACGTAAGGCCGATGGACGTGAAATGGCTCAATTAGAAAGAAGGAACGGAAGCCTGCTCCATCCACCAGACTCCTCTCCCCCTAACCCAAGGCAGCATACCACCTTTTCGTTCCATGCCACAAAGCCCGAATGCGGTTCGGTCACTACAAACAAAATGAAAGGAACGTGGGTTAATTTAAAAACGGTCGAGAGGTAAGCATCCAAGTCTACGAATTCATTTAGAAACCATGCTTAGCAAAATAAACTTCTATATACTAAAACAAAAGCACGAAAATAGAAGACTTCACGTGTAGGCCCACCTTCAGTCATTCGCAAAACACCTTTCATATGATCACCAATTCTACCCTCTTATCCCACTATGGTCATCACGTGCATGCCTTCTCTACTTTACCGTCTAGCATGATTATACACTTTTTTATAAGCCCACCCAAGCATGTGAAGGAATTTAGACCCGTAAAAATGCATACATCTACTCTCTCTTACTCCATCATGATCAAATACGTATGAAAATCTATATATTCTAAAAGAAATATATGCATACAAAAACGTCACATGCAAACATGCTAGCCATACCACTCCTTGTTTTAAATGAAACAAACATGGATGTGCATAAAAAATTGTCACTCTTTCTAAAAACAAACCCATATCAGCATGCTTACATATCCCACCGTGATAAAACCATATATCCAAGCATGCTTACTAACACACACATGTACAAATATTACACATGAATCATCTATTTCATACTACAAAGACATATATACACATATATGTAAATAAAAGGGTTAGAAAAATACCACGGCCCGTGCGGACCCAGGGGCGCCCGCCTCGGCCTCGTCGGGATCGTCCATCCCGTCATCACCCCCCTCATCCTCATCCTCTCCCTCCTCCCCAACCACGGCCTCCTCGGCCTCCACATCAGCACCAACCCCGTGGCTCCTATGCCCATAACCGCGGCCTCTTCGGCCTCAACCCCGATACCCCCGACCTCTGCGGCCTCTGCCCCAACACCACCGGTCTCCTCCATGCCCACCACACCAGAGACAAACTCCGTAAAGGCCCCCATAGCCCTTCTCTCCTCTTCCTTAGCCCTGGACTCTATGGCCTCCCTGTACAGCATCCCGGCAATGGCATCCAACGATGCCCTTACATCCCCACTAACTCCCCTAGCCCTTACCCCCACAGTTACATCCTCGACCACTATTGTATATTGGTTGCAAACTCTTTTTCGTAGTGTTAGTTTGTATGTTGGTAAATGCAGACTATTTTTTGTATATGTTTATCCATTGCACAAACAAAACTTAGTAATTTATAGTCATTGGGTAGAAAAATGCCTAGATGCGCCATATATATAAGGCACCTCCAGTGTTTTTCTGTATCAAAGGGATACACCATATATATATGGCGCATCCTTTACAAATGGGCCACTCACCTAGGGCAGAAAAATCACTTGAGGCGCCGTAAATATATGGCGCCTCTAGTGTTTTATGTTTCAAAAGATATGGCGCCTTCTTTGCAAAGGAGCCCCACTCTTGGGGCAGGAAAATTATATACGGCGCCTCCTTTAGAAATGGAAAAACACTGGAGGCGTCATATATATACGGCGCCTCCAGTGTAAACAAACCTTAAATCTCTGGTGTAAAACAATGTCAGTGTTATTTTTTACAAATATTCACCGACCAGTGCTATTTTTGCAAATATTCATTTCAACGATGCTATTTCTGTTAATTGACTTTTATAGTGTTTCATTTTTATTGGTAAAAGTAAATTTATATTCCTTCGAGTTCGAGATATTAACAAAATTATATTTTGAAGTATACAAGTATGCATCATTTCTCAACACCTACCTTGCATTTTGCAAACACAGAGGAATACACGAAAGGTGAACATCCATTCCTATAACAGATCACAGAGGATCTGATCTCGAATGGATGTTAACTTTTTCGTGTATTCTAATGTGAGCTGCTACATGGAACACCCTGTAACAACCAATGAGAAGGCGCCACATATGGAGGGGAGAGGGGAATTAACAAATATATTTGAATAGACTCTTATCGGTAAAAGTCTTTTTTGTTGGATGTTTTACAATGCATTAGGCTTACGTAACACATTCTCATTAGTTGCTACATGGTAGTTCCTTGTAGCAGACCACAAAGGATCCGATCCCATTCACCAACGGCAGTCCCAAATAAAAATAGGCTTTCTATTTTTTTGAACAAGAATAACGTTAGATACAATATCAAATATAGTCTCATAAACAGTGTATAATTTTTTTTACAATATAGTAAATCACATATAGTAAAATATATGTTTTAATTTTTTTTAAATGATATAAATTTATTTTTAGTAAGTGTAAAAATAATTTAACGGGTTATGTTTCGTCTAAAATGAGAATGAACGTGAAACGGTCCAAAGTGTATCAGCACAGTAAACCTACTACTCACGTGCATCTAGGGCTGGTAAACGAACCAAGCCGCTCGGGCTCGGCTCGGTTTGAGCTCGTTCAGGCTTGTTCATTTAGATAAATGAGCGAGCTTGAACAAATTTTAAAGCTCGGTTAGGCTCGGGACCTGTATCGAGCTTCATTTTATGTTCAAATTCGACTCGTTTATGTTATTAAAACTTAGTTGAAGCTTGACTAAACTCATTTATAAAATCAGAATATTAAATTAATACAAAGTTATGTTCGTTTAAGCTCATGAACTTGGCTATTTTAGGTTAAAATTTTGTTTTCAATTCCTAAAAACCCTAAAATGAAGAAGAACCTAGGCTCGTTGAGGCTCGTGAGCTCGGCTCGGCTCGACTCGTTTATAAACGAGCCGAGCTTGAACATGTCAAAGCTCGGCTCGTTCAGCTCGTTTACCACCCCTACGTGCATCTCCATAGTCCCCGCCGACCGGACGATTAGGGCGGGAAACAAAACCCTCCTTTTCTCTCCTCCCCCCCACCAACCCCAAAAGTCCGAAACCCTCATCAAAAAAAAAATTCAAGTACACAATGAGCAGCGGCAAGAGGCGGCCATCGACGGCGTCGACGCCGACGCCGACGCCAAACCCTCCCAAGCGATTCCAATCAAACACCAACCGACAACAGCAACAGCAGCAGCCGCCGCCGCCGAAGCCGTCATCAATGGCGGAAGAAGAAGAGGAAATGATGGACGAGGACATCTTATTGGAGGAGACGCTTCTCCTCCAAGAGGAGGAACGAAACGAGGCCTTCTCCACCCGCCTCTCCAAGTTGAAGCGCCCCCCTCTCTCTCACTCCTACCTCTCCCTCTCCCGACCCATCGGTCTGTCGCTTCTTTAATCTCATCGGTTTTTCTTTCTTTTGGTTTTCTTGGGTTGATTTTGGTGGGGTTTTGCAGTTTTTCAGCAACTGGAGATCGATTACGTGATCGGGGAGTCGCACAAGGAGCTCCTGCCCAGTTTGTCCGGTCCTGCCGCGATTCTTAGGATCTTTGGTGTTACGAGTGAAGGTTTGTTCTCTTTTGGTGTTGAACTTTACATGGGTTTTTATCATTTTTTTCTTCTTTTGGGGGTTTCAGTGATTAAATTTTGTTGCTTTAGCCCAAAGATCTCACCTTTCGTTATGATTGGGGTCATTGAGCTGTTAAAATTGATATTGGGGTTGTTTATCATGACATCAATGACGGATACCAATCAAAATATAACTTACTTGTAAACTATTGGACTGAAATTTATCATTTCAGTGGTAGAAAGGTTTTTGGTTTTTTTAACTTTAATCTGTATGGTTGGCTTATCTTGGAATAATTGATCACAATGAAAGATTTGGATTTTGATGGGGATCAAGTGATTTTATCAAAATTGTATGGTGTATGATTTTGGGGTATAATTCAGTACATCTCTGTTCTTTTTGTTGATCAATCTCTTTGTTTTAAATTGTTAGGGCATAGTGTGTGCTGCCGTGTACATGGATTTGAGCCTTACTTCTACATTAGCTGCCCCCAGGGGATGGGGCCCGATGATATCTCCCATTTCCACCAAACCCTTGAAGTAAGCTTCTTTTCTTTTTATTTTTTATTTTTATAAAATATTTTTTTTTCTTGTTTTGTGTTTGGATAATCAACATTGTGGGACTTGGCTCAGTCGAGAATGAGGGAATCAAACAGGAGTAGCAATGTGCCGAGGTTTGTGAAGAGGATTGAGATGTTGCATAAGCGGAGCATCATGTATTACCAGCAGCAGCAGTCTCATCCATTTCTCAAGGTTGTCGTTGCTCTGCCGACAATGGTTGCCAGCTGTCGTGGTAAGATGACCCGTTTTGTTCTGTTTTAATATGTGACTATTTTTATGTTGCAAACAGTTATAGAATTAATGGTCTTGGCACAATTGCTTTTATTGGTAATTGTTGTGGTTTCCTGACATTGTTATATTGCACTATGAGTATGCCCGAGTTACTACATTTACGTCTTATAGTACAGTTCTTAAATTTTTTTGAAGATTCTCTTATTCCTTACTTTGGTCATATTCTGGTAACAGTTTCTCCTAGAATTACCATCCATAATAAAAACACATACTCCAAGCCATGGATGTGCAAAATTTACGATTTTATGGTTTTCTAATATCACTGAACATCGCATGGAATCACTGAAACTCAAATAAGAGAGAGAGATATCTTCAAATCTTCAAATCGGTGGAGATGTAGGCTAATGGAAATTTGATTCAATTAGAGTAGAAGAAATAAACAGATGATAATAAACTCCTGGATTTTTAAGAATAAATATAGTTCTCCTGCAGTCAACCAGGCCGCATGTTGGACCTGTTACCTTCTAATCTTTTCAACTTGCTATGGAAACTCCTGATTCAACAAAAGAAGTCAAAATTATCTTTTTAAAAAGGTTTATCACTTATCTCCCAGTTTTTTCCCCGGAGGAAAGGAATGATCCATCGTGCAAATAAACTTTGAAACATTTAGCCTTTGTATTTATATGAAATAGCCAATTGTGGAATGACCATCAACCAAATGGTGGTGCTATATAAATCATACACACATCAATAAACTGAGCACTTATGCCTCCTTTCTAGCTAATGTTTTCCTTGACATGATCAAATGAAATTTTGACGAAATGTATTTGTGGATTTTGAAAATATTGTTGATTTCCCCATAGAAATCTTTGAACCCAACGTATATGTCAAACTACTAGCGTCTTGATATATTCAATTCATTTTGTGCAATTTTTTTTATATATATTTAACAGGGTTGAATTGAATCGGCAGGCATTTTGGAGAGTGGGATTCAGATAGATGGTCTTGGCTTTAAGAGTTTTATTACATATGAAAGCAATGTTCTATTTGCGCTGCGCTTCATGATTGATTGTAACATTGTTGGTGGCAATTGGATTGAAATCCCTGTTGGAAAGTGTAATAGGGCAGTGAAGAATATATCTTATTGCCAATTGGAACTTGATTGCCTGTATCCTTGTGCATTTGAGAAATCTAATTACTATAATGCTGTTACCCTCTTTCAACTATTGCTACTAGAAATTTTTTCTCCTTGACACAATAAATAGGTATTCAGAATTGATTAGCCATGCTCCTGAAGGACAGTTCTCTAAAATGGCTCCATTTCGTATTTTAAGTTTTGATATTGAATGTGCTGGTCGTAAAGGACTTTTTCCAGAGCCTAGCCATGATCCTGTTATTCAGGTCATTCCCATAATTTTATAAATCATTCCGGCTGTTATATTGTGATTCAGTAGTTTTACTACTATTTATATTTTTTGGTAATCAGGTGGCCAACCTTGTAACTCTACAAGGAGAAGATCATCCTTTAATACGTAATGTGATGACTCTCAAATCATGCTCCCCAATAGTTGGGGTTGACGTGATGTCATTTGAAACAGAAAAAGACGTTTTGCTCGCTTGGGGGGTAATTGGATTTGCTCTTTCTGATTAATCTGTATTATTATTATTTCTTTTTTGGGTTGGAGCCCTATGATAAGCATTTCTACTAGTTTTTTAAGGTGAAACTACAATGTGAATGATGTATTTGAACTTTCTATATTCAATTCTAGTTTTTCTCATCATTTTTTTTTTGTGTAAGGACTGAAAGGATTTATTTCTCATCATGATATAGGAATTACAAATCAAGTGCATTGTTGCTGTCTAACGATATAAAGAGTACATGCAATTAATTTCCCTGTTTCATAACTCCAAGATACGACTTGTACTTCCATAACACATGGAGTTCTGGTTTTTACTTGCAAGATTTTACACAATGCTGCACATTGATTAATCCTTTGGCTGATGAAGTGAATACGCATTGCAGAAAACTTAGTGGCTATTGTTGACATTACTTTGACACATTACTATAGATTTTTTATTTATAAGTTAATTTTACATTAACATGCCATGACTTATTGAGTAGTCTCACTGATGTGACTAGCTATTCTATTATGTTATTTCTGATTGCTCAGATGTCCTTGCAGCTCTCTAACATCAAGTTCTTTTAGGTTCTTTTCCTATCTTTTTTGGGGATTTCATCCCTTTTCGAAATAAATTGTTTATTATGACAAATTAATTAAAAAAAATGTGAGTTCAACGAAGAGTTAAGTTTTTCAAATAATTTTAAATCACAGTATTATGAGATGTCCAAACAACCTCTCAGTTGAAATATATGAAAATAGATGGTGGATTCACCACAATCGCTTATGCTTTTTGTTGTGCTTAAATTTTGTTCTCCTCCTTGCACTAGTTGAGGTGGGCTATTTATATGATGTCTATGTTATCTTGCCGTCAACCTTTAATTTTCAATTACTTCGTATATATGATTTCTCGATGTCTTTCTAATGATGCTTAGCTTTATTTACATCAGGCATTAAATTGCTTAATATGAGAATGCTGCAGGACTTCATCCGTGAGATTGACCCCGATGTTATAATTGGATACAATATATGCAAATTTGATCTACCATATCTTATAGAGGTAATTGTTTTCCCAGTTTGTGTGATAATTCAACTTATAACTACCAATTGGCCTTCATGCAATCCATATATTTTGGATAAACATGAGATTTGAGATTCTATATGTTTGCAGAGAGCTGAGGCACTAAAAATTGCGGAGTTTCCAATCTTGGGTCGTATACGAAACAGTAGGGTTCGTGTGAGGGATACTACTTTTTCCTCAAGGTTGGATTTGCATAGTGTTATTTATCATTCTTCGGGTAAAATGGTTCTGCGGTTTTTGCTGTCTGTGCTGGTCTTCTTGTCTGCAATTATATATTCATCTATATTCTTTTGATTTTCTTTTTATTTCTTGTTTTATTAGTTTTCCATTTGTATTTACACTCTTCTTGTTTCTTTATTTTGCTCCTTTTTATTTTTTGAAAGAAGTTTTGCAACTTTTCTTGAGGAGACACTATTTCTTCTTTCTTGGATGTTCACCATATTACAAAAAAAGGGTTTTTAATTTTTAAGTCCCCATAAACCATAGGATTTAGTGATCTATCCCTCACTTCTTCATATTTTGGTTTTAGTCCCCAAATTTAAAGGATATGTTCATTTTTAGTCCCTGGGAGGGAACTATCCCTAAATTATTTGGTTTTCTTTTTAGTCCCTAGGAGGGACTAAAAATGAACATATCCTTTAAATTTGGGGTCTAAAATCAAAATACGAAGAAGTGAGGGATCGATCACTAAATCCTATGGTTTATGGGGACTTAAAAATAAAAAACCCAAGGTGGACATCCCAACCTTACATTTTTTTAAACTCAAGAAATCTAGAGAAGTAAAATTATGCATCCCTCAAGCCCTTAGGCCTTCTGAGATTCCATCCCTAGTGTTGCACATATATCCCGGGAAATAATATAACGTGAACTAGGGCATATGTCACCAACAATTGCTCTTAATATATTTTGGTTTGTGGGATAGCCCTTTCCATGAGTATCTCATCCAATCAGCTGCAATGCCTTATACTTTAATGATTTTAGAAATATTTTATCTTTGGTGCGTTTTTCTATGCAATTTAGATTGAAACACGTCAGATTTAATTTTCAGATGATAGATTTTTGTCAATTATCAAGTTCAACGCAAATGGCTGCTGAAAGTTGATAAGTAGAGAACTAGCTATTTGTTATTATTATACCATACCTTCTCAGTTGAGGCCTTTTTTTTTCATTGGCCTCTTAACTGCTTCCAATTAGGACTTTAGGCAAGTTCCAAAGTTGGAACCCGGAGAGACATCCATAAAGCAATTCTTAAACTTGCATTGAGCTTGTCTCAGATATTCTAGATAAGTACCCTCAAAGCCAAATTTACCAGTTTGGATGAGGTTTCATAATTTTTTTAGTTTATTGAAATATACCTTGTTGTTTACTTATTGTTTAGTGCCTAATTTGTTTGATAAATACTTCATCGTGAAATATTACCCATATTCATTTTTGTCCCATTTTACCTTGTTACTAAAATTACAATAAGATGTTTCCATAACATAGCCTGAAATATTATGCCATTTTTTAAAAATAGTATTCCTTCGATATCTATTTATACAACTCCGACATACTTCTTCGCAGCAGGCTGCTAACAATTTATTGTTCACGCAGACAGTATGGAGTACGGGAAAGTAAAGAAGTTACCATTGAAGGAAGAGTTCAATTTGATTTGCTTCAGGTTCTACAGATAAGTTTTTACCTTATTTAATTTCTTAATGCATACAAAATGCATGAACTGTACTGTTTCTTTAGTCTTTGCTTACTCCATCCCGCCCTCTGTGCTGTCTCTTTGGGTTTAGGTGATGCAAAGAGATTACAAACTCAGTTCATACTCACTGAATTCTGTGTCAGCACATTTCCTCTCAGAGCAAGTATGTAGCACACTCCCACCACTTTTGTGTTGTATATACATCATCTTAAGTTCATCTTATAGCATATATATTTTATCTCTTGAGATATGAAACTGTAATATTTGGGTTGTCCATTTTCTTGCATTAGTCTTGAAGATTTAAGTTCTATTCTACTCATCAAGATTTGAAAACTTTTGGTCAATACTCAGCAATAAGACAAACAGTCTCTGTATTGAACAATTATTATTGGTGAATTAATAAATGCATTTTTTTAGTGTTATCCACTCTTAGTCAGGGTTCCTTAGTTGCATTGTATTGTTGTTCTGGTCCTGTCTGTCCATTGAGGCCTGTACTGTTGTTTTGATTTATTTATGAAGTACAAAGACACATCCATTATGCTGAGTGCTGAATTAATAAATGCATTTTTTTAGTGTTATCCACTCTTAGTCAGGGTTCCTTAGTTGCATTGTATTGTTGTTCTGGTCCTGTCTGTCCATTGAGGCCTGTACTGTTGTTTTGATTTATTTATGAAGTACAAAGACACATCCATTATGCTGAGTGCTGACTTTATAAATACTTCAGTATTGACAACCAACTGTATTTGGTCCATCCCTTTCTAATGGGAAACAGGAAACTATATGAAAATGCACAATAAAACATATATATGAAAAGGCATAATAAAACGTATTTCCTTATCAGCTTTTTTTTTCTCAGGTATGAGAGTTTTTATACACATACGTGGGTTAGTATCAGACATGAGTGTCCAATATGGGCATGTGTTCGTGTCAGACAGACACAGAATATCCCACATGGATCAGATCATGAACTTGAGGTGTTGAAGCAGGACAGCTACATGTCTAATAACTGGTTTGGGTTTAGGTTCTTCTAAGTTTAATAGTTTGTTGGCTGATGGCAGAATTTTTTTTTTCCTTTTATGTGATGGCAATATAGGGAAAATCTCCACCTGCAATTTTGTTAAGTAACAATTGCAAAGCTCCAACATAGGTTGGAATTTCTCTTTTGTCTGGGGTTGATTTTGTTTTGTCTTTGAGGCATTGTTACCTTATTATTATTATTGTTTTCCAGTGACCTTGTGGTTTATTTGAGTTTTGGTTTTTTATATTTTATGTTCTTAAGGGGAGCAGAATAAAAATGGTCTGTCATCATTTTTTTCCTTAAAATGATTGATATAACTAAACTTCCATGGATTTTTAAAATGATAAAAAAAAATTGGAAACTGGATGGGTAAATGGTTTCATGATTCCAGTGATCTGTTCATTGATGGCTAAGTATGTAGGAGGAGGAGATAAAGAGATAGCTATTTTGATAGGATTACCCAGGAGCAATCTCATTTCGTGGTGGTGGTTTAGCTGATATGTAGAGCGACATGGGGATAACTTAGGAGCAGATGGTATGTTTTGAAGCAGCTACAGAATTGAGAGGGACAGCATGGGGTATTGGGGTGGTCAATGATTGGAAAGAACAGTTAAATGCTCTAGAGCGAAGAGATGGGTAGTTGTATGATTACAGTTTTTCTTTATTAGATGGCTCTGTTATTTGTTGTTTATGTGATGTATATGATTTTTTTTTGACATTTGACTATTTGGTTCAGCAATTTGCTTTTATCAGGTTTTTTAGGTTCTGTTGTTCACTCAATTGAAAATTTGGACTATTTTGAGGAAAAAAGTATTATCTTTGAATATATGTAATTCTGTTCCTGAAATCTAGCAGTTAGTCCATTTTTTTTTACTTACACTATTATCAAATAAGTCAGGTAACCATAGTACTAGATGGATGTGTTTACGTTTTTTTATTATTACATATATAATATATTTAGATTATCTAAGATCTAAATGCAAGTTCTGTAGTGAACTTTCAGAATATATTGGTTTTCAAATATACTGTTCAGTATCTTGGTCTATTTCAGGTTATGATTCTTATGCTTGGTTGTTTGGCACCTAGGTGACATCTATGCAAGTTTTTGCATATGTAAAAATGTATTTTCATGTCAAATCACCATTATTCTTTAATTTCCTATTCAAGGATTTGAATGCAGAAAAATGTATTTTCATGTTAAGTTTTTTCTTGCTTGTCTTATTTTCAATCAAGAATAGAAGGAAGATGTTCACCATTCAATAATATCTGATCTTCAAAATGGGAACCCAGAGACTAGAAGGCGTCTTGCTGTCTACTGCTTGAAGGTTTGTACTGCCTTTCAGATTTTATTTTATACTGCTTGTTCCTGTACACCTTTGATATTTATTCCAAAATCGGAATGTATTCTTTAATGTTAGATGTATAAATATTTTAACTAAAGTAGAAACATATTTATTATTTGAACAATCTCCCTATTTTCTCTTAATTGCCAAGGGAGAATATTCAAGTAGACATTTCATACATGGATTGCAAAGAAATCATTCAAATACTACCCATTCTTACTTCTCAGAAGATTCCAAAGTTGTGTGTTTCAAGATTATTTCCCTCTGTTAATGGCGCCCCAAACTTTCCAAATGTAAAAAGACTTCTCATCTCCTGATCTCGTGGATCCTTTGTTTCATGTGCCTGATGACCACTCACCGCAATACATGATTGCAGTGGTGGCTTTGGTAGAGGAAATGCTAATACTTCAAGCTGTGGGACCTAACTGATGTAGTGCAAAAGGATTTGTATGAGATCTAAAGAAGATAGAGATCTATGCAAATCAATATATAAAGATTGATCCAACGATACCACAGTTTGGATCCGCAATTAAAAAACGAGTTTGTAATTTTATTTTATTTTTTTGAAAAGTCACCCAGCACATTCTAAAAGAAAAATATGCATCTTTGACCTATATGAGGCTCTTTAATAGAACTCATAGATCATTTAGCATCTCTCTTAATAGGATTCATAATCAACTGCTTTGAGACCATGTTAGTGTATTTAGGTTGGGCTTCAAAAAAAGAAAGAAAAATAGACACTAAAGGATGCATGGATGGATGATGGAGAGTACTACTCTCTCACTTGTCCAACACTTCTTTTATTGGTGGATGATGATTTTTTGTCTGTTGAATCTAAAAGTCATCTAACTCATTAGTGGATGATGATACTTGTGCATCTAAAAAAAGATAGTTCTGCCCTTTGTATCACATTCCGCGGGTGCAATATAAATGTTCCATGTGCAAACAATTAGAAGAATAGAGACAAAACTAATTCAAATTTTTTTGAAAGAAAATTTATAAATTCGTGAGGTACATGTTATCTTATTTACAACTCAGTATTCTAGGAGAGACCTTTTTATTCTTGATTAGTTGGAAGACCTCTTACAACCCAACTTACACCATCCAAGATGCAAGCTTATTTCTCCCACCAGAAAAAAGAAAAGATGCATGCTTATTTCAAGTACAAACAGAAATAAAATCTATTTATCACTGGATTCTTGTCGGAATTCCAACTCTATCATCTAATATAGTCTATTTAACCTCCTTTGGAAGAGTTAAAGAAAATTCTGTTTCTGCTTTCAATCATGACCATGATTGGGTAATGAATCAGCCACCTCATTTTGCTTTCCTTCAGAAAACACGATCTTGTTCTTGTTGATAGTTATCTTTTCCAAGACTTGTGGAACACCTCTCTTTTTGAAAATCTCCTACTTGGAAATGAAGCGGATAGGGTACATCAAGTCATTATCCAAACTACAACTGTTGGAATAATAGTGTTTCTTAAGACTGTTAATATCATATCTTATTGTTTTGTTTGTAATGCAGGATGCCTATCTTCCACAGCGCCTCCTAGACAAATTGATGTTCATGTACAACTATGTGGAGATGGCTAGAGTAACCGGTGTCCCTATCTCTTTTTTACTTTCAAGAGGGCAGAGCATTAAGGTGACCGTGTTGAGATTCTTTAATGTGTGATCTTGCTAAAATGTGACAATAGGTCTTACAGTAAGGTCAAATATTATCCAGGTCCTTTCTCAGCTTCTTAGGAAAGCAAAACAAAAGAACCTTGTTATTCCAAATGTTAAAGGGCAAGGTTCCGGACAAGATACATTTGAAGGGGCAACTGTAAGTTCTTGTTTGTTGGAGATATAAATAAAAATAATCTTTTCTTTGCTCCATTTACATCATTGTTTTAATGATTGGCAAATACATCTCATACTGGAAGACAAATATCAGATTTTTCATGAAGCTGATACTATTGGTTATGGCATTACTGTGATTAAAATGTGTCAATTACTATCAGGTGTCATCTGATATCTATAGGTATTAACTAAAATATTATTAGTATCTACTGGCATCTACAGTGCTTAAAACCCTCCTAAATAAGTTTCTAAATGCTGGAGAACAAAAATCCAAAAACCTTCTATGGCATTTACAAATTTCAATGGCCTGAAATTGGATCTTTTAAAAACCCAAACCTTTTGACGTGAGTTAAATGCCAACTTCCTAATTGTGCAATAATCCAGTTTTTCATTGTTTATTATAATATAAGCATATCTATTGACTTATAGGGGGGTAGTCAATTAGGATTTTCATGGACAAATTGTCCATGTCCATGGATTTGTAAATCTTGTATTTTTCAATCAGGACATTGGTTCGTGGACAAAAAGTCCAGTGTTATTCAATTGAGACATTATTTCGTGGACAAAAAGTCCAGCGTTATTCGATTGAGACATTATTTCGTAGACAAAAAGTCCAGCGTTATTCGATTGAGACATTATTTCGTGGACAAAAAGTCCAGTGTTATTCGATTGAGACATTATTTCATGGACATAAAGTCCAGTGTTATTCGATAGAGACATTATTTCGTGGACAAAAAGTCCAGTGTTATTCGATAGAGACATTATTCCATGGACAAAAAGTCCAGCGTTATTCAATTGAGACTCTTCATAGTAGGCATTTTTTTTTGCTTGGTAAATAAGCTTTCTTTTTCATTCAATAAACCTCTACAAAATGTACATCAGATGAGGATAGATAGATGGAGAAAGGTTGGGGGGGGGGGGGGATTGGGAGAGGTCAAAGTTGGGTCAGAAATGCAACCCAACAATGCCAGATACTTTGATACATAGTAGACATTTTATCCTGTGTTATTCAATTTAAACAGGATTTGTGAAGACTTTCATAAGTGATGGATTTTTGTGGACTTTTGTGGACTTTAGAAAGAAAAATACAAAGGAAAAAATCATTTCAAAATCCCACCCAAATGAGTGGGATTCTCATAGACTTTTATTCTAGTATTGTGATATTTCTTTTTTTTCTTTTAACAAAACTCTTTTATAATTTTTATCTCATGCCTTTCATATTTTTATTCACATTTTTTTCTTTATTTATCATTTTTTTTTAATGTCCATTTGTATGAAATATTGCTATCACCTCATATGTTTGCTAAATATATGAGAATGATAGATTTGCTTGTGTTGCAATCAATCATTGCATTATTATCTATTATATAATATATGCCTAGATCATCTACAATTATTTTTTAAATATCATATATTTGATTATATGTATAGTGCTTGATTTGATTTTCCTTGAAGATGTTTATATTATTGTACAATATACATGCATATTTTTTTTTATAATGTTCAGACATATATAAAAATAAAATTAGGCATATGTATATATATGACTAAATATACTGATTGCTTTTATTTCATTTTTATTTAAAGTAATATAATGACTACTTTTATTTTTTTTATTTTAAGTAATATAATTTATTATTTTATTTCATTATATTTGAAGAGATGTAATATATGATTTTTATATAATATATATATTTTCTTATTTTTTATTGTCTTCCTAGTTAAAAACTCATCCCTCCCCTCTATAAAAGCTTATGAAATTTTCTCTCTATAACAAAAAAATGTTAGCTCATTGTGGATTTTTCTCAATATAAGATATTTTTTTCTCTTTTTTTTTTATATTTTAGATTGATTGTTTTTAATGAAGAAGAATTTTTTATGAATGTAAATATATATATGAAATATTGATATCGACTCATATGTATAGCTAAACGTATGTGGGATGACCGTGACATCAATATTCATGGTGAATTAATGTAATATTATTTAGTTAAAAATGATTTTTATTAATATTTGTTATATTAAATTATATTTTATGTTGGGTATAATGAGTTCTTTATTTGTTATTTAAAAATCCAAAAACATTATTGTGTTTATTAATAGAAATCCATATGTAAAAAGAGTCAATCTGTTAAAGTTTGTGAAAGTCTATAAAAGTCCATGAGAGTGATTTGTGAAAATCTGTACAAATGTCTATGAAAGTCCATAAGAGTCAATATGTGAAAGTCTGCCAATGTCTATGAAAGTCTGTGAAAGTCCATGAGAGTCAATCTGTGAAAGTCTGCAAAAGTCCATGAAAGTTAATCTGTGAATGTCTATGAAAGTCCATGAGAGTCAATATGTGAAAGTCTGCCAATGTCTATGAAAGTCTGTGAAAGTCCATGAGAGTCGGTCTAATCTGTGAAAGTCTACAAAAGTCTATGAAAGTCTGCAAAAGTCTGCAAAGTCTACAAAAGTCAATCACTTAAACAATGTCTACAGAAATCCATCAAAGTCCGTATCGACTACCCCCCCCCCCCCCTTAATGTACATAATGTCATTCTATAATTTTATGATCAGTGCTGTAAGATTGGTGACTGCCTGCCCAAACCATCCATTACAACTTTTTTTTCCTCTCTGATTCCCCATTCTCAAATCTCTGTTTCTCTCTCACATCATAGAACATGGTTTCAAACTATTTAAGTTATGATACAGAAACAAATCGTCATGATTCTCTCAACTTTGAACATGTCCTCTGCAGGTTTTAGAGGCTAAAGCAGGATTCTATGAAAAGCCCATTGCGACATTGGATTTTGCTTCTCTGTATCCTTCAATCATGATGGCATACAATCTATGTTACTGCACTCTGGTGAACTATCTTCATATTACCTTGACTTACTGCCAACTAAAATAGCACAACTTGAAATTAAGAAAATGATTTCTGTAGTTCAAGAAGCTGAAAAATGGGCCATCCTTGCTCTTTTTTCTTCCCTTCACTTTTCTCCTTTGTGAAGGTTTTGCCAGAGGATGTATGTAAACTCAACTTGCCGCCAGAGTGTATCAATAAAACTCCATCTGGTGAAACATTTGTTAAATCTAATCTACAGAAGGTCCGAGTACTTTCTAATTCATTATTTACAATTACTCATTTTATCTTCATCGGATAACTTTCATCTGTTTTATACTTTCATAATATGATATTACAGTTCCTGATATTTGAACAACATGTTATGTCAGGGCATACTTCCAGAAATTCTTGAAGAACTACTGGCTGCTCGTAAAAGAGCAAAAGCAGATTTAAAGGTAATTTGCAATCACTATTCAATTTTACTATTATCATTTTCTGATATCTTTTTTGGGGTGTGTTGGTAGGGTTCCTTGTTAATTGTAAAGTTACATTCTGGCTGGAAAGCATTCACAAATCACGAAATACTATTACATGTCCTGATGAATTTATTAGATGCTTTGACTTCTTATGTTGGATGTAAAAAATGTGAGCCGCTTCAGGGTGCCTCATTTCCAGTGTTGTCTTCTGTTGTACTGTGTCAAAAGGATTAAAGTTTCACAAAAGGCAAACATTTCAATATCTGTGTCATTCCATCTCATTTTCTTGCCCATTTCTGATTTTTTATTTTTTGAAAATGAACTGAACATCTATTTACCACCAAATAATAGTTAAGTGGGGGTACAAAGAAGAAAATAACAGGGGAAATCAAGGAAAACAGTGAAAAAAAACTGAACATCCCAGGATCAGTGAACAAGATGTCAACTAATCCAGGGGCCCAAGCCAAAAAAAAGTCACTCCTCAATGAAGAGCCTGTTCCCCGTGAACTCCACAGTGCTCACCCCAACACAGTGCTCGCTCCAGCACAGTGATGGCCCCAATTTTTTACAAAAAATATGACGGCTCCCAAATGCTCTTTGGAATAACTGCACCACCCTAGAACACAACTTTATCTCTTTATAGCCATATAACCCAAACTGCTTCTGGAAGTAGTGATTGAGAGATTTTATCCTTCGCACCCCTATTTATCCCCTCTCTTCCTCAGACTCTTACCTGGCACCTGCAGCCCACATCTCTGCTCAAGTGACCCAAATTTAGTGTTGAAGCTTGTAGTATTCCCCAACCACAGCCACACCTGCTGTGAAACCAGGCAAGAACAAAAGAGATACTCCATCATCTCCGGAAACGCATTACACAAGGCGCACTCTGTCTCAGTATCAGGAGACCAACAGTGAACACCTTAGTCATCACTCTCTCCTTGTACATGAGCCATAAGAAAGCTTGCACCTAAAGCGAGATTTTAATACCCCAAATCTCCCTCGACTTGGATGCCATAGAATCATGTAAATGAAGCTCTTCCTGGCACTAGTCATAACAATGTTCTACTGAGAAACCATCTATAGGGATTGGAGACCAAGTCACCTCATCGGGGATGCCCACAGACATCCGGAAATCCCGAAGGAGAGACATGAATCCATCAAACTCCTCGGCTTCACAACTTACTACTCATAAGGATCTCCCAAGACCCACATCTCCTTGTTGTATTCGAGAATCATAAAAGAGTTGAACTAAATCAAATTTAAACCACAAAAGCATTTTTTTTAGTATTAGACGCATCAAGATGCTCTCAAACTCTTTACACAACACCTGAATAATAATTTTTTTCTGCAGCTTGGAGGTTGGGCCTTTTTGATCCACAATTTTCTACAACCAAATTTTTTAGTCTTTTTTCATGATTTTTTCAGATTTGATGGAATTTATTGCAACAAAGGTTCTCTCTTTTCTTCCCATCAATTACGATATCATTTTGAATATGGTGGTATCTATTGTTTGAAGTGCACCAAAAAAAATTCTAGGCCAATGTTACCTCTCCGTTGATATAAACTTGCTTTACCAATTTTATTTGTTTTGTATGCTATGTCTTACTGTAAATTCTAGTGGTTGATTGTTATACTTCTCAACCTTGCTGAATTTGACGTCCAAACTTTTAAAGCACGCACCAAAAAAAAAAAGGTTAAAGCACATAGTGTTTTATATTTTTATGTTGATGCTATTATGCTTAACTTGAAGAGCTACAATATTTTATGCCACCTGTTTTTTTTTTAAGTGATAGGCAGATGCCTAGATTGTAAAGCAAAAGCCCGGAAGGGAAAGTATAAACAGTGCCTCGAAAGGGCAAGGCCAGGACGTGGTAGAGGAGAACTCTACCTACCGACCCAAACAACATCTATAGGCTATTCCTCAATGCAAATATGCCACCATAGTCTTATGGATGCATTAATGATAATTCCTTCAAACATAATTTCCTTTTAGCTGATAGGGAATTCTATAACATTTCAGGAAGCCAAAGATCCTTTTGAGAAGGCTGTACTCGACGGTCGCCAGCTAGCTTTAAAAGTACAGACTCTTTTTATTTATTTGTTTGTTTGTGGTGATCCATTGAATAAGGCAGATTTGAACATGTTTTTTTTTCCTTCAGGTAAGCGCAAATTCTGTGTATGGGTTTACTGGAGCTACCGTCGCTCAGCTACCTTGTTTGGAAATATCTTCTAGTGTGACAAGCTATGGTAGTTCACTCTTTTTAGTAATGTTCTTAATTCTCCTTGTGTTGCTTTCTCTTTCACCCTGTGAAATTTTACTCCTATTCATACTTTGAAAGGTGGTACCATGATGGGAAACTTTAAGCATACTCTGAAACTTTCACGAACAATCCAAAAACCTCTTGTACATCAAGATTCACAATTTCTGAAAATTTGAACAACATTCAGAAGTTGATTTAATTCAAGATGTTGAAAATGAACCGTTGAAACATGCATGTTTGGGGTACATGAAGTGTTCTATTTAATACCTATTATCCTGTAATGTTTTTCTTGGTTGTGTACACATTGAAAATGTCAAGCTGGTCTTTGTTTCATGTCAAGGTCGAAAGATGATTGAGCATACAAAGAAGCTTGTCGAAGAAAAATTCACAACAACGGTTGGCTATGAATACAATGCTCAGGCACGTATTTTATGAACCCTTATATTGATATTGTGCTTGTAATCTTTTAAATTTTCAGTTTTTTTTTTTTTAAAAAAATTCATGTGGCAACTAGGTCTGTGATATTTGGACGAAATTTAGAAAGGTATTAATTATTATAAATGGCTACAGTTGGTTGAATGAAGCTAGCTGAAGTTGAATATCTATGAAAACTCATAATAGAAGCTTGCTGAATATTCGGTCCTTTTCTAAGATACTGTCACCAGATTGTCTTATGGATGCATAAATGATAATTCCCGCTTTACATTTTTCACTTCTTTTGTAATTTGTCTGATGGCGTCAGTGTCATGGAATTCTCTTTCCAGATATATGATTTACTTCATCATAATAAGCGCTGAACGATTGGTTTCATGATTCTTTACCAGGTGGTTTATGGAGACACTGATTCGGTCATGGTGCATTTTGGTGTATCGAATGTAGAGGCTGCAATGACCTTGGGAAGAGAAGCAGCTGAATATATCAGCAATACGTTTACAAAGGTGTGGATGTTCACTTGTACCCTGGTTCATTTGTTTGCTTGTTAATTTAGTTAGTTCTGGTTTCTCA
The DNA here is from genome assembly GCA_030737845.1 of Acorus calamus. Classification (NCBI taxonomy): domain Eukaryota; kingdom Viridiplantae; phylum Streptophyta; class Magnoliopsida; order Acorales; family Acoraceae; genus Acorus; species Acorus calamus. The sequence goes on along the minus strand of CM060865.1, from coordinate 18,565,169 downwards.
TTGTCATTGTGATAGCATTTTGAAAGTTTTGTGGAACTTCAAAGTTTTATGTATTATAATGATATTCATCTGCATATGAAAATTTTATGGCCATACATCTTTGAACCAGATTTGATTAATTACTGGCCATGGAGCACTTTATGAAGTGTCTTGGCCTTGATGAAACTAAAGGACCTGATGGTAAGATAGAAAGATAGGGGAAACTTTAGAATATGGAGGCTTCAAAATAAGTAGGCCGAAGACAGAATAAAGTAACACAGTTTTAGCAAGATGATGAGCAAACATATAGTTTGTATTGATGGACAATGCAGTGAGGGTTATGTTATTTGGGACGTGTTATTTATGAGTGAGGTGACATTGGAGGATTCCATTCATAGGATTAAATTGATTGATTTCAGTGAACAAGGCACAAGTATTATGTGACCCAAAAGTACCCATAAATCTGAAGAATATTCTATAATAGCTATATGGCCAGTATTACTTTATGGGTCAGAGTTTTGGGCATCTAAAAGAAAAATGCTGAGATAAGTATGTTGAAATGGATGAGGGGAAAGTAGTAGGTGTTTTTTTTTTCAGAGAAAAGATAAATGATTCAACCTCCAGAATCTTATCATAGTGAATACAGAGTACAGAAATAAATAAAACATAAGTAAAAGAGCTAACAAAACCAAAAGAAAGGAATTAGGTGGAGAAGATAAAAAAGGAATGAGTGGAAAGATAAAAAGGCATAAAATAAGAAATGAGCATGTTCATGAAAAGTTAGATGCTGCTCCAATAAAAGATGAGATAAGGGAAAATCATTTGGAATACTTTGGGCGTGCGATGGAGACCAATGGGTGTACTGATCATGATATACGATATGGTCTTTGTTGAAGGGGCTCCAAGGATAATGGATGGGTCAAAATAAACTTGGATGATGGCAGTAAGGAAGGACATGCTGACTGACCATGCTTTAGAGGACGTGAACCTTAATAAAGTTGAATAAAAAAAGGATTCATATAGCTGACCCCAAATTTTTGAGATAAAAGCTTTGTTGTTGTTGTTATCCATCTTGGTTGATGTGGTAAAAATTCTCTCCCAAAAAAGCCTTGTCTGTGCTGAGGCAATTTCCCTAGTAGTTCATACTTATAATTTTCATGGAATTTATATTTTGATTTTTGCAATAGATAAGTTGCATATTCAAAATAATTCTAAGTTACATCTCTATCATGTTCAATTAACTTTTGAGCAATGTTTGTTTTTTGAAGCCTATCAAACTGGAGTTTGAGAAAGTGTATTATCCATATCTACTAATTAGCAAGAAAAGATATGCTGGACTTTTGTGGACAAACCCAGATAAGTTTGACAAAATGGATACTAAAGGTAAATAACCCTACAAACACTGCTTCTGTGTGTTATGCACAGCACACCTTGTAACTGTTTCTATTTTGTGTTTACAGGCATTGAAACAGTTAGAAGAGACAACTGTCTACTGGTTAAAAACCTGGTAACTGAATGTCTTAACAAAATTCTAATTGATCGAGATATTCCTGGTGCAGTTCAGCATGTCAAGAATATAATATCTGATCTTCTGATGAATCGCATGGATTTATCTCTTTTGGTTATAACAAAGGTTAGATAACTATTTATGAGGCTAAGAACTCTTGATATCCTTGCTAACTTTTTGTTTTGAGCAACGAATAAATGGTTTGGGTCTTGGCCTTAAATTTTCACTTGACAGGGTCTCACTAAAACAGGAGATGATTATGCAGTCAAGGCAGCTCATGTGGAACTCGCAGAACGCATGCGTAAGGTAAGATTTTGAGAATATTTACTTTAACAATATGACAGGATTTAAAAGTGATATGATGAACATTACCTATTGGACTTGACAAAAGTTAGGATGTTAACACATCATTTCGATGGTGAGAAGATAATGATGTATTTGGGCAGGATGAAATGTCATGTGTAGAGTTCCCACTGTTGTTATAGTTTAGAGGAAGAAATATAATGACGATTTTACAAATTGCATTTGTTTTCTAATTTGGATTGTCTTGTATGTACTTCAGAAGGGGAGTGTTTGATGGCTTAAACATGCTTATCGTAAATCAGTTACTATTTATTCAGGAGAATGACCAATTTTTAAGCAGTGTGAATAAATAATATTTGTTTAGTGGTTTTTCAAAGTAAATCCCTTGTGATAAATTTTGATGAGGTGTGATGATAAACTGTGTAGTAACTGAGGTGCCGTCGCCTTTCTTTCATATATGGGTACATTGTCTGATGAATTTCTGTTCTCTTTGGAGTTGGGTTGAATAGCGGGATGCTGCAACTGCGCCAAATGTCGGGGATCGTGTTCCATATGTTATAATTAAAGCTGCAAAAGGTGCCAAGGTATTGTATATCTAATGTGTATTTCTTGGTAAATTTGTTAGCAGTTTGGAATTGGTCTGCCCGTCCTCAACTGCACTTTTTCATAACACACAGGCTTATGAAAAGTCAGAGGATCCTATTTATGTATTAGAGAACAACATTCCAATTGACCCTCAATACTATCTTGAGAATCAAATTAGCAAGGTATGTTTGTCATGTGCTTTAAGGTACACTGCTGTTTTTCTGTTGCTCATATAATTAAAATTTTATGTTTCAGCCCCTATTGAGAATATTTGAGCCTATTCTGAAGAATGCTAGCAAGGAGCTCCTTCATGGAAGTCACACGAGAGCAGTTTCAATTTCAACACCATCAAATAGTGGTATCATGAAGTTTGCTAAGAAACAGTTAACTTGCATTGGATGCAAGGCTCTACTTAGGTAGCTTTCTTATACGATATTTGAGACTCCTAGTTCTTTCCTCATAACATTATATCATATTTCTTTAACTGCTCTTTTAATGCATTATATTCTCTTGTTTGGAGATTGATTATTTGTTTTTTGGATGACAGAGACAAAGATCAAACACTATGCCACACTGTAAAGGAAGGGAAGCTGAATTATATTGCAGAACAGTGGCAAATGGTACACTACTCTTCCATAATTTAAAAGTACAGATTCAAACATTGTGTGTTCTGTAACCATATGAATGATGTTGCATAGTTGCATTATAAGGATATTCTGGTAACAAGCTGATCAAATTGGTAGAGATAACATAATCATCCCTATTAAATCCTTCATGTGATCCTAACAATTGCTTGGGTATGCAAATCTACAGTGTCCGAATTAGAGATGCTATTTGGTAGGCTCTGGACGCAGTGCCAGGAGTGTCAAGGTTCTCTTCATCAAGATGTCCTCTGTACAAGGTTCTGCCTTTCTTCCTTGTTTTCTGTTAGATCTCAGTTACAATGACTGAACCAGAGTTTGACATACACCTACAGCCGGGATTGCCCAATATTTTACCGGAGGAAAAAAGCTCAGAAGGACATGGCTGAAGCCAAAGTACAGCTTGATCGGTGGAAATTTTGAGCTTTATGTAGATGAGGTATGATATATTCCTTTTAATTTTCTTTTTTAAGTATACGATTGAAATTACCTTCATTTAGTATGACTGCGTTTCTACAACATAGTTTGTGTGTATAACACACTTTCGCTGTATCTATGTTTCAGTTAAAAATAGATAACTATCATCTTTCAGTTAAATATTACTTCATGTCTATTTTATATCAAGTGATGATTTGTTGGGCCTGATCTTGTATGAAAATTGTAGAGAGAGACAAATTTATAATGTATATGCAGTTAGGAATCAGATTTGCATTCAGACATCATGGAATCAATGGCACTTTTATTTAATAAAGAGCCATCATCCAAACACAAGTTTAGTACCTTACAGAAGAATTCACCGTGCCTCTCCCCACTCCATTTCATTGAGATATTTGGCTTTCAGGTATGCCTTAACTTTGTTCCTATCCCAGCAACAAATTACAAGTTCAGTCATATCAGTGAAATGGACAAAACTGTGAATAATCATGACCAGGAAGCCACAAGGATAGAAAATTTGGTAGGAATAGCTAGGGTATATTGAGCTGTGTACCAATTTTCACTTGTGAGCATCTTGCTTTGATTGATGGATCTAAATGAACATATAAAAAAAATCTCATGTTAATCAAACTTTAATCTCCAGCGGAAAGACAGGTGAATGGAAGTCTTTCAAACATATGTGGGTTCCTCTTACCACCTGGACTACCATCTGTTTTTATCTTTTCTTTAAGACGTAGTTAAAGAGGACTAAGAAAATTATGTCAACTTATTGCTTGTTCAAAGTCAACTTTGTATGTACATAGCAATTGTGTATATTGATATTTGTGGTTTAATGTGTGGCTGAACTTACCCGGAATCTCTTTTCTCTCTATAAATCCTTGTTTAACCCCCTCGATTTCATTACATCGTATTTTGTTAAAAAAAATGAATTAACTATTACGTCCAATAATGTTTAGGTGCATTAGATGATCTGGTTGGATATCATTGATGTCTGTTTTGTATAACTTCAAATGATTAGACTTGTACAGATAACCCGTTAAGATCTACTGACATGTAAGTGGTCTTTCCTCTTCTTTTTTCCGTTATTAAAATATTATGCAGCGTTGGGAAATGAGTTTGGTCAGCTTTTGAAGATTTTTTTTTTGCAGGAATCATAGATTCGAACTTGTTTTGAAACACCCTCTGTGGTTCTGGCTTCTGAAGAAAGCAAAAAACAGTTTTTCAGGAATCTAACAAAAAATATGCTCTCTAGAAAAACTATTTTCAAAAGGCTCTTCAAATGATAACCAGTCTTTCAAAAGAATGGAATTTTAATCATGTGTTCTAAAAATGACCTCTCTTTCCCAGGTGCTTATGTGAAGGCGGCTAGAGATTTCGCTGTTAAATTATCTGTTATAATTTCAGTTGCTGTTGAGTTTTTCTAAAGACTTCAAAGGAAAAGCGTAGGGAATCTGATTCTAACTTGAACTTATCGGCGTGATGTGTGTCACGGGAACTAGAACTATGTTGTGTAACAGTTTCAAAACCTACTCCCAATGTTGTAACATCAACTCTTTTTTGACAATTCACTGGCTGGTTGTTGCATCAAATGCAGTCAATATGCAGGGGCAATGAAATCTTTTGTGTAGAAAATGGCTTTAGATGCCGAAATCTGATTCTCTGGAGTACTTATTTGGGAATTATATTTTGCTGTTTGGGGCTTTAAAGATGTGATTCTATAAGCAGGTTTTCATCATGAATTTCCTGTAATGAGACTTCTCACAGTTGATGAATTCTGTGACAGGAAACTCAAAACAGTGCAGGAGCATAAAAGAACAACCAATATATCTATACCCTATAGTGACACGATACGACAATTTTATCAACTTCCTTGGTTATTTGCGGATAGTCCCCAAGGTCTTAGATATTTATGATCAGGTCCCTCCAAAATCCAAAATCTCATATTTTGAAATTCCACCCTCAATTTTTAACAGTTTTACAATCAGACCCCTATCTATGTTATAAAATCATCATTAATTCAAATTTCCAGATTTATAACAAGGTATGTGATCTCAAAATATAACTTGTCGAATTTTAAATCTTATCCAAATTTTTTTTGAACCATTGGGATACCTATAAAATATAAATAAATATTTTAGTCTAATTTTTTGAACTCATATGACCCCACAAATAACAATGTGGTGCCGCCCCTGACAATAACGAGGTACATGTTTTGATAGAAATTTTACATTTTCTATAAATATATTCATGTAATTTATTAGAGTATATGTTTTATTATTTTATAAAAGTATGTATCTCAGTAAATGAAGTATATATTATTTTTAAAAAATTTAAAATACGTATAAATTGGAATTATGATTTAAAAAAAGTGTGTACGTTGGATGGAGGATTAATGCTGGAATATAATAGAATAAGTTGGAATAAAGTAAAAAATTATATTTGAATTGATAGAATGGACTGATATTTGAATGTCAATATAAGTTGAAATTAGATGATATAGTCATTCCACATCTCACTTGGTATAAGACTATTCTAAGTGATATAATAAGTTAATCCCATTGTCAAATTTTACATCACCTCCTTTAAATCTGACGATGCACATGTCAAATCATTTTTTTACCACTTGTATGGTAATTTATTTCTAGAATAATTATAAATCCCAAAATAATTATGTCTCTATCCAAACGGCATCTATAGGTTTGAAACAGGTTTTAAATATTGGTTGATTAAATCAATAACGCGGTCACACACTCGTGTTTAACATTACAAAAAGAATGTGTTTCCCTGTGCCCCACACACACACACACACACACACACACCCCTTTCAAATACTGATGATGCTTTAGTGAAAGTGATCCCCCCGTCGTTTGTAATTTTTAAAGAGAGTGGACCAGGAATCATGAGAATCTAAAGAATGAATAGGGTGATCAATTTTAATTATAATCTCAGGTTTCTAGTTTAGTCTATTCATAGCAACTCTGTTTTTGTATTCTTTGAATGTTAACACTCGGCTTGATTTCCATTTTGCATACGTTTGACTGCGGGTTTTATTTAATCTCACTGTAAATATATTTTAGGAAAACCCCATGTAAATTGTCCAAAATCTATATAATTCTCTTACTTTTTCTGAAATCCATATAACCTTTTGAGTTAAACTCCCGTAGACCGATGATGAATATTCTACAAACAATTTGTTTAGTTAATCCTGACTGAAAACACGGTATACCAAAAATCTCTATAATATGTTAAAAATGTGAAAATCCTATGTATATAATAATTTTACCCATCCGTATACGGTTTTATAATCGATTCAGAGAGATAAAATCGTCGTTTACAAAATGTTTTTTTCGCATTTTAACAAATTATCCCAAGGTTTTTTATATAATATGTTATCCCAAGGTTTATCAAAATAAATATTCTCATAATATTCATAATCTTTTATTGAAAGTTTAACTCAAATGGTTATTTGAATTTACAAAAATATTTTCAGTGGGTTATATAGATTGTAGGTAATTTAATGGGGGTTTATTTATATGTTTTTCCTATATTCTGTTGGATCGCGTATTGCTAGAGGTATGGATTGCCACATGGGCCCAGGAAAATGGGCCTTACAATTTCTATTCCAAAGTTGATTGCTGTCCCCTTTGTGTTTTGTGCAATTTTTTTTTACAGAATTATATAACTCGCTAGAAATTCGGTGAAACACATACATTAAATAATGTATTTACTTCATAATATTTCTTCTTACACAAGCTAAAATAAATTCGTTCAACTCGAAATGGAGCGATATAATATCAAAATATATACCTCACTAGATGTGTGGTTTGAGTGTTGTACTGTAAAAATAGCTGAATTTAATATTTTTCTTGTCTTTTTATGCAATTAGAGGAAAAATGATACGTCCAAGCCCAATTGTAGTCCCAATTGTAATTAACACCTTTTTTTTTTAAATCGTACACTCTCCCATTGAAGTAACGTTGTTATATATTAAGATATAATAGTATATATTTTTTAATAAAAAAATACATACACTATGATAAAACCATATATATTATGATACTGTAGTATATGCTATGTTATCAATAATATAGTGTATAGAACTGTAAAAAAAAGCTCTAAAACGGATTGAGTATCAACGCCCTTTTTAAGATATCAAGATTGGTGGAGTTAGATAATGAAGTATTAATGGATGACCTGTAAATATTACCAGTGGAATTGGTGATAGAAAATGCGTTTTCAATTCTCTGACCATTCACTCTCGCTGGCTATGTCCCCGATACTTCAATATTAGGGCATCTCCAATTACACTACTTAAAATTTTCATATATCTAGGAGCTAATAAAAATAAGACGTCATTTAGCAGTATACTCTACAATCTTGCTCTTTCAATTACTCTATACATAATTTTTTATTAATATTTTAATTAAAAGTTGTTAGGAGTGTTTATTTTATAAAGTGTGATGTGAAGCAATAAGGAGTCAAATTTAACTCCCACGTATGAGAAGACTTTCTTACTGAAGAATACCTAATAATAAATATTTGAAGTCCATTGAAATTTTTTATTTTCTCTCCAAAAATATGAGGTAGGAGCCTCCAAGACGCTCTTATTTGTGCATTAAATCTAAGAGTGTTGTTACACTCAATTTTATTCTCAGTCTAAAACACAGACCCTATATACCTCATTACGAATTTAATTAAGCATAAATCTCGTTAGATGATGTATATACCTCATTGAATTTTTTCTTACACTTGTTAAAAATGGGTTCAATCAATTTGAAATGTAGCGATATACACTTTTTATCAAAGCATATATCTCATTAGATGATGTTTACTATTTAAAAATAAAAAACATGTGAAATTTGAGTTTTTGTTGATAAATGTGACTGAGTATATCTTTTTTCTAAATGTAATTTAAGGGATCCATTTGAGAGTTCCGGATTCGGCCCAATTGCATGTGAGATTAGGGATGTCAAGGTGAGTGGACATGTGATTTTTCATATCTATATTTGAATTTCATAAACATATATAAATACGGATATAACCTGGTACGAAAATTGATTTCTATATTTGTTTTGATCGCATACAGGATAAGGTATTATCTTATATTAATACGGATATATTTTATCAAAATATTAGATAACTCTACATAAAGAATTCTTTAATAATATCAATCATAATATTACACACAGTTTACACTGACTAAATATGAAACAATGATCATTATTACGTTAGAAAATTAATATTTAAAATTTTAGGCCCCAATTGCGAGACCTCATTCCAAGCCCCATGAGGTGGGAAGGTTGAATTATCCATATTACCCCTTCCCTAACTAATCTCCCCGAGTTTCCATAACCGATCCCATGATTGTCGAGGTGGCTACGTTTTGAGTGATTCTTCCCTTTTTTTCAATATATCAATTTAAATGGACGACAAAAAATCACAAATTAATTATTTTTTATCCAGATTAATTGTTTGAAACCAAAACAGATATGAATTTCATTTTTTTCATTCAGATTTGATCAGTGGGGAAGAGAATAATTTCACGATTTTTTTATGGTGAACCGAATGTGGTGCAAACAATGATAATCCATCCAGGTTAGGCTTTTTCGGACCCCCAAAAAAATCACGATTTAGAATTCTTAGATTCAAATTGATCAGTTGCAACAAATTCATTTTTTGTTTCAGTTTGATCGGTGGAGAAGAGAAGAATTACACGGTTCATTTACTTTTATTTTCGACCTGATTTTGTGGTGCAACAATGGCGATCCATTCAGGTTATTTGATCTGAATAAAACATCAAACCTCCATTAATGAAAATCAGATTAGGGAGAAAGAAGAAAATTAGGATTCGGTCACATGCAGATCTGGACGCAATGTCATTGTATTTTTGTTCAAGATGCAAAAGCCTTGGACACAACAGGAAGATATGCAGAAATACAGTTATAGTTGAAGAATAAAGTTGTTAGTCCAATTTGAAAACAACTTGTGGTTTTAATTACATATTCTGATTGTCATGTATAAACATCTATTGTATTTTTATTACTTATTGAGTGTATATTAATCTGATGATGCTTATTTGGTATGCTTATTGTTTATTGAATGCATGTTGATTTGATAATGCTTAAATTATTGTGAATATATATAGGGTTGTAGATAACCGTGTGCTTAGATGAACTAACAATGTATTGGTAGTGCGTAATAGTGTACCCAGATGGACTAACAATGTACTAAAAGTGAATCACAATGTAACCAGATAGACTAACACAACTATATCATTTATAACACAACTATCATTCAGAATATAATTATTATTCATAATACAACTTCATTCATAACATAATTATCATTCATAACACGATTATCATTCATAACATAACTAGTATTACATAAGTTATACCATTTAAAACACAATTATATATCATTAATAACATAACTAATATTACATAAGTTGTACCATTCAAAATACAACTATCATTCATAACACAACTTCTACTCGTAACATCAATTAGTCAATTACATTAGATCCATTCAAAACACCACGGACAACAATTTTTCCTTCAATGCTTCCCTTATGACAGAATTAACATTGGTGAAGTACTTGTTCTTCAGCCCAGAATCCATTAATGTCAAGTATATAATTGTCCTCTCCCCAAAGGCAAGCAACTCTATGACAGAAAATATTGGTGTTGAATTAATAGAGAATTGGAAACGAATGACAACTGGATTGTTTCTGTATACTTGGAATAATATAGGACAAACATAAGTTACTGAAAATTAACAATATACTCAGATAAATGAACAATGTACTTAGATTAGTTAACAATGTATCCAGATTATATAACAATGTATATAATGTATAAAATGTAAAACCGATACAAGCTTCTATCATATAAAATAAGTTTAATACAAGTATAAAATCAGAAAAGATAATGGTGCAAATATGTTGTCTTAGGCCAGCTAATCCAACATGATGCATGGTTCAAATACTTGATTAGTTAATATGTGATTCGAAATAGTCAAAAGTAAGGAGGTCTAAAAACACTCTCTCTAGCCATTGATTTAATCAATATTATTAAGGAATTCCAAACCACTCTATATCTCAATGATACAAAAATCTCTTTTCTAGTATCACTCTCATAGAGAATAAGGAAACTCATAAACAAATATGTTTCTCTTAGCAAAACATGGTGAATGAAATACATTTATTCATCATAGTCATCTAAAAGACTTGGACCCCCCCCCCCCCCCTCCCCACCCACCCTGCTCCCCCCTCCCATTGTGATAAGATGTCAGCTAGCATCACATTAATAGTGGACTATTCATTATTTCCAAACCAAAGAGGCTATGTTTAAGTGTATGACTCCTCTTAGGCTTGGAAAGAAAGACTTCTCTTAGGCTGAATGTTAAGGATTAAGGAAAAAAATGGTGGCTTTATAGGTGAATCAATGGTTTTGCATGAAAAATCAAAATCTCAGTATTTGACAATCAAGTCAGATCATAATAATTGAAAAATTAAAAAAATTAAAAAAATTATTCAAATCAAGTCTCAAATGATTTAGACTATCTACAACGAAATGTTAATTTATATTGTGATTCAATCAATAGAGTTTTTTTTTGAAAATTTAAATCATCATGATAATTCTAATTATACAATTACATGTCAGACCAAAGAAGAATTATTGAAGCAAAACAAATATATTACTACGGCTTTCCCGTAATTTAGAGAGATTGTTGTCCTTTTTTTTTAATCCTAGAACAACTTATTCAATTTCTGAATCCAGGGTATATTACACCAAGTCCCATTGGACATCCACAAACTCTAATAGAAAACTTACCCAAAAAAATAAAATGCCGGACCTAGACTTCCCAAATCCTCAAGTGTCGTTATGTAAAATGATAACAGTGTGCTCAAAGAGATTAACAACGTATTCATATAAGTTAACAATGTACCCAAATTATATAAAATGCACGCATAAAGCATATAACAACATATATTTCACAAAACTCAACAAGTGAAACACGGGGAAATGCTTACCTCAGCTTCCTTCGATAGAAGCCTTGAGAGAAACCAAATAAAAACACAAACCCACATAAAAAAGCAACACAGATTTCAATCAAACAATAGCCCTAAAAAGAAACCCAAATCACATATTCAAACCATCACATCAACACAAAACAACCAATGTCAATTGTTCACTAAAAAAAACCTTTAAAAAATGCTAACATGAAAACAAAATAAACCCAAATTTATATCATACATAACATCGAATGAATAAAAAATCACATCGCAATTGAATCCTCCAATTGAAAATCAAAATGACACTAAAATGGGAGGGGGAGAGAGAGAGAGGAGAATGGGAGGGATTTTTTCACTGGTTTGATAGGGTTTTGGAAGAGGAGTCAATAAATTAGAGGATTTTGGGAGAGAATGAAGAAGGGTTTCGGAGAGAGAGAGAGAGAGAATAAGTGGGAAGGGTAGACTTGGAAAAGGAAACGGCACACATAATGGCAGTTACTGCAGGGACCTAGAAATAATACATATTGGGTTTCAGGATCTAAAAAAAAAAGTAAAAAAAGTCCAGAGACCTAAAAATAATGAGGGGGTGGCTGGGAGGACCTCTAATTAATTTCTCCATTATTTTTTATACTAAACGGGGATATGTTGTCCTCCACTCAGTTATCCTCATAATTACTCATTATCCCCCCACTTATTGTCTTACCAAACCAGCTCATAGAGTATAATGTTAGAAATAATCCCAAAACACAATCTTACTGATAGTACTCGTTATCCCACCACTTTTGTTCTAAACCGCACGAAAACTGATAATCCGCAAGACTATGTAAAATCGGAAGTCATATATGTGTATGTATAAGTTTCAACTTAAGATTTGAAACACAATATTTGGTCATAAATGACAAGCTGTTCTTTTTTAAATTGACCTCATAGGATGTTTAAGCTTCAAACAAAGCAGTGAAAGAACTGACAAAACAGATGGACTGTGGCAAACTTGTGGTTTGCACTTGATCTATGATAGGGATAACTGGGAGAAAGAGTTTGAATTGATTATGTTATTGCATCAGTAGAGTTAGTCAGGGGGAGAAGTCATTAAATTAAATTCAGCTCCAAAAAATTGACAAATTCTGTCAAGAAAAATGACTGAAAGAAGAATTGGAAATATTCAACAAGGCAGCGATATGAAATTCTATCACCGGAAAATATTCAACAAGGCATGACTTCTTAGGGGAAAAAAGGACTAACAGAGAAAACAGAAACCAATTGAGGTCTTCTGACACCCCTAAGGCCCCAGCAAACTAATACCATAACCATCCATAAGAGATGAGCAATCTTCTGAGACATTCAGTGTAGTTTCTCTTACAGGAAACTCTTAACACTTTCTCCTCCATAGGCCCACGCATGCTCCCTTCGGATCTCCCGTTCCTCCTCATCGGTGAAATCTCTTTCGATGTTGAACAACATCCTTATCTGATGGGGCATTTTCCCCTTGATTTCGTCTGCAACCCTTTGGGCTGTAAGGTCCAGCAGGCTCTCTATATTGAGGTTGTCTGCTGCCTGGAATATGGAAAAAAAATCAGCACAAAAGGAACAGAGTGTAAAGGAATCCAGTTCTGAATAAAAATCTATTTCCAATACCATAAAAGGATTCAACTGTGACAAAGGGAAAACAAAATCTCAAAGATTTGTCTAAGCGCCATTCAAGTGTATTGTACATTATGGGGACAAAGACAAAATATCAGTATTTCAATCAAAACTTGGGAGAAACACATATATAGAACACATGAATATTGTATCAGAAACAACATTTGCACATTAAATCTAACTTTGACAGTAAGAAACTATAAAGACTTGATCAATATCCAGCAAGTGGTCTTTAACAACATTCAAGTGTTACTATAATTTATGGGGACAGAGACAGGATATCTGTACTTCAAGCATCACACTGGAGAAAAACACATATACACCAAATGAATAATATATCACAAAACCAAAGTAGTCTTTAACAACATTCACACATTGAATCTACCTAAATTGACAGAGAAAACTATAAGGACTTGATCAAGATCCAAAATGTTCAACACACCAGAGACACAAATGGCCTAAACTTATAGATGAATCTTTATATACAAAAGCTCTACTATTTAATTTTTTTTTAAAAAAAAACTTCTGAATGTTAGATGAATTAAAACTATCAAAAACCTGAAAGCTAATGTTTGATCTTTCTTGAAAAAATTAATAAATGAATGGTATAAATCAAGAAAATGTCACACCAACAAAAAGAAATAAAGGATCCCATATATGATCGAAACAACAATCGTGAAATCAAACTGTCATATCATTCATCGTTCATTACATGGGGACTCTAAACAGAACACTTACTGATATATTTCTGTTCAAGAAAGAATATGGTTTTCAATATGGTTTTCTCCACACACACACACAAAATTCAAGAAAGAAGGGATTTTTAATAGAACCTAACAACCAGAAGAAAAGAAAGAAAGAAAACAGAGTCGGAGAGTTACCAAGATGAGGTCGTAGAGGAGGTCCAGCTCGACCGATATGAAAGCTTTGTCCCATTCTTTGAGATCTTCGCCGCCGGAGCCGCTGATGTCGGCGTGTTTGTTGCAGAATTCGACGACCTTTGCGAGGACTTCACCGGTGACGTTGGAGACGCACCAAGTGAAGGTTCCATCGTCGAATGAAGACGAGTCTTCGGCCATGGCCGATATCAGCGTCTGCGAGAGGGTCGCGACCGATCCATCCAAGACAAAATCGACATCGTCACAGCTCTTGAGGGTCACCGTCTTCGATGGGGAAGCCATTGTTTGTGAAGAAACAGAGGAGAAGAGCTTTTGATGGATTTGATTTTCTTGGAGAGGGGATTTGGAGGGAAGAAAAGTGGAAGCTTTTTTTGCTTTTGTTATTTCTGTCTGTGTTGATCCCCAATTTATAGGGACGGAGGGTCGAACCGGGTCATTTAAAAGAGACCCAGACACTATAGTGGATAGACAGTTGGAAAACAAAAGGGTAGCTCTATTTGAGTCCCTCTAAATTATAAGTAAGTCTCTCACATTATAAACATTTAATGTACAAGTCCCTCATATATTAACTTCATATATAAACAATAAGCAAGCCTCTCTCACATCAAAACCTCTCCCCTTACAAAACCCTAATTAACATATTTTAATAAAAAAATTTAATGTAAATATAAAAAAAATATGAAATCCATTGTTTTTGCACATATTCACACAAATCCTCAAAATCCTAAATCCTAAGAAAAAATTAAAAATTTAAATCCTATATATACACAAGATAATGTATGCTTATTAAAAGAATGTTCATTAAAAAAATTTTAAAAAAAATTAGGTAAACTTATTTATTAGGGAGCGTATTTATGAGGAAAATTTAAATGGATCTTTAACAATAAAATCCATTTAAAGGGGGCTTACTTACAAATCAGAGAGGCTCAAATAGAACCACCCAAAACAAAACAAATTTATTAGGTGACTCTATTTGAACCCCTCTAAATTGTAAGCAAGCCCCTCTTATTAGTAACCTCTCCCATTTTCATAACTTAATTTATAAGCACCCCATATATTAACCACATTTTCAAACAATTAGGAAGCTCCTCTCCTATGAAACCCTAACTCTCACCCTTTCGAATCCCTAATAGATCCCTTGCCACCCTGCTCTCGCCTCACGGCCCTCATAGCCCGGCCCTTGTCTCCCGGCTCTCGCAACCCGGTTTGACCGCCGTCCCTTTTGATAATGCGAAGGTGATCCCTTTTAATCTTTGTAGTGTGTGTGAATCAGAGAGCTTTTGAGTTTTTTGGTGTTCAGAGAGAGTAATTTTTGTTGAGGTTTGATAAACATTGTCCTTTTTTTATTGATAAAACTGAGATTTCTAATTGATTGATATTCACTATTCATTGGAGTCATTATTTTTTTTTTGAAGAAAGGTAGATGTTTGCTACCCGATTTCATATATGAATTCGAATTACAAAATCTGAAATGGGGGAGAATAGAGAACAAACAAGTCACAAAAGAAATGAAAAACCATGAGCATAAAGGAAAACTCTAGGCCTCGGGTTAGAAGAGGGCTCTAACCGGCTGTGAGCTCCCCTCCCGCTCACTCATTCCATGCTTCTCATGTATCCATCTCGGAATTGGACTTCCCCCACCCTCGCTATATGGCATCCCCAATCTGTGATGAGCCCTCGGAACATGTCCCACATGTTCTCCTGATATACCCTGGACCCATTGAAGATTGGTGGCTGGCTGATTGGTCTTCAATTTGGAATGAAATTACGGAACAAGAATGTGGAGGCAATGGAGACGATTGTCTCATATGGCCGCACTCTGTCACTGGCACTCTAGACACCCCAACAGCTTGGAATTTCTTACGCCTTAAACAAGTTGAACCCAAGTGGTGCAGTTGGGTCTGGCAGCAATTCCAACCACCAAAGTTTTCCATGTGCACTTGGTTAGCTCTACTGGGGAAATCGCCAACACTTGACTCTCTTCAAAGGAAAGGATTAGTGAGAGAGGCTTTATGCCCAATGTGCAAGGCTGAGGTTGAGACAATAGATCATCTTTTCCTACACTGCTCATATGTGGCTTTTCTATGGACTATGGTGATTAGAAAGATGTCCAAAAAGAAAGATAGGGCTCCCTCTTTGTGTGTTTTCTTAGAAGGGCTAGATAAAAGCTTCCCAGCTGGTGCTTCTAGACATATCATGCAAGTGGCTTTTTGCACGACGATTTGGTGCATTTGGAAGGAACGTTGCAGCCGATTGTTCCAACATAAGGAGCTCCACAAGCTACAGCTTCTCCAAAACTTATGTCAGAAGGTACAATCCATATTTCAGGGGATAGTACTTAAGGAGGCTCCTTCACAAGCAATCCAGCAACTATCCTCCAATTGGGGAGTACATATCTCCATCATTGAACCATCAAATATTGAAGTTCAATGGCAACCGCCGCTGATGGGATGGCACAAATCTAACTCGGATGGATCTCTCTCTGTTGACAGAGCAGGGTATCGCGCCCTCATTAGAAACTGGCAAGGGACTCCTCTTCGTGCTGCTGCTATCCAGGAGAACCATCTTTCCTCGATTAATATTCTAGAGTAGAAAGCCATTTTGGAGGGACTTCGACTTTGTCAAAGCTTGGGAATAACTAAAGTGCTGATGGAAAGTGATTCAACCACTGTTGTGGCCTGGCTTAGAGGACAAGGTAATGTTCCGTGGCGTGCGATGCGTACACATCGAGAAATCCGCAATATCCTAAGCTCATTGACAGCGTGGGAGGCCTCACATGTCTTTAGAGAGGGTAATTAGGCTGCCGACTTTCTTGCATCTTTCAGGACAACATCGGGACGCACTATTGTTGCACCTTCGAATTTTGACTCGGCATTGCAAATCATAATTGACAGCGATGCGGGGGGAGGTGCACACCCGGATCTCTCGCTGTTAAGTTATCCCCCTGGCTCCAGGGAGTGCTCTGCTCCCTAATATAAGTTTCTGGGTTGTCCCCTAGGGTTCAATTTGGGTAAAGGGTTGATTAGGCAGACTGAAGATGTTACATCACTTTTTGATGTTGTAATTTTGTACAAGAAAGCAAATTGTTGTTTGCAACACATCATGTAACTACTACATAGAAATACAAAGAGTTTATTTAACCACCAAAAAAAGAATGCAAATATAAGTTTTAATTCAAGTATCTTTGGTTCTACATAATATTCAAGAATTTATAAATAAATAAAAGAATTTATATAAGATGGAGGGCATGTTTATTAAAAGAACGTTAATTAAAGATTTTATCAAAAAATTAGATGACTTACTTATTAGGGGTGTACTTATTAGGAATATCTAAATGGATTTTTAACAACAAAATCTATTTAAGGGGGCTTGCTTAGAGTTTGGAGAAGCTCAAATAGAGTCACCCAAATTTATTTGAAATGAACTATTATGTTTTAATAGGTTTGTAGTTGTATCTATCCACTTACAAAAATGTTAATACTCAATTATTCCTGGAATTAGTTTTGTATTTTTCTAATAAATTATATATCTTAACAGAAAATCCTTAAATTATAAAACCAATTGTGCAGTTCGATTTATACGTTGTGCAGTTTGATTAAAGGGGCGTCCAGTTCAGTACTGATCGAACTGACTGGATCTGGCCTTGTTCAAAATGTGTGGTTGTCCCTTTGTGTTATTAAGAATTAAAAACACACGAATAAGGTACTCACCCTTCTTTTCCTATGTTGGTTGCAACTGCAGCTACCCAAAGGAGGGGCAGCAGGTAGGGTTTGTTGAAGGTTTCGAAGGGGTCATATATGAATGAGGGGTATTTTGATAATGTAAGTCTCCAACATTCAAAAGTCCTTTTTTGTGCCTAACACGATGTGAAATGTTTTCGAGTCATTGCGTAACATGCTTATATCAGTGTTTCATCCTCAAACGCCGCATATGACAGAGTATTATATCTCACATCCAAACGCGTCCTAAATGTGAACCAAACTATATATTTTCATTACAAAAGGTAAAATAACATAATGGCTGGTTTTGAAAATTATGAGTTTATTTTGAAATAACTTTCGTTTTTAGAAAATAAGCATTTTTATTTCACTAATCATTGCATATATATGATAGTAATTAACACGCACATTAGTGCGTGCTTTAAACATATCATGTTAACAAATCACCCAGAAACTCAAGTTAGCGAATCATGTTATCGCAGAACATTTTAATCGACCATTTTTAGATAAGCCCCCATATCCCTCTTATATTTATAAACAGGTCCTTAAAAAAATCAGCTAACTTTATCCTTTTCTTTTGTTATTTATAAATAGGTCCCCAAGTCCGGGCATTTGCAGATACGCCCCTAGGTCCCTCTTATTTGTAAACGGATCCTTAAAAAAATCGGTCACCTTTGTCCTTTTCTGTGATTATTTGTAGATAGGCCCCTAGGTCCATCATATTTATTATTAGATCCCTAACAACTCTTTTTTGGAAGATCTTTGAAGTTTTATCTTTAGTTTGTACCAGTTTTATAATCAGACCCCTATCTATATTACAAAGAGATGCCTTATTTAGATTTTAAGATTTATAATAAAGTCTCTCATCTCAAAACATGACTCGCCAAATTTTAAATCAGAGGAAGTGTATCCAATTGTTTTTTAGTCTTTCTCTCTCTTTTTCTGGATTCTGACTACGGATAAAAAGATTTAAATAAGTTATTTGATTATTAGTATTATAAATATTATTGAACATTTAATTCCACGTGAAAGAGCTTACCTCAAAGAGTGATGAGAAAACATTATTACATAAAAAAATGGAATTTTATTAATATTATTAAGAAATTTTGTAGAAATATAACAGGAAATGCTATTAGATACTTTATTATTGATGCTATTAAATAAGAAATGATATTACATAACTTCTTATATGAATATATAATAAGTCAAATATATAATGTTATAATAAATTTGGAAATTAGAATATCGATTTTTTTTTTATTACACCTTCATTATTAAAGTCTTTGAAATCAAATATCTATTTCTATAAATTAATGCTCCTCGGACAAGAGACGTTTGGACACATGAAAAATTTTCTTCACTTCTGATGTTAATTGGTAAAAATTCTATTTTACTTACCTATAAGCCGAGGATAGTATGTATGTATAAATTTTTTTAATGTGACTTATGAATTCAAATGTTTTGCTTAATTTATTAATTTATATAAAAAATAATATCATTTGCTTGTGTATTTGAGAATTTGATATCCTCATATACTTTGAAGTCTAAGAAATATAAAGTTCATTTGTCATATTAGAAATGCATTTTATTAACTCGCGCAAATGTGTGCGTACAATAAAACTAATATATATATATATATATATATATATATATATATATATATATATGGAAAGTAAAAACTTGATGTTTAATGTCTTCTGGTAAATTTAACCAGTTAGCACCAAATACTTGCCACCAGGAGTAGAACCAAGTTGGAAGCTTGGTTTGGCAGAAAAAATGGATAAACCAGGAATGCTTTAAAACACAGTTTTGAACTAATAGGGCATTTGTCCACCGCAGATGCAACCTCAATAGGTTGGCTAAAGTCGGTGTCTTGAGTTGCCAGATACTGGTTATTAGTAGACCTTTCAGAGACAGAGCGTCTCCTAGGAATCACCCTTCAGAGCGTCTCCTAGGAATCACCCTTCTTTCTTCGGGGGTAGTCCTAAAAGATCTTGTCCTACAAAGACCAGGATTAGAGAATCTTATCTCAATATCACCATTGGTCTTTTCAACAATCTCTTTAAGGTCCGAGTTTCCAGGGGCTTGTCAGGTTAGGCATTTTCAAGGGTCCAGGAATCTAGCAGTCTGATCTCTTCCCATTTTAAAATTTTAGGGATAAATGTGTTATTTTTAGGACTTGTCTGAGGCAAAGTAGTAATACATTTAATATTCGAGACTTTACTCTTTGGGGATAAGGTGTTCATAACCTTAAAATATATCCTATAACTGAGGTTTATGTTCTCAGTGCTATTCTTAAGGGTGAATCCGTTAGTCTGAATTCTCAGAACTAGAGTATCCAAAATGTTGGGGTCAGATAAGGACACAAAGAAATTTGGAAAGGCATTGAAAAATATCGGTCATTTACTTAAACTGGATTCAACTATCCCAATAATAGAATCAACAAATTTTAGATGCCTATTGTCTTGAAGGCATACTAAGACTGCAGTATTCAAGCTTTCTCAAACTAGGGATTCTACAGATAAGATACATGTACTAATCCAATGTGTAGATAGTGAAATGGTGGGTTAAATACAACCCCCAGAAAATTTTATCTGGATGTAAATTACCAATTTATGGGAAATCACGAGAAAATAATTATGAAAATATCAAGACATCCCTTATTGGAGAATACACTAAAAGATTTTCAAATTTAAGCCAGGAATCCATTGAATTAAAAGCATATGAACACATGTTTAAGATGTTCAAAGGCGAAAAGGCAACTGTGCCAGCACCAATGGCCACAAGTTCTCAAGGTCCGGGAGGGACTCAAGGGCTAGAAGATGACTCTCAAAGGCTAGAAGATGGTTCTCAAGGAACAGACAATGACTCTCAAGGGTTGGAGGACATACCCACAGACTTTCCTGAAGATCAATTTGACCCAGCTGAGGGATCTGTGTAATAATATATATATATATATATATATATATATATATATATATATATATATATATATATATATATATATATAGAGGAGTGATTAGGTGCGGCATGCGGTCGTGTGCGGTGTCGACCACGGACCGTCGATCACGGGTCCATCGCATCAGACGGTCGGGTGCGATTCACATCGACCATTGGATGCGATAGACCCGCGATCGTCCACTACTATGGTCACTATTATGTCCACTACTATGGTCACTACTATGGTCTACTACTACTATCGGGTGCGATTCACATCGACCATTGGATGCGATGGACACGTTTACAACAAAATTTGCAATTACGAGTAAAAATAAGTCTTGTTTCAATGATGGAATTTAAGTGCTTATAAAAATTAAGATGATGTTTGGATAAGTTTAGTATTTAAATATAGATATTTAATTAATATAAAACCACATGAAAAAAATAAATTAAAAACTCACTTAAAAATATTAAACTTTTTTAACATAATGATTCTCAATAATAAATGATTTTAAAAAACACTACTATGGTCACTTCAATTTATAATAATGTTAGACTCAATCTTATTTGTCTTTGATGATTTATTTAGTGATGTATTTTTCATTTAATGAAATATATACTTCATTAAATCATATATCATATCTAAAAAAATATGGATTTTATTAGAGAAAATCAGACCATACACTAATGAGTTTATATGAATTCTATGATGTTTCATTAATTAAAGACTACTTGACAATTAAACCAAATTTTATTTTATTTTGACATGTTTAAGTTAAACTTCACTTTCATTTGCTCTCTCACCTTTCTAACAACTACAAAATGAATTTACTTGAATCCTACAAAGCCTAGTCAATTAAAGACCAATTCTATTAATTACTTGTAATTAAGCCCAAATTTCATATGGACATGTTTCTCCCTAATTTCACAAATTTCTAAATAATTTAGCTGAATTATCCAATGCCTCAATATCTTAATGATTGATTCTATGTTTTCCTCACAATTTGGAAGATTATCCAAAATGAATTTAAAAATATTATTTGATTTAATTAATATTTAATTATACTTATTTATTTTTTATAAAACATTACTTTTTTAAAAAGTAAATCTAAGTTTTACAAAATTAATATGATTGATTCTTCTAAGATATAATTAATTAACATTAATATATATTTCATCAATAGTAATTTGATTAAATAAATATCTAATTACACGCTTACTGAAATTTCTTTATATAACTTTTGGTAGATAAACATTATTTAAAATAAAATAAAAATAAAAATAAAGATAAGAGTGTTAAGGTTAAAATATTGGAAAAAATAAACTGCCCAAAATCCATATAACCCTCTGAATTTTTCTAAAATCCATATAACCCATTGAAAACACCCACGTAAATCCTAATAGCTCCCCATGTTAAATTTCCATTAACATATGAGGAACTTTCACGAATATTCTGTTTGATTGTAATCCTAGTATATAAAAAAAAACGATACAATGTGTTCAAAATACAGAAAAAATCATCTATAAATGATGATTTTTTAATCTATTCAGAGGGGTAAAATCGTCATTTACAGATGATTTTTCGCTTTTTTATATAAGGGGGTTTTGGCGTAATGTGTTTTCAATGAGGATTAATCAAATGAAATATTCACAGAATATTCTTCATCTGTCAATAAAATTTTAGCTTAAGAAATTATTTGTATTTACATAATAGATGTTTTAAGGAGATTATATGGATCTTAAGAAACATAAGGGGGTTTATGGATTTCAAACAATTTACAAGGGTTATTTAGATTTTTCTCTCAAATATTTCGTGGGTTCGGATCCCCTCAAAACTGAAGGAGATCAGTTCAATCAGTAGCCACACAATCTTTGACACGTGGATGCTTATAAAAAAAAGGGTGATTTAACATTGACGGACGTTAACACACATTCCGTCTGTTTTGATTTCCCCCCCTTTTTTTGGTTTCCCCCGTTTGACATGTCCTGTCCCTCTCTCTCTCCATGGGCTTTTCCCTGAAAATTCAAAAGGCCAACAGCTCCCACAAAAAACTATGTAGATCCAACAAATACCAAAAGTAGGCCCAATGAAGAAACTGATTTTTCAGGTAAAGCCTAATGAAACTGCTTTTACAGATTTCCTATTTTGTGCATATCAGGATCCAATGTAAAACCCAACAAAATTGGTTTTCAGATTTCCTCTATTGTGCATTTTTGGATCCAATGTATAGCCCAACAAAACTAATTTGATAAATTTTCTCTTTTGTGCATATCAAGATTCAATGTAAATCCTCACATTAACCCCATGGTGAGTGTTCTATCTATCTTTATTTGGAGGACTAAATGTTGTTTATAGGGTTTAGGGAGTTGAGAATATTGTTTCATCATATTTTTGTCAAGTATTATTATAAGATATGCAATTTGAATACGTGAATATGTTTCATATATCACAAATAAAAATTGATATATGTTGTATAGTTCAGTTCATATAATGTAGTTTGATACAAATTATGCGTGTTTCAATTAAAAGGTTGTGCATTTCGAATAACTTATTGTATTTTTTATTTTAGGTTGTATAGTTCGATTCATAGGTTGTTGTAGTTTGATTAATAGGTTATGTAATTCGGTTCACATGTACAACTTGGTTAAAACGTGAGAGGTTCATTTGAAGGGTTGTGTAGTTCAATTAATGTAATAAGGGGTTTAAATTTTTGTATTTGTTTTGTAATGTATTCAAAAGAGTGTGTGTATCAAATATATTTAATTATTGTACTTTAATGATGATTAAATGAAGTTTATAGAGTTTCGGGAGGTGAGAATGTTATTTGATCATATATTGTGAAATATAATTCTAAGGTGCACTTTGAATATGTGAATTTAAATAACTCAAATGTCGTATAAATAGGTTCATATTGTGCAATTTGATTCAAATTAAGTGTGGTTCAATTGAAGGGTGGTGCAATTCAATGCTTATGCTCTGTCCCCTCAAATTCTATGTTGTGCATTTCGATTCGATTATTGTATTTTTGAATCGAATGTTGTATAGTTCGATTAATAGTTTGTGCAGTTTGGTTCACATGTATAGTTCAGTGCAAATGTGAGACCCTGATTTAAAGGGTTGTGTAGTTCAATTTATATGATTATCATTTTATGTTTTGTAAGGAGTTTAAATGTTTGTATTTGTTTTGTAATGTATTGAAAAGATATATGTATCATATATATATTTTAAGTTTTGTAATTTAATGTTGTTCATATATTGACATATATGTTTATATTATGTTCTCTTATTACTTTTACAGATTAATGAATGATGTCTGATTTTGTTGAATAAACTATACTAACTCCTCGTACGTTAGTTTTTAAAACATTGGATCCCAAAATAGGTATGCAATTTCATTATTTGTGTAGTTTGATTCATCACTTCAGTTAGATTCAATCACAATTCATTTCAATTCATGAGTAATGTAGTGTGTCTCTTGCAGTTCAATTAACAAATGCTTCATGTCGTTTCATGAGTAGTCTAGTTTGATTTATCACTTTAAGTTAATTTCGATATAGTACTTATTGTATTTTCATTATTTCAAGAAGTTCAGTTCGATTAACAAGTGCTCCAGTTCGATTAACAAGTGTTTCAGTTCATTTCATGAGTGTTGTAGTTTAATCCATCACTTTGTTCATTTCAATGTAGTACTGTATTTTCATTATTTGAAGAAGTACAGTTCAATTAACAAATGCTTCAGTTCCAAATTTGGGTAGTGTAGTTTGATTCATCACTTTAAGTTCATTTCGATGTAGTACTTACTATACTTTCATTACTTCAAGAAGTTCAGTTCAATTAACAAATGCTCCAGTTCGATTAACAAGTGTTTCAGTTTGTTTCATGAGTGTTGTAGTTTGATCCATCACTTGGTTCATTTCAATGTAGTACTGTATTTTAATTATTTCAAAAAGTCCAGTTCAGTTAACAAATGTTTCAGTTTGTTTCATGAGTAGTCTAGTTTGATTCATCACTTTAAGTTCATTTCGATGTAGTACTTACTGTATTTTAATCAGTACTCCAGTTCAATTAACAAATGTTGTAGTTCAGTTAGTTTCATCAGTACTCCAGTTCGATTAACAAATGCTGCAGTTCA
Source organism: Acorus calamus (assembly GCA_030737845.1). Lineage (NCBI taxonomy): Eukaryota > Viridiplantae > Streptophyta > Magnoliopsida > Acorales > Acoraceae > Acorus > Acorus calamus. The sequence goes on along the minus strand of CM060865.1, from coordinate 18,540,370 downwards.
GTTAATAAGTGTTTCAGTTCGATTCAACCCCGATTCAAGTCGTAAACAAAAGTGTACTGTAGCCTAGTTCGGAAAATATTTCAGTTCATTAATATGGATCAATGTATGCACTGCAGACAAAAAAGTATACATATAAACAAAAGAATACACTGCAGACACATAATTTTGAATTATACAGAATTTTGAATATGTACAAAAATATAAACAAAAGTACACACTGTAATTTACTTCACTAGAATAATTCAACATAGTCAACATGATCGACATATGATCACAAAATTCACCAAGCTCATAATCGTACAAAATATACGATCAAGAAGAATTATTTCCTTGTAGTATGTCTCTTACAAGCTTCCGACGCTCAGTGTTCATGTCGCATGTCTGCAACAAACTAATGTGTTTGTGTTGACTTAAAAGATCCATAAATTTCATTACAAATATACCACAATCATTTATTCCTGACTGTTTAGGGGAAGGCACATGCTCCCATCCCTTTAGTCTCAGGTTCCAATTACATATGTGCGCCATCGGAGGAAGGACTTGCATATGTAAATACATTAAGAGCCTGCTTGTCCATGAAAGTCTAGTAAGAGCCTACTTGAAATGGTAGCAGAGATTTAAAACAAATAATCAATATGATATTTTACATCCACTGCTACACTTGTTTCTATCACAATTCGCAAAAGTAATAAATCTAAGATATAAAAATTACCACATTGGTAGTTTATAAGAATGACTGGTTCATTCCCTTGGTTTATTTCATCACCATAATATGATACTGAACACTAAAGAATATGAATCACCTTTAATTGGATAACAGATTAAACAAGAACAAAATAATCAACAAAGAGGAATGGAACACGAAAATTGATATAGGCATAACTCAATCAGAATATCATCTACAAGTTAAAGGAAGATCGGTTTTGATAATTTGACTATATATACAGAGTCTGCATTCAAATGAGTATAGGACATAACAAATGCTTGGCCAACTAAAGAAGACCAGCTACTTTAATGATATCAGCATTATCCCATATGCCGAGTAATCCTTATGGACACTATATTCAAATAGCCATAGAGTAATGCTTGGATTTAGATAGGTTCAACCCAGAGTGGAATGTTAACTTCTAGTATGTTGGATCAACTAAAGGGTTGCAAAATCAAATTCTGAGCTAACATAAGGAGTAGTGTAGTTTACCAATTATTTTTATCATTAAACTTTTCTTCTTAATTAGATAAAGGCTAAATTCAGATTGTTCAAGTAGCATATTAGTACATGAAGATGCTTTTGTTGCTTGAATATGATCAAAATTAACTGTATTTTTTTCATTATTCCATGTATTGGTTTTGGTAAATGTATGAGTATTGATCCATCTCATTGGGTATTCTAGTGCCACCTCTAAAGAATAAAAATTGTAGCATTGGATATTTTGCTTGGAATTGCAGGTCTGTTTATATTTGAAATACTTTTAATTTAATTTTAGCTTAGATCCTAGAAGAGGAAGCTTCTAATGCTTAAATAAAGGATTTCTCTTTTGATCTTTTTCCACTTGGAGTAAACTCATACCTCAATCAACTAGAAGCTTTTACAAGTTGGGATTCCAAGCTTGATTGGCAGGTAGTGAAAATAACTGAGTTTTAACAACAACAAAAAAAAAAACAAAGCTTGCAAAGGTGTTGGTGACCTATGATTTATGTGGACTCAAGGGGAAAGTTTGTCAATGTCTCAAATTACAATTGAACTAGCATATAATTCACATTTAATGGATATGGAACATAAACATCTTCTCACTAAATGTTTAGGTACAGAAGAAATAAAAAAATTTTGAACTGCACAACTTAAGAATCGAACAACACAACATATATTTTAAACTACATGTCCCGTTAATTTTTCAAAATTGCATAATCTATTAATGGAACTACACAACATTAGAATTGAATTGCACGACTTAGGAATCAAATTGCACAATATTGATCAACTTATTTTGTGCCAATCACTTGATTTCTTAGACTTTATCACCTTCTTCTTCACCATTTTATCTGCACATACAAGCATATGTTAATGTCTCAAAAATTTAAAAATTGCATTTCATTTATATTTGTGTTCATTCACTGATTAAATTAAAATTCCCAGATACATGAATAAGCAACTACACTACTCATGAAATGAATTGAAACACTTGTTAATCGAACTGGAGCACTTGTTATAGTCGAATTGAAGCATTTGTTAATTGAACTGGACTTTTTGAAATAATGAAAATACAATACTACATCGAAATGAACCAAGTGATGAATCAAATTACACTACTCATGAAACGAACTCAACCACTTATTAATCAAACTATTGTATTTTTTAATTGAACTGGATTATATTAAAGAAAACCATTTTCCTTATATTAAACAAAATATAACCTATTAAGTATTGCACACTTATCATTTCTAACAAATCTAGTAATCTAAGGTTCCAAAAATTAATACCCATATTAAAGAAAATCATTTTGAGATACTTTGATAAAAATGTCCATTTAAAAAACATACACTATAAAAAAAAAAATAGTCATCAAGATCGGAGATTCTTATTAACCAAGAAAATAGCATCTTCCTTAATGAGAAATCCCATTTTATTTTCAGCCCTAATTTCGGCCCAACATCAATACATCTTCCTCAATGAGAAATCTCATTTTATTTTCAACCCTAATTTCAGTCTAACATCAATACCTCTTCATCAATGACAAATTCCATTTTATTTTCAGCCCTAATTTCAGTCTAGCATCAATACCTCTTCATCAATGAGAAACCTTATTTTATTTTCAGCCCTAATTTCAGTCTTACCACAAACCTACTAAAAAACAGAGACGAAGAGTTGTTGATCTACCACAGAAACAGAGATGAGGAGACCGGCAGGAGGACGACGATCGTTGTGGTTGGTTAGTCGTTGTTGGAGATGATAATGTCTCTTAGTCTTCATTGGTGATGAATGATGAAGAGGTGAAGAAGTGTTTTTGGTCGGGGTCGTATGAGGAGGGAGGGAGGGAGGGAGGGAGGGAAAGAGTATTTTGGGAGGGAAAACAAAAAGGAGAGAGGTTTCATTGGGTTTAAGTGACGGTAACGTCTGTCTCCAACGTTGGTTCAATTATTTTTTTAAACAGTCACGTGTCAAAGTTTGTGTGGTTACTCACTGAACTGATCCCCTTCAGTTCTGAGGGATCCAAACCCATATTTCGTGCGGTACTAAAATCACTTTAGTTCACTTTTATTATATTTTATTCAACACTTCGACTATGTGACCGCACTCTGATGAGTCCACTTTTTTTCCACAAACATCCAAAGTCACATGTTTGGAAACTTTTACCCAAAAAAAAAAAGAAGCAGTCACATGTTTGGAAACATTGCATTTTATATTATATTATATTATTTCAAAACACAGTATGATGGAAAATGTGAGCCTTGAGTCTCAAATACAATTTTAATTTTTTTTTATTTTATAAATATTGTATGTCTTAATGAATATATAGTTTTATAAAAAATAAAATATATATTTTAATAAATTATATAAATTAATTTATAATATATATATATAATATTAATTTATATTATATATATAAAGTTTTAATAAGATGTATATAACTTATTACACTAACTAATGGATATTGATACACTCGATCCATTGTACAATCCCTTCTACAATCTTATACATTACGATGATAGCGCATACTGCATTATTATAGTGTATCACAGTGTATGGTGTAATTTTTTTTATTTTTTAAAATAAAAAATATATTATTATATTTTAATACATATTTAATTTCATTAAACAACATGTATTTCAATAGAAGAATATGATTTTTTTACAAAAAAAGATAAATAGTGTGTACAGTAAATGGTGTTACACTTGAAGCTTAATGTATCATTTTTTTAATACATGAGATTGTAAAATGTTTTTTTTTTATATGTAAAAGCACTCATTTATAATAAAACAAAAAAAAGGAAAAAATCCGTATAAACTTTTGACTTTTCTTGAAGTCCATATAACCCCCTGAAAACAATTATGTAAATCTAAATAACCTCCCCCCACTACCCTCGAGTTAAATTTTTGTTGGCATATGATAAATATTCCATTTGGTTAATCATGACTCCTATAATGTATTATAAATGCATAAAATCATTTGTAAATAATGATTTTATCCTTTTAGATAAGATTTTATAATTTATTCGGAAGGCTAAACTCATCATTTATAGAGAGTTTCAATAATACGTCGTATCTTAATATACTATATTTTCAGTCAACATGTGTTTGTGTGGAGGGGGGGGGGGGGGTGTTTACATGGATCTGGAACAGTGAAAAATAAATAAATAAAAGACTATCAAATGGATGCCAATTGATGATGCAAAGTCAACAAATTCTAGAATACTTCTCCAGAAGAAAAGAAATATCCACCCCGTCGAGTCGTCGGGAAAAATTGAAGGCATAGCAAAACTTCTTCCAAACCCACAAGAAAGAAGAAACATGGCTTGGTCTCCTTTTAATAAACTTGGACAACTCCCACCCAACTTAGGCATCCTCAAATCCAGGTATATCCTCCTCCTTTGCCTCTTTTACTCTTGTGCTGTTTTGGGTTTTGGGTTTTTTGGTTTTTCTTGGATTGCTTAATAGATGTTTTATCTCATGTTTCTGAAGCTTCAACAATCATGGGTTTTCCATTGTGGTCATGTAATTTGGGTGGATATGTGATGTACCTTCTTGTAGATCTATTAGCCTTGTCATGAATAGATTGGTATTAGCTATTCGGATGGATGATGTTATGTACAGCCTTTTTTTCCAATACCAATTCCAGTCTATACATGTTTTGAATTTTTAAAAAATAGTATATCTTATATAAAATACTCTAATTAATTGCATGGATGCATTTATAGAAATATAAAATATTTCTATTGAAGCATATACTTCATTAATTAGAGTATATGCTTCGATGATTTTTTTCCAACGCATGTGGGACTAGAATTAAGGTTTAAAAAAACTGTGTAATAACACTCCTATTGGGATAGTTTCTGTTTAGTTACATTTTTTTATATTCAATTATCATTTAATGTTATTTTGCTATTCCAATCTTTCCTTGGAATTACTATTGGGACTTGTGCTATAGGATTTTACCCACTCCAAACAAATATGTTTTTTTTTGCTATTTCCACCCTAATAGGCCCCTATTCTGCACCCTAAACAGTGGCTAAGCGTTTTTTTTATTGGTACCTTTTTTAAATATTTTTTTCTGGTAAGTCCTATCCTATTGGGAAGAGTAAAACTCGAACCTAGGACCCCAATGAAGATGGGGTATGTACCTTATCAACCTGTTAAAAGGTGGTCTGGTCAATTAGAGCTAGTTGAAACTGGCACAAACAACAATATTAACATCTGCCTTTTTTTGGGGGTTCTTGGTATATGTTTGATCCCATGTAATCATGTGTTTTTGTTGTTTGTTGTGGTTAGGTTTTCTAGTGTGGTTGTGTAATCGGATGGGTATGTGATGTCCCTTATGCGGATCAATTATAGATAGTTAACAGACAAAACAATAGGCAATTTTAACATCTGCCCATTATTGGTTTTTCTTGGATTGCTTGATATATGTTTGAACCCATGTTTCTATAGCTTCAACAATCACTTGTCTTGTTGAGGTTGGTTTTCTAGTATGATCATGTAATTGGGTAGATGTGTGATGTCTTTATGTCTTTTATGAAGATCAACTAGAGGTGGTTATAACATTGACACAAACAATGAGCAATTTTAAAATATGCCATTTAGTTGAAGTTTTTTTATTATTTGGTTTTGTCTTTTTTTGGATTGCTTGGCATATGTTTGCTCCCGTGATTCTAAAGCTTTCACAATCATGTATTTTTATTTTTTATTGTAATTGGGTTTTTAGTGTGTTTTATGTAATCGGGTGGATATGAGATGTCTTTTATGCGGATTAGTTAACTGAGACAACAATGAGAAATTTTAACAACAGCCAATTATTGGTTTTCTTGAGCTGCTTGATATCTGTTTGAGCACCTGTGTCTGGGTTTTCTAGTATGTTGTGTAATTGGGTGAATGCATGATGTCCCTTATGCAGATCAATTAGAGTTATTTATAACATTGACGCTGATAATGAGCAATAATAGCATCTTCCAAATAAGTTGAAATTTTTGTTTTGGTTTTTCTTCGATTGCTTGATACATGTTTGATCCATGTTTCTAAAGCTTTCACACTTATGCTGTGGTTCTTTGTTATCAAAATAACATGTATTGGCTTCCTTGTCGCTGAGGATTTCTCCTTTCCGGTCTAGGTGAATTACGTACTGTACTTTCCTTTTAGTGTGTAACTATAAAAATCTATTGTATCCTTCTTGATATTAATTCAATTTTGATGTATTACCTGCCAAAAAAATGATGTAAAATGAAAATATGTAGGACTTTTAACCATTAGGTCTTTTTTGGTTGCACCCCACCCACACCTTATTTCCATATTTTTCCTATAGGTTTGTGTTGATGTCTTTGTGTAAGTTAGCTAATGGGGAACAAGGAATCTTTAGAAATTTCTTCTCCTCGTAATGTGCAACAAGTTTCAAATTCTTTTGGAAGTTCCATGGACCCTCGCTACCAGAGAACTCGTCAGCCATCTTATATTGCAGACAATTTTAGCTCCCTGGATCAGGTATGCTGATGAGAATTATGTTTTGAGCTTCTTCTTGCATGTCGTTGCTTGATTTTGCATATCCATTTCCAGATTGATATTGCAATTTGCACCCATCAATCTTTCATGTGAACTCACCAATTTTATTCTTGAAGAATCTACCATAGAATTGTGTGAAGAGCAATTAGTTTGTTGCATCAAATGATCTAGAGAATGTATGGTGCATCATCCATAACTTGGCATAGCCATTTGGGAGACTGAAATGTTAGCTTTTGCACTGCTGGTTTTATCACATTTAAATCCAAATAATTTTACCAAGTTTTATATACCGTAAATCTTCCTTGTTTCATATGGTTGATATACTTATGTATGAAGTTATGAAGAGACCTATTTACATGCTCATCTGTGAATGCAATATTATTGAAAAAATAACAGGGAGCAACAATAAGCTGACCGACAATTCAAATGATAAGATAGGTCCTCGGATTGTGAGATTCACCATATTGTCCACTAATGATATATGAACTGATGAAGCTCATAGATGTCTAGGTTTCAAGTTGTGAGATTCATATTAACAAGTGATAAAATGTGAATTATTAGGTGAAAATGCAACTTGCATTGGATGAAGCTCATAGTTATCTAGGTGAACAATATTTTTTGTTCCATGCACAAGATTGCATTCATACAAGCAATTTGCTCATCTTAGCATCTGTGTTTCCCTAGAGAATTTGTGGATTCTAAAGAAGGCTATTTTGCTACACGTTTATGTTTGCATGGAGCCACTTATTGCTCTTCCATGGCTTCTCCACACTATCTCTTACCCTCCCTCCTTGACATGTGTCCCTAAATCTGTAGATTCACTGCTGTTCCTAAATCTCGTGGAAGGTTGAACTAGTGTTTTTTAATTAGTTGGATTAAAAGTTTGTTTGTATGCTGTCAACATATTCTCTTCTTTCCAGGTTATTTCCGCACTTCGAGATTCTGGTCTTGAGTCATCAAATTTAATTCTTGGTATTGATTTTACGAAAAGCAATGAATGGTCAGGTGATATGGATTTCCCTAACTGTATCTAATAAAATACATATGACACTCGTTTCATATACTTACTTTAAAATTGTTGAATCATTTCTATCCTTTGATAGCCATATGAAAACCTACCTTTGAATGGTTGTAGGCAGGTATTCATTTAAAAGAAGAAGCTTGCATGCTATTGGTGCTCAACTTAATCCATATGAGCAAGCAATTTCAATAATTGGACGTACTCTATCTCCATTTGATGAGGACAATTTGATACCATGCTTTGGGTTTGGAGATGGTTAGTAATGTGTTCTCGTTGAATGTGAAATTATGTTATCATTCCCCCACGGTTCACTTAATTATCTTCCAATTTGGGCAGCATCTACACGTGATCAATATGTATTCAGTTTTTTCTCGGATCATCGCCCGTGCCGTGGTTTTGAAGAGGTTCTTGCACGATACAGAGATATTGTTCCACATTTAAATTTGTCGGGTTTGTAATTAACATTTTTTTTTTTAATCTGGCTATATGACACACCCCATGCTTAGGTCTGTATGAATATCATGACATGAGTTGTACTTTGTTATACACATTAGTTTCTCACTTGTAAATTGTGTTGACTCTAACTCTATGAATAGTAGTTTCAACTATAGGTTAAAGATTTCTTTATTTTGGGATGAGTTTCTGTAACATGAATATTATTCATCTTATTTGTTTCCCTAGCATTTTTAATGTACTAGGATATTTTTTTTGGGTAAATTTCACTCTATTTCCATGAAGACCATGTTGAATAAATGGTCAAATTCATTTTTCTGCTCAAACTTTTTAAGTATCATTGATTAGCTTGCATTTCTTGATATTCAACATCTTAATTATTCAAGTTGTGTATATTGGTGTTTAAAGATGGTGAAATGCATGGTTGCACAATATAGATTGGCTATAGTATAAGTTTATTCTTTGGGCCTTCCTCACCCGTCACTAGTGCATTTTCATTTCCCCATCTCTGTAACAAACCAGGCCACTTGTTTGAAGGTGCATCAATGGAAAAGTCAACCATTGATCCCAAAAGTGCAGCTATATTTCTTGGATGATTGCTTAATGTTGAATCAAGTCATTTGACTCGGGTGGTTTAAGTATATTTTTTTTAGTAGCCTTTTTTTTCTTTTTCTTTTGTTGCCATCAGGAGAAGCATAAATTTTTAAGGGATAAATTCCTCTTGTCATGGGTTTTCTGATGATTGCTCCCTTATTCTAAAAGTATACAGGTCAAGTCCATAGTTTTTTTTATTTTTTTTACTATTTATTCTATTCATACTATCAATACAATTGAAGGGGTTTTCTCATTTTCTTCTTGAATTTGGTGAAGAACCCAAACCATTATATGACTTTGTTCATAAACATGCATAGAAGCACCCATTATATGAGTTCACTGTTTTATTCACCTTTCAATTGAAATACTTTCTTTGTCTGATGTTCAGGCCCCACCTCATTTGCTCCATTGATTCATGCTGCGATTAACATTGTGGAGAAAAGCAATGGACAGTATCATGTCCTTGTCATTATTGCGGATGGTCAGGTTAAGAAAATAGTTTATACAGATTTTCACTGTCATGCTTGAGATATGCATTAAGATGTGAATGTCACACTTTTTATTTCCTTAATGCCCACGCTGATATGGTTTGCATTACTCTCCATGTAAAGGTTAATGGAGGCCCCCGCACATCACATGGGCGTTTTAGTCCACAGGAAGAAGCAACTATAAATGCTATAGTTGCTGCTAGGTGAAGTATATATATTTGTATTGCTTCTACAGTCTGTCATAGCTGATTTCACACAAGTAACTTTGTTTTCCAGTCATTATCCACTTTCAATCATCATGGTCGGTGTGGGAGATGGACCTTGGGATGCAATGAAGCAGTTTGATGATAATATTCCACAACGGTCATTTGATAACTTTCAGGTAATTGCAACCATGATTGTTAGATGGAAGTTCATGTTTATGACCTTACATGACCTTGGTATTTTTCTCATTGTCTGAATTTGATAGCAATATTTTCAATCCCTGCTATAATAATATCCGTAATTGGCATATGTTGCATATGAATGCCAATTACACCCAGAAATATTTTTTCCCATTTTGGGTAGAAATATAGAGACAGGAGGTAGAAGTCTATGGTATGTGAGAGTTAAGAGTTAATTATCTTCCTAATTGAGTATTTAAACAATTTATATTGGTTTCCAACTATTGACATAATGACATGTGTTGATGGTAGTTCATTTAAGAACAGAACACTTGTGTAAGAATGTTTTGTGTACATAACATATTCACTTATTCCACCTACCAGAATTACCCAAATCAACCTATTCTGGTGAACCTCGCAAGTTTTGATACCCTTATAATGAAGCATGTGAACTTCTTGAGCGTTCAAATTTTAAATATAGTATTCTAATTTGTGTATAACATATGATCTTTCTACTTCTTGTGGATGATTTGTTCTTCTAAAATAGAGTATAATAGATTACATGGAGAAAAACATTGCATTAGGTCTAATTTTTTTTACTACTATGGCTTACCTTCAATTGTGAAATGCACTCCATTGAAACAGATCTCCATAACCAAATATATGTTGACACAATATGAGTAATTCATTTCCTCTAATTGGAAAATTGCACTCTTTCAGGGATATGAGATTTTAACTCAGTTTTCAAAAAAAAAAAAAATTCCCCACTTTGTTGTACTCCTTTCTTCTGAATGGGAATTGGGTGACACCACCTTTCGTTCAAAAGAACTAGGTTTTTTAGAAGTGTCCATTTCATAGGGTGTTTTTTGGATAATTAGAAGATTTTAGTCAGTCTATAATTTTCCATGAAGCATATTTGGATGGTGAAGATTTCATTTAATAGTTATAGATTCGAGATGTATCTCAATCAGGATCCTTCATAGAAAAAAAAAACTTTAGTGTACTACAATTGATGTAGTACTAATCAAGTTATTTTGCTCCATGTCATGAAGGTGCATGATTGACTTCATGAAACAATTTATGTTTATGTAAAAGGGCAATTGATTGCGTTATGCTGATTATTTATATCTTGCATGTTTGGCATCCATTGTGTATACCTTGAAGTTTGTAAACTTCACAAGTATCATGTCCTCCAACATGGAAGATTCAAAGAAAGAAGCAGCTTTTGCACTTGCGGCTCTTATGGAGATTCCATTTCAGTATAGAGCCACCCTGGGCCTTGGGGCAATGTGGTAAGCTTGTAAAACTGCTGTTATTACTATTACTTGCTTGATCCATATTTTTATCAATAATGACAAGAGAATTTCAGTCTAGGAGAAAGAATTACTGGCCCAAAGCCTCTTCCACCTCCACGTGAAGTAATTGATCATGATAACGCTGTCATGTCACGTCCACACGTGAAAAACAATCAGTCATCTGATCATCGTACTCCAACAGAGCAGGTATATGTCGGTCTACTAATTCAAGAGAATTTTTGAATCAGGACATTGATTTATCATGTTTGGGCAATGACTAGGTCTGTCCCATTTGCTTGGTGAATCTGAAGGACATGGCATTTGGATGCGGTCATCTGGTAAGTCCCTTTTTCTCCAAACTCATGTCTCAGCACGTATGATAACAAACTAACAAATACTGATAATTAATGTGTCCAATGTGCGATCTTAACAGCAATAATGTGCCAGTTCCCATTAGACTTCACAATTTAGCATTCTTTGTGACGCTGTCACTGTTTGTTGGGTGCGAATTTGAATTTGAATGTGGGATGCGTGTTTAAATTTTCAGCCATGAATCGAAATGTCAAAAGCCAGTCAGAATCTATGATGAGAACTATGGTGTGATGATAATTAATCAGAATGACTCATATAACAGGAAACATAGGGTCTGTTTGGAGCCAATTGTCAAACAGAATTTTCTTTTACAAAATCAGTTTTTTGGATAATCACACGGGTATTTTGAACTTCAGCTTTTGATTTCAAATTTCAGTTTTTATGTTTTAAAATCAACAAACAACTTTTATGAAAAAGCTGATTGAGAGTAACTTTCCAGAATCAATCATTTTAATCAATTTAGAGCACAAGTCATTTTTGAAATTTTGTTCCAAATGGGGATTTTGTTCCAAATGGGGCAGAGTAGTGTGTGTTTGTGTCCAACTTTGCTGATTGGTATCTTATGAAAGGTTTCCACATTATTGATAACATGTTGTTTCTTTCAAATTGTCTTCTAAAGACATGCAAGGACTGTGGTGCGATTTTATCGACATGCCCCATCTGCCGAGCATCCATTACAACACGAGTGAAGCTTTACTCCTAGAAGAACCCCTTCGGCAATCATGGAAGCAGATATTCAGGACTTTGTGCGCTAATCATGGTGTAAAGATTCCAATGTGTGTTGTTTCTTCGTTGTAATCGAATGTAATTTCAAGACGTCAGAGGTGGATCAATTGTTTTTCATCCCCACAAGCATCCATTGATTGTGATGGAGCTTCAATGTGTTATGAAGATGTTTCATCTGTAGTTCTGTGTGCCTGCTCCTTGTAATATATTCCTCATAATGCAGTACATGTTCCGCTATTACTTGTGCAGACTACCCAACATTCATTTTCATTCATGAAGATCAGTTGTATCAATAGGACAGTCCTCCCATATATGTGAACATTGTGCATTATTTTATAGGGTTTATCTGGAAAATAAGTGTAGTTCCCTATGCATATGTTTTAAAGGTGAATTTTGTTAGTAGGGTTGATAAACTCGGTTTGTTTTGTAGTTTCATCAATAGTTCAAAGTGATCCTCCAGTCGCATATACACTACAATAGCACAATATATATAGCGCTACTGTAGTATATACAGCACTATCTATTTGTTTAAACACTTGGTTTCAAAATCCAAGCACATGAGAGAATATGGTGGATTTAAAATCCCACCAATTTGATGCGCTTCTTAGAATACTTGTAGACTCCATTTTTTTATGGTCGTTATTTATACTCATACATTAATATCATAAAAAATTACAATTTAGATTGTAATAATACATAAATAAATACAATATTTTTTTTCTCGTCTTTTAAAAAAGATGCTTTATTTTGAATATTAAAATTATGGTGTTGACTTTGATATTTAAATAATATGTAACATGTAACTTATTTAGTGATATTATTCTCATTTTGTGTTTAATCATATATGTGGGTATTTTATTTTATTTTTAAATATTTTCTTGCATTTGTATAAGTTAGTTGAAACAGATTTCTTGAAATATGTGAACAAGACTTCTAGCACGAGCAACTTTGTTTTTACATTTAATTATTGAATTCCTGATAAAATGATTCAAGATAAAATAATTTCTAGTATAAAAAATTCATAAAAATAATGACGTATACGAAATGGGGATAAAACCTAACATTGACATTGAATTTAAGTGGAGGCAATCTTAATATTTATGGGTTTTTTTTGGTATATTTACCCCTTGTGAAATATTATTTCCAATAATAGCCCTTAAAATGGCTTAACTTTTACATAAGATGCTCCTTTGAGGGATGTTATTGTAAAAATTTAAAATATTTATATTATATTATTATGCACAAATACGGCCATGACTACAGAATTTAATCTTTTCTGAAGGACAGTGATGATAATAGAGTTTGTTTTGGGACATATATGCAATAATCCCCAATGTTTATATTCCAAAACTATGGTGCACAGACTTTACCTTGTGGTGCCAATCCACAATTCCTTTATCCAATCATCCACAAAACCCTCTTCAGCAACCAATCACCTCCCTCCACGTGGCACCAGCACCCCTCAGCCTCTAATCAGTTGTGGAAAATATGATCCCCCATGCAAAGATTTTGTAGTTTTTTTGTTCAATAAGTGAACCAAAAAAAAAAAAAAAAAACATAAACAGAGACAGAGAGAGAGAGAGCCATTGAAACTCAGACCACTATAATCTTCAGCTGCAGTTACCAACACAAAATATGAGGAGAAATGAAATATGGGTAGGCTGTGTTTTTGGCTAAAGAAGAGAATGAGAGAGAAAGATGAGATATGGTAGGAAATTTGGGTCATTGTAGGATCTCTGGTTCAGAGTCTAATCCATGGCTTGCTTGTCTGCAAGGAGTGGTTTGTTCATCAGCAGCACCAGCACTGGTGGATCCTCCAGAAAATGTGGTTCTTTAGTGGTCAAGGTACTTGTTTTTATGTTTATGTGACAAATTTGTTCACATTGAGATGATTGTAGTGTTGATAATATATGAATTGTTTAGGCAAATTCATCAAAGTGGCCCTTTTTTATATATATTATTATTGTAGAAATGGCTCTGGGTCAGTTTTAATTGCAAAACTGGCACTAGACCTCGTCAGCATTGTCATGTTACTAGTTTTTTTTTCCTGTTTTATGGTTGAAGAGGTGATTTAGAATCTCGATATTTAGAAGATTGTATTGAAGTGAAGACAGACTAAGTATAATTTGCTATTTTTGATAATGTGGGTGGTTTGATAACAGTTTGAATTGTTTTTTCCCCTTTTTACAGGTCATTTGATTTTATTGTGATACAAAATCTCCAATTGGATATTACAGTTATGAATTGCGACACAAGACTTTTTGGTGCAAATCGAACATCCATTTGTGTTAATTTTTCTATTAGGGACAATTTATTGACTTTAATTGGTTTAATTGCTGCGAATTATTGGACTATTAGTTGAAATCAAACATTCATTTGAGCTAATTTGCTTAATGTTAGCTCCAATATGGTCATTGTGATTTTAGGTACAGATTAGTATTTTAGCTTTTTATATAAGTCAAATGAATGGCTTCGGTTATCAATCTAAATGGGTTTAGAGGTAGGGAGCAGACATTATTAGCTAGTGACTACATAATCAAATCACCATTTTATAACAGAAGAAATATACATATCTCAGAGTGAAATTTGCGACATGCACGAAGCTTGTTTTAATGTATGACAATGTATTACGCATATTATGTGCAATTTAAAACAATTCATCACTGAAAATCACCATGAAAGGTGAGCTGAAGCATATCATGAAGTGCTATGATATTTCTTTGGTTCCATAGATTAGTTCCAGAAGCTCCAACTCACAAAGTAGCACAATTTTACATAAAGATTAAATCCACTTGTAATACTAACGCCACATCTGGTTAGATATCATGAATAATGTCACTTGAAAATAAATTTAATGTCGCCCCCTCTTTTGAGTGACTCTAAGGCTGCAAAGCTGTTGGGACCTCCGACAAGATTTGAAGCATCAAAGCTGAAGGTGGTCTACTTAGGAGATGATATGGAGGTGAAGCCTGCGATGTGTGCAATCCCAAGGACATACATGCTAACCCACTGTGATTTCACAGCCAATCTTACACTGGCCGTGACAGGGCACCTGAATACCCACCAGGTATAACATTTTCTCTCAACCATTATCAGTAGTTTGTGTTGATTACATTACACCATCACTTATATGTGATTTCTGAGCTTTGACATAATTATGTGTTTGTGTGTCACTCGTATATTAGCCCAAATTTTACAATGGAAATATTTAATCTGAATAGTGCTTGTCATAGACAATTTCCTTTTGTATGTGAGGAGGGCTTTAAGTGTGTTCTTCTTGGGAATCATTACTTAAGAGTCGTGTCTCGATCAGTAATGTGAATCATAATGTTTTTCTCTAGTTTGTCTTATGTTTGCTTATAGTCCTCACCCTGCCATTTATTGCTTATACCACCTTTGTGTTTGAGTTGAGATCTAAAGAAATATAACGACACCACAGCAAAATAATAAGACCAGAGGAAATCCGGCTTCCTCTCATTTCAAGTTAAGAAAATAGCAGAGGACACTCACTAACATACTTGATCCATGTCAAAATTTGGGGATAATAAAAGATAATGGTCTTTGTTATGCTAACTCTATTAATACGATGAATATTGAAAAACTAGCTGCTCTAAGCCTCTAAACATATTAATATGACACGCTATTGCATTTGCATATTTATCTGTCCAATCAAAGTATGTCGGTGGGTTGTTGTACCATTCAAAGCTGATGGACATTTTAAGATTGACCATAATTCAATAGCCCATATTTGGTTTGATATGTTCAATATCTACGACTTTAAATTTCAAGTTATTATTAAAAGCAATAGAAAATTTTGTGGTATCTCATATATCCTCAACCAGATCTAGACCTCTAAGACTCAAGTTCTGCTGCTGCGAATGTTTAATAGTGGACAAACATGAATGCACATTTAATGGGTATAGGGTTCTTCATACCATATTTAGTATAATGAAAACATGAAACAGATGTGTTATGATATGAATCAATGATCTATAACTGATAGAGACAGCAGTTCAAGATATCCTTCTAAGTTATGGCTTTATCACATGTCCTAATTTCACTGCACTAACAAAAACAAAAGACAGAATTTATCATTTTTTTTAACCATTGAAGCCAAGAGGTTGGTATACCAAATTACAAAGGGATGATGTTGTGGCTGAGTGGAAGAACATAGATGGTGGTGTGTCATTGCATGTCCATTGCCATGTGAGTGGGGCTCATCCTTTGCTGGACTTGGCCGCCGAATTCAGATACTATATTTTTTCAAAGGAACTTCCATTGGTAAGTTCATGGAGATTGCATATAATTTAATTTTACTACAAAAATATATTATTCAGAAGAATTTTTATGTTGTTCTTGCAATGCTTGTTAGGTTCTTAAAGCTGTAGTTCATGGAGATTCTGTTCTATTTGATGAACACCCCCAACTATTGGAGGCTTTAGTGTGGGTACATTTCCATTCAAGTTCGACGAAGTACAATCGAATAGAGTGTTGGGGCCCTCTTAAGGATGCTATGCAGGTATGCAAAGCATAGAATTTACCAAACCTTCACTTGGCGGGTTAGCAAAGATATTCCCTCTTCAACGACGGATCCTCAGTTTGAGTCTGAGAGGGTATGATTTAACAAAAAATAAAACAAAACAAGTACCTACCAAAAAAATATAATATTAACTGAAACTAGCTTGCATGATGGAGACAGAAACTTCATTTTGTACCAGTGGTTTGAATACTTTGATCCCTACATATGTGACTCTGATGCCTCGGCAGGTTGGCAAAGGTAAACCATCTTCACTGATGGGTACTGAATTTGAGTATTACTTCTATCGATAGAACAAGATTTAACCAGAAATTAAAACAAAAAAAACTTACCTACCATTATTAACTGAAAGTAGCTTGATTGAAGGGGGCCAAAACTTCATTTTGTATCGATGGTTTGGATCCATTGACCCCTTCTTAAGTAATCCATTTTTTTGTACCTTGTTTCTTGGTAGTCCATTTCTTCCACAGTTTGCGCAATCATAGATGTCTGAATAATCCTTTTTTATTGTTGGGTAGTACTTGGAAAATCAAAGTAGTACATTCAAAAGCTTAAGATTTCCACGAGTCATAAGCAAATGATTTTCTGTGTGAACATCATTTTACCAACTCCTCTAGCAGTTACTGAATCACTGATATTGACCAGTCATGGTAATAGTTCTCCTCACTCACAACCAAATCTTCTATATCTTAGAATGTTATTGATCCACAGCGAATGAATTTCTGTGTGAACATCATTTTTCAACTCCTCTAGCAATTACTGAATCACTGATATTGACCAGTAATGGTAATATTGATCCCCACTCACAACAAAATTTGCTATATCTTAGAATGCTATTGATCCACTGCTTTCAAGACCCTGAATAAATTTCTGATCGCATTTCGTTATATGTTTCAAAATGAGTATGTTATTACTATATACACTTCAAATTGCACCTTCTTTTGTATCCTGAACACTTTGGACAGTGGACTAGAGTAACTTTGAAGTGATTGTGTCAAAAATTCTTACAAGCTTAATATAGTTGGTATAGAAGAATCATCTCAACTTGATATTTGACCACTGTATATCTGTCATACCACAATCAGAGAACGCTTGAGGATCGACCAAATGGACTTCTTAATGCAGCCAGGAAAAGAATCGAAGAGTGGACGAGCTTTACATCTGTCTTCCATGCGCTTGTTGCCTTCCTCCTATGAACATAAAACATAACATGTTTCAGCATTCAATCAACATTGCCTGCTTTTTCTATGGGAGAGAATAATATTAAAACATGAACTGATTTGTCACTGCAACCACTTGAAATGAAACACTGGTCTACATTTTTTTAATACTTGAGAGTTATAAGAGACTAGACATTCTTGCATTGATGTCATTTTACAAAGCCTGTATAGATGGAGCCAGTTGATTTTGGATGGCTTCACATCATTCTTTCTACAAAATTGTATGCCTACTCTCATGTCAAATGAAAAAAAAAAAATTGTATGAACCAGAATATTTTGTATATGAATTTCAATTGTGGTGTTCATGAGTATAGCTCCTTTTCTTTTGTTATCTTTCATTTATACTAATAAACTGGAAAAAAAAATCTTCAATTGTTTAATAGAGTAGTCAGGATTTGTTCAATGACATAAGTGAATCATTTGATAATGTTAAAAACAAATTCTTTCAATAAGACTTGTACACCATATGCTGAATGTACACATTTGTCTTTGAAAACTTAATAAGCTAGTCTTGATATATAAATCAATTTTATCTTTGACTGTCCTTTGGTATAATCTGTATATCCCTTTTCAAATATCTATTTTACCTTTAAGTGAAATACACAGTAAAATAAAAGAGTTGAGGTGGTGATTGATGCACTCATGCACCTATGTTTTGTTAATAATGTATACAAGTATTAATTTTATCTATACGTATAGGTGAGAGGATGGGATAACTAGTCTAAATCATTTGATGATCAAAAAAATTGGTGCCTAATAATGGAGATATCTCAACATCTTCGTTGCCAAATGGTGTCAGAATATCATTATAAATTTGTATCATGATTATATTAATCAATATACTTACTACCAAAGGGGATTACTATTAATAACAACACTATTTTAGTTTCTAATGTTTATATATGTTATTATATATAAATAAACGTTTAACACAAGCACATTAAATTATAACCCCAAGTACTTCCATGTTGATCTTGGCTTAGTTTGATGAATAAGTAGGCTTCAATCTGTTTTGAGTCCTACAAATAGCAAGACTAAAAACTCCGTGAAAAGTTCATCTGGGCCGCCTTAGTTCCCACGGTTCATTCAAGGGCCCATAATGGCCCAAATCTTTATAATACTAGTAGTGATGTAATCTATTATATTATGGATTCTAACTCATTAGTGTCTACTAGAATAATGCTAGACTCAATCCTATTTTCAACCCAAATTGCATCTCGCACCCTTATTTTTCCAAAAATAAAATACCACATCTAATGAGATATGACTTTTATTAAAATGAAGTATATAATATAATGAATTGTATGGACTCACTTATATAATATGTAAAAAATATTTTAATAATGTATAATCTCATTATAGTAAGCGATATGACTATTAGGTATATAAGACTGTAAAATAGATTAAGTGTAATAGTGCTAAAAAAAATATCAATGTGACATTTTGAATTAATGGAAAGGAAAGCTGTCCTGGTCTTTCTTGAGAATAAAAATATCTAAAAATAAAAAAAATTCAACACATAAAAAGTAGAATACAATGTCCTTTTTTACGAGTCATCTTTGCAAAATATTACAAGAGGAAGAGAAAAATTAAATATAAAAAAATAAATATAAAAGGGGGATTTTTTGCCCATCTTTTATTTGACATAATTGAGAGTGCATCACCTATTAAAACAAACAAAAAAAAAACCTCTCAAACAAATCTTAAATTAAAATCTTAATCAATTTGCAATCAATCTTTGTCATGGATTTGATTTGGATTCAATGAATGCAACCTCATTATTATATTCCTTGTACCTCTCATTCATACCTAAATATCTTTGGTCAGATGGTAAAAGATTCCTAGTACTAAAGATGCCTTTAAAGTACATTTTTCTTTATGTAAATATTGGTTTTATGGTCCATTCCTCGTATCCTACTAATAAAACCATAAGTGGTACATGAATACTTATTTTATAAAAAAAATTGATAAACTTTATAATAATTTTTTTTAATTATTTTTTTTATAGAAAAACTGTGATTGATAATGATGTTGCTCCACATTGATTAGCATTGGCCTCCAAAGACTACAACTTGGGAAGGATACCAAAAGAGATATGGGTCAATGAAAAGCAAATCCTAGGTTGTTTTACCAACTTGACCAATCCATCATTCTAGTAACCTCCTCTTAGGATTAAATCAGGAATAAGATAAGTGATGAGATAATGAGATAATTTACGGAATAAATGATTAAGAAATGACATTTCTCTTTGTTATACGGTACGAAAAAGTCCTGATTTTGAATCGAAAATGAAGATTATCTTATAATGCGTAAATGCTCCTCTTTTTATATCTTGATTTAATAAATATGAATAAAAATAATTATATAATTATCCTAAATTTTTTATCTTCACAAGAGGATAAGATTATCAGGATAATATCTAAATTTTAAGAGATAAAAAGTACATCAAGTTTGTCCTTAATCACAATTGTCAAAATAACAACTAATCGCACTTATATCCCAACTTTTTAATTACAACGGGACAAATTTATCTCTAAACATTTATCCGCTTACCAAACTAGTCTTGAGCACCTGTTTGAGTAAAAGAATAAATGTGAAATGTGGTGGAATAGGTGTGAATAAACCCAAAGACATTTTTACTAGCAAGGAATAGGACGGTATAACTATGCTAGAATGAGTGAGGATAAGTTGATATAAGTATTTCTAGGTTCCCCTGAAATCGTATTGTTTCATCCACTCTATTTCATTGGTATAATGGGAGCTCACATGTCAAATCACATGTCATCACCTCTTATAAATCAGGGGGCGCACCTGTAAAATCATTTTTTTCACCTTTTATAAGTCATTATTTATAGTTTTTTTATTTTTTATCCACAACTTATCCATGGTCAACAAAAAAATAAAATCCTCGTTATTGCATTTGCTAAGGAGAATAACAAAAACACAATCAAACAAAAAAATATGTTATTCCACTGGTATAATTATATATATTAAAATATTTATCTATCACATAATAGTTTATGTTGATACTCGATCAGAGGTGGCAACTCATTGAACATTTCCACCTTACCCATCTAATCATGGCGTACATTAACCTCCCACCTATTTCCTACTTGCAAAGTTCAAACAAGCCTTTCATGACCACTTCTTCCTGGACTCATCAAAAATTTCATAAAAAAGAAAAGAAAAAAAGAGAATAGAGTGGCCTATGTCACACCACCATCTTTTACATCAGACAAGCCCAGGAGTATATTGGACATCATTTGTTCACAAGTACTATATCTTTAGTGAGACACTGTCAACTACAACTACATATTGGATGGTAACACCCCTTATTGGCTGTTAGGCTTTCAATGGATGTTAGGATTGGTGTGGTGATGGTCCTATGGTCCAACCAATGTCCCTGACAAGAACCCATTGTCCAGGTAATGGAAATCTAATGTGGTGCACCAATGAATGACATTGAAATCCATTTGTCTTTTCATTTTTGTTTTTTTTAATACAAAGGACTACTCATATGTAATCCACTGGTCCGACATCAGGATTCCAAGGACATTCAAGTATTTTAACTGTAGTTCATACATTATTCTCATGCCAAATTTCATCTATTATATCTCAAGTGGTTATATTGTAAACTTAAACACCCCCAATGTGGGATAGAAAGTCACTTTCTTTTGTTTGATTGACATGTTTTTGTATTATGAATAAATCTATTGTCTTATGAATAGATTTTGAATAAATGGAAGACATTGAAATAGAGAGCTTAAAAACCTGATATTCACTTTCCACCTAATGGTTATCTAGAGTTTATCCAATGGTTTTTTTAAAAAGGATAATCCAAGTCAACCAAACAGCAAAACCTGGATGGCGTAAATTCCTATTTCATGCTCTATGCTATCATATAATTTGAAAATAGACAGGGGCTCTAAGTAATCATATAGAAAACTAGGTATGACCCCACACAAGGAAGTGTAGCTTCACTGAGCTGGACCAAGAGTCTAGCATTCCAAAAGGTCCATTTGAGGTGATGCTTGTAATCCTCAGGCTTACACGTGTGCTACTGTCCGCTTTGTCTGAAGACGCACGGTTTTAAAACGCGTCACATGTGTAAGTCTGTGCTCACATATAAACATTAAACCAAGAGTCTAACCTCACCACATCTTTGTCATCACCATTATCAAGACATATTAGAGTTCATGACATTGATAAGATCTACATCCTTTTGTTCTTGAATCTCTTTTTCAGAAGATCGATGTGATCCAATTTATTGAAGCATGGGAATTTCACCACCATCACCTCCCATGGGAGGTTATGGGATCAGAAACATCACATAGAGACACTTACGAATAAACCTGAGAGTCTAGACATTATTCCGGTATGTGTATCCAGTTGTGTCAGGTTAGACTTTGCCCTTAACAGCCTTACTCAAGAAAAAAAATTAGAGCGTCGTTATACTTAGTTTATTTTATAACCCCATGTTACCTTGTTAGTCATTTGCACGCACTCACTGTCATGAGGTATATACCGCGTTACAATTTTTTTACATATCCTAAAAATAAGTTCATACACAAAGATCATTAAAATATATTTCATCTTTTATAAAAGCGCATATTTCATTAGATAAGGTATATTGATTTTAAAAAAATCAAACCAAGTGAAGATTGTATTTAAGGTTGAAAATGAGATTGTGTCTTAACATTTTTCAAAAATCAACAAGTACAACTATAACTAAGGCATTTTTGGAACAGCGGTGGGGATGCCTGTATTGTGAAGACCCCACGATGGAGAATCACATTTTCAAGAGCTTCTAAAACGCCCAAAAAAAATGGCTGATGTGAGGAGAGGAGTGGTATGAACGCTAAAGCAGCAATATCATTTGGATCCACACGGTGGTTTTTTTTGGCTTCTCCTCCATAGAAACTGTCCAACTGGAGTTTGGATCAAGTCAGTCCCAGTTCTATGAATTGAACTACATAGTCAATTGTTAGGTACAAATTTTAAAATGCCCAACAAAAAATGGTTGATGTGAGGAGATGAGCCGGATCCATACTAATCCATTTGAGGATCCAAACGATGCGCATGCAAATTGTTTATCTAAGTTAACATGGAACAATTCTAAAAAAACATAATCAATTTCTTTTAAAATTGATTGGATGACATGTCTTTTCATTACCGATTGTATCACCAAATTGATTAAAAGTAAAGAAATCTTATCATAAACAGTGAAAAAATATCAAAAAGATTGAAAATGCATGGACAGTATGTACAATTTTAATCTCTCTTTCAGTAATACAACCAAGAGAGAGGTAGCATTCGTAAAATCGTATGAGAATCACTTCCTTTGTCTCTTTGTGCCCAATGAGTGACCACAAATATGACAAACCTCTTTTGGCTCAATCTCTCCATCTCTCTCACACACACTTTTATTTTCTTCAACAGCCCCATCTGCCCCTCCAAATTCCAAAACCCAAACAGCCATGTTACATTCAATCTTTTGTACTGTTCCAAATACAATTTCATATATTTCATAGGTCCATTTCACTCACTATTAAGAGATATATATTTAATTAAAAAATTTATATTTTAATTAGAAAAAACATCACATTAAGATCATTTATAATATAAAATGCAAACAACAAGTGTTCAAGTTTTTTTTTTAAACCATATATTTCATCTCATGAGGTATGTATATCTATAAAAAGTGAAGTATTAATTATAGAAAATGTGAAAATCTTTCAACAATATATATATCTTGTTGTAGTAAGTGTATGAGACTAATAAGATACATAGGCATGTATTTTAGACTGTAAAAATGACTCAGTGTAAGTGAACGAACTGCATTTAAGACTACAAAAGGAGTAACATAGATTTTCCAAGAACCAGAAGGGTCTTTGGAAGTGATGAAGAGGTGTCCTATGAAAGGAATAATATCTATATATATCTATCAGTATTTATATTTGCCACATTAAAATCTTCATGAATAAAAAGAGATGAAGAAGATGAAGAAAGACCAAGAGGAGGACCCCCACCATAATGTCCACGTGAAGGGTGGGTGTCTTCTTGTTGTTTCAAACAGACAAAGGTCGCTTGCATCACCTGGGCTTGGTGAGTGGATGAGAGAACTGGTTGTGTGGGGTGGTAGTGATTTTTATTTTTATTTTTTTGGTTTGGTTTCTTTTGAAGAACAGGACATCATTGGATGGTGCAACATTCATTTCAATGTCCATGCTTTGCTTTTTTTATTTTTTATTTTTATTATTATTATTATTATTATTATTATTATTATTATTATTTTCACAATATCTTTTTTATCTTATTCTTCCTTTGTCTCCTTCTTGTGGGGGTTGGTTCTTTTTCTATTTCATGTTATGGATCATCCAAACATGAGAGGGTCTGATCACCATCCTCCCTTCCTCTTCCTCCCTTCCCCTGCTCTAGTTTTTGTTTTTGGGGGCTCTCTTGCCCCCTCAGGGATGATCGCAAATCTCTTGTGATCGCCCCCCCCCCCCCCCCCCCCCTGTTTTTTTTCTCGCTTTGTTACTTTTCTTTCAGACCATTGTCACTAATAATTTTTCCTATAGTCCTAACTCCCTTATAAAGGTGAAAGAATAGATGTGGAGTAGTGTGGGATAGGTGTGTCCATGCTTTGCTTTTTATGTTTTCACAGTATCTTTTTTTATCTAATTTTTCCTTTGTCTTCTTGTTGTGGGGGTTGTTTTTTTTATTTCTTACTTTCTTCTTCTTCTTATTTTCATGTCATGGATCTTCCATGCAGTTTTGTTGGGATTTTAATTAAACCCCTAAACCCTAGATCTCATACAGATCGATGAAGAAAAATAAATAATTCGCGTACTTGTCGTCATTATTTTAAGGATATGATGGTAGGTCTTCGATCTTCAAGTCCATCTCTCTTTTGCCTTCTCTCATACAATGATGGGGGGTGTATGAGAAAGAGAATTATGGTTTAAAGTGGAGATCTCAACCATTTATATAGATAACTTATATTCCGTCTTTGCACATCATAAGAATTACATATAGGTCTTTAATAGGTGTCTATACATAAAATTGAATATGTACTCACTTAATATACGTGTAATTGAACGTATATGAGAAATGTGTTACTCAACCTTATACAAATTAAATCATAACTGAATAGATAAAATCAATATCACTCATTCCTTATTTGACAATCAACAATTCCTAATAATGTGATCTATATAGACCCATCTTAAAGAAATTTCTAACAGTCGTAACTGTAGATAAAGTTTTTAAGCCCCTATTAATGTATAGAATTGGTGTGAAATAGGGTGGGAAAGAGGTGTAACATTCATTTCTATGTCCAAGTACTTTGGTTTATTTTTTCACATTATCTTTTTTATCTTATTCTTTCCTTTGCCTTCTTGTTGTGGAGGGTTTTTTTTCTTCTTCATCTTCTTATTTTCGTGTCATTGGTCATCCATGCAGTCCTAACTTAGTATATGAATATGTGGAATAGGGTGGAAAGGAGGTGCAACATTCATTTCAATGGCCATGCTTTGTATGTTTTTATTTTTTCACATTATCTTTTTCTTAAAATATCATGAATTAATAATGTATTTTCTTAATTAATTCACATGTATTTTCTTAAAATATATAATGAATTGTATGAAAATTTCATGTCTCATTAAATCGGGTCACTCAATCCAAAATAAACTTTATTACTCATAATTCATTTACCAAAATAACAGTATAAATTAAAATTTATAGAAAATAAAAATCACTTCTAAATTTTAATTATCATGAATTTATATTTAAATGAATGATTTCAGGATATATGTTTTAAATTTTAGTCAGAAAATTAATTTGGATAAATATTTCTCTTTTATATATTTATTAATAACTTAATGGATCATATTTTGGATTTTATAGACTTCCACAAGGATTGAGATTTCAAATGGGTGGTTAATTGGCATGGAGTTTGAGATAAGAAAAATGATATGTCTACAGTGTCCACAACTAGTCCTCATTGATTATTATTTTTTTATATAAAAACACACACTAGTCCATTGAAATACACAGTGTTGTACTTTAATGCATTGCAATAAAGCAATCAATGTATTGGGGAATATTTTGGAGTTGCAAACGATTACTTTAGTATATAGTCTTTAGTACATATGTTTTAAGAGGGGTCAATAGGCCTCAAATTAATATACTTTGGACAAATATCACTTTTGGTTGATGTAAACCCCCCATGGGAGATGGGACAGCCAAACATACACAGAAAATCAAGAGAATATTCATGGAAAAAATTTGGGGAAATTAATTAGGGGTCCTGACCCTATATCCATAATAACAATAAGTCCCAGCAATGTTTTGCTTTAACAATAAGTCCTCAGTCTCAAAACCTATTATTTTAGATCCCTCTGACTAACATCTCCTCTAACGTCCATTAACAATACATATTCTACCCTTCCAATTAAATCGACCCAGAGACCCTCGTCCCTACCCTTCTCTCCCCCAAAAAAACCCTAACCACTCCTCATCGACCGCCGCTTCTCCTCCTCGTCGACCGCCACTTCTCCTCATCAACCGCTTCTCCATTGACGCCGCTATTCCTCCTCGACCGCTTCTCCTCGTCGAACGCTTCTCCATTGATGTCGCTACTCCTCGACCGCTTCTCCTCGTCGACCGCTCCTCCTCCTCGATTGCTTCTCCCCTCGTCACGGTGAAGGCCGCTACTGGTCCCTCCCAAGGCAGCGCGCCTTCTCCTCTGTGGTAAGGGCTGCCACCTCCCCTTCTCACAGACAATATTTTTTGTGGATGTTTATTTTTATGAGGTTTATTTTTTGTGGATGTGAGATTTGTTTTTTGTGTGGAATTTGATTTTGATTTTTTTTTTGAAGTGGGTGTTGGATTATGGGATGATCTTCTCGTTGTTCTAAAAGGGATTCAAGATTTGATTTAAGGAGACCAGTTAAACTAATCTGTGCAATGAAATACATGCTTCATCTGTACACCCTTATGAGTACATTGTTAAGATTCATTTGTACACCCTTAACCTCTTTTGATTAAATCAGAGAGTTCAGGGAGTTGGTTGGCGGTTTTAGTTTTATTGAACATAGAACTTGTTGCCAAACTTTACAATACATCATCTTATTATCCAACAATGGGAGATATGTTTCTCATAAGCGTTCCCAGTGCCTTGATGGGGCATTAGTATTAATTTGTTTGTGTATTGAAACATTTTGAGATTATTCCTCGTCTTTTTCTCCTTTCATTTGTGAATTTTCTGTTATACTCTTCTTGTACACTGTTATGCTCTTCATGTACATTGTTATATTTTCTCTGTTATACTCTTCTTATACAGATTTATCAGTATATTTTATTTATTATACTACTCTTGTATAGATTGGTTAGTATATTTTATAATTAACATGCAAAATCCTAATATAATATAGAAACTAGCTTAACATTGGTCATCTTAATATCCAAGACTCTAACTTGCTAGTTTTGTTGTACTCTTTGTAATTATAGGGGTGTCCACATAACAAAAGAACTATAAAAATCACCGTTATGCTTCTCTTGTACACCGTTATGCTCCTCTTGTACACTATTATGAATTCTCTTGTACCCTTCTTTCCAAATATGATGTCATAAACCCTATTAGGATTAGCTTATGTCTGGATTTTGTTTGTTTTTAGTTAGAATATAATAATATTTCAGGTTTTTTGAGAACTGTTATATGTTTGATTTTCTGTTCAAATATATAATAAATTTAGGTTATTGAGAAGTAGTAAACCATGAATTTTTTGTATTTGTGCATATCATCTGGATGAATAAATTTTATTTATCTCTTTGGACAGTTATAGAATGTGTTTCTTGATTGTACTATGTCATTATTATATAAAATAATAATATGATTCCCACAATGAATCAATATTTGATAAGAGTTATATGAAATTTTGTTATGCATCTTGATGACTGCTATATAATCATATGAAAAAGAGGAGCATGATTATTTAAACTTTGACATGGTAATATGCTTTTCATGTCTGTTGAAATGCCTTGTACAGGTAAAAGAGTTTTTAGTTTTTAGTTTTTAGTTAGACAATATATTGAATAGTAGGCCTTATATAATTTTTGTTAGTCAATCTATTTGTTTCATTTTTTATGCTTCCTATACAATTTAAGTAGGTTCACTATTTGTACTATCTAATTATGTTGTTAGTACTGTTTGTAACATTTATATTATTAGTACACTCGTATGCTTCTCATGCACACTGTTAAATAATTCATTTGATTATGTAGTATATTAATATCATTCTACACTTTTCATTGGTCTAGGGGACTTATCATTTTTAGATTTTTCATTGGTCTAGGGGACTGTTGTAGACTTATATTAACAACACAGAGGGTTAGGGAATGATTATATGGAAGGTTGAAACAAAATAAAATGGTAATGAACTATAATAGAATGATTAAGAACATATGAATGTCCATGAATCAAGGAGAATAGAAACGTTACAACTTATATATAATTTCAGTGTTTGTATAAAGATTGCAATGTGGACTCAAGCTTATGAGGTATGACAATGTGATACAAGTTTCATGTTTACTTTATTATGAGTACATTGTTATGCTTTATATGTACATCCTTAACTATTTTTATTGTGTTTCAAGATGTTATGCTTCATCCCTAACCCTATGTGACTATGTAATATTTTCTAAACCTATGTTAAATGTTAAATTAGTTGTGGAGGTTCGATTAACAATGAAAAATGTTGATTTTATGTTTATATTTTTTTTGGTACATTGTTATGCATCATATGTATACCGTTAACTTTTTCTTTTGATATCATCATCAATATGGGCCTAACCTGTATCAAAACCAAACCCCCGAGTTGATGACATTATGATGATCAATTTAGATTCACCATGGAGACTAAATTTAATTTATGAATTACTTTGTTAAATCAACATTAGCTGGGATTAATCATGTGTTTCACATAAATTATTTTGTTTGACCCACTATTAAGCATTATTCACCCATCGTATTTGATTTTTGAGCAGCAATGTAATTGTTTGAATAAGTTATATGTTTATTGGTTATGGAGGTTTGATTGACTATGAAAAATCTGGACTTTATGTTAACACTAGTGTATGTACATTGGTATTCTTCAAATGTACACCCTTAAATCTTCTTTTGATTATGTAGCTATAATCTTAGGTGACTATTAAATTCTTTATCTGTAATGACGTATACCTCCTATATTAATAGTGTGACATTGCAATGTGCAGGTTCATTGGCTGAAAAAGTATTTCAGATTGACTCATTTTATGCTCAACGTTGAAGGCTGACATTCTAAGGTTCTGAAAGAAGTAAGCAGCAAAAGTAATTCGAAAAAAGAATGTGGCTCGGATAAAAGTATCACAAGAAGAGCGAAAGATATAAACAATCGATGTAAATAAAACTTGTAGTTTTTTTTGTAAATCGATGGTGATGATTTAAACAACATATGTAAATATTTTATGTATCGGTGGGGATGACATTTAAATTTCTGAAATATTGTCTAAAAGGTTTGCTTGTGATTACGAGTTGAGCATGTTATATGGATTTGTCTGTGTACACTGTTATGCATAATGTGTATAGTATTGTTACTCACATATTTAAAAAAAACGTAGTACACTGTTATATCATCTGTGTACATTGTTATCAAAGGGTAAAAGAAATAACTTGGAGACTTTAGGGATTTAAAGAAAACTAAAAAAAAGTCAAGGGACTAAACATTAATAGAGAGACATACCGAGGGACCCCTAATTAATTTCTCCAAAAAAATTCTCATCAGTATATAAAATTATTAATATGGGTTAAATCAAAAGGTCCCCCCCCCCCCCCCCCCCCTTAGACTTTTCTACGTCCATAACATCCTTGGACATCCCGGGTTAAATTCAATTCACATCATGTTACTATACCCTTAAAAGTTTTTTTTGGTGAAAACTATACCTCTAAAAGTTGGGAGAAAGTGACATTTCCCATTGTAGCTCTTGATTAGTACATATGGAAAACAATTTGGGTAAAATTATCAATGGATCACCCATTGGACTTCTTATATCCATAACATCCTTGGACATCCCTGAATTTGGTTTTTCTCTTTCATTTCTTTTGTTTAGTGCTTTTCATTTAAAAAAACACATCCTGACATCCCTGAATTTTATATTTCATTGAAGATCAGTGGAATTCAATTCATATCATGTAACTATACTTAGTTGGGAGAACGTGACATTATTGGAGCTCTTGATCATATTTTATTGTAAATATTATAATATGTTAAAAATAACATGATGATATCATGCATACGCATTTCTTATAGCCTAGTTTGGTAAATGAATAAATATTTAGAATAAGTTAACCCAATTTTTTAGGATAAAAAAACCACTATTTTTATCCAGATTTACATTTGATAATATTTTTTTATTATTCTCATTTTTTGTGTTCTTATCCCCAATCTTGCATTTGGATCAAATATGGAATAACTTCAATTTTTTTAAAAAATACCAAATATATTTGTATTGATCAAATATATTTATATTATTAAAAAATTTATGAATTTTAATGACATCTAAACTTACAAATCCTTTTTAATGAATTATAACATATATACATTAACCCCAAATTAGACACATTGATCTGGGTGTGTTTGGATCTCTCTTGTTTCATGCATTGTTTTTTTTTTTTTGGTACGAGTTTCATGCGGGTTGTTGAGCTGTTGTATTGCTGGGCTCTGTTTCATGCGTTTTGTTTTTTTTACAAGGGTTTCACATGGAGTTGTTGTCTTATTGAGATAAAAAAAAAAAATTAACACAACTAAACTTATTACATGAACAGAGTAATTGAATCAACAAAAAAACACAGGTCCAAATTAAACCATAATTTTTTTATTAATTTTTTGCTATTATATTATTTAGATCTTTTTGCTGTTATGTAATTTTTTTTCCACAAATAATCATGACTTTTGAACATTATGGAAATTTTCATGCCTTGTAATCTGTTATTATTCTGAATTTTTCCCCAATAATTCATATATATACAGTGCATAGTTCTACTTTTTATTTTTAATATTTTTTTATGTAAACCGTTCCAATTGATTTGGTCATTGCATACATTTATTTGGCTACTTTTTTCCTTTTGGTTTTTGTATTTTTTTGGGAAATGACAGTCATAAATATTATCCCAGTTTTACAAAATAAGGATAAAAAATGGGGATAAAGTATGTTCCACCTTTTATCAAGAACAAACTATCCCCATTTTTTATCTCAAAATGTGGACAATTGTTCATATTTTATATCTCTTTTTTTATGCCATATGGGATAACAAGTAATTTAACCTAATTATTTCTTTATCCCAACCCCTTATCACCATGCCAAACTAGGCCTATATGTAATTAAGTGTATAGCATCATTTCATTAACTAGGTATATGCTTCTTCAACTAATGTTACCTTACCTTTTATTTTATTTATGAAACAAAATATCTACAATTTATTATATTACATATTTTATTTTTGAAATAAAAATATATGTTTTGTTACGTAAAAATATATTTTAAAAGAAATCAAAGCTTATGGAGACTACATGAAGGAAACATGCACGCATATCCTAGCGTACATGGATGCACCATAGTTTAGACACTAACTATCTGTTTGGGGTGTGATATAGAGTTATTCGCTCTTTATAGATATATTGTGATAATAATCCATGCTGAATAAGTAAATTTTTGTTTGGTTTCCTTTTCTGATATTCTCATTGGGAAATGTAAAATTGATCTTTTTGTTGTTTGGTTCACCTTTAATAAAATAATGATAAGCGATAGATAAAAGATAGATAAGAATTTATAATTTTTTAAATGACAATTATACCCCTGTATAAATTATTTGTGTTTGAAAATAAGTATAAGAGATGTGTGTTTGTGATATGATAGATGTGACAGTTTTTGAAATGTGTGCAGAAAGTGTTAGGTATGGAAAAAAATTTGCAATGAAAGGTAAGGGTATTTTTATCCATTGGTATAGTTAAGCCCTGATAAACAATTCCAGCATTTCTAATAATAGTAATCAGGCTTTATCCTAGCTTATCAAGACGTAACTATTAAGATTTAATCTGGCAAAATAAACAGTTTATATTCTCCTGTATTTTTCCTATTCCTTGCTTATGATCCACCCCAAACCGCCGGGGGGGGGGGGGGGGTGTGCCTCATTAAGCATAGTCTACACATTTTGGATTCTCTATTCTAGTTCTCTTGATTGGATTACTATATACTCGATTGTCCTGTCCATGAGTTGAAGAATTACTACTAAAAAAAAGTGAATTTAATATTATATGCTATCAACATGCCCGGTCCTGGGTGTAGGCCGAGTAGGCGGTTGCCTAGGGCCCCACCCAAGGAAGGGCCCCGAATACCTAGTTATATATATGTATACTTGTGTTATGAGTTTTAGTCTAGTTCACTATCAAATATAATTATTTTAGGATAATGTTACATACAATCTTTTTTTGAGCCCCAATTACAATCTATACATGTTTTGAATATTTCAAAAATAGTATATCTCATCTAATGAGGTATATGCCTTTATAAAAAATGAAGCATATACTCCAACAAATTGCATTAGTGCATTTAAAAAAATATAAAAAATTTACCTCGTTAATATGAGTATATGCTAAGGTGAGAAGCCTCTGAGATTAAAATTGGGGCTAAATTAAAAACTGTATAATAACACTTATTTTTATAACACATAACCCCAAATGAAAACATAATGTAAGCCATCTCATCCATCCAAATATAATTTAATCCATCCAATTATTATATTTCTTAGTTTTGCTTAATTTTTTTTTCTTTTTTGTTATTGGATATATATTTTTATAATTATATTAACATATTCTAGTTAATCAGAGATAAAATAAAAAAGTTTAGACATGAAAATCTCATTTTTTTAGATGATGAATATTGAAATTTCTTATTTATTTATTCATTATCTAAATATTTAATTTTCTCATATAAAAAATATATAATGTATATTAGAGTATTTGATCTTTTATGCTTTTAGTTTATCAACATTACGACAATCCATTGAGTTATATTTAAATAAGAGTTTTTTTATAGGGCCCCATTTAAAAAAATTTCGCCTATGGCCCCATCCAAAATTACAGATCTCAGGGCCGGCCCTGGCTATCAACCATCCAACACAAAATCCATACATGCAAAAGATGATTTCAAGAGTACTTCAGAATTATTACTCTTAAAGATTGTGATCATTTTTGTGAGTTAATTTAGAATGTTTGTCTTAATATTTTATTGATTCTAATGATCCTTATGGTTCATTAGTTTAATTATGCGCAGATAATGACAGGTGAATCAGCTGTTAATTTTTATGTTAACTTGTGTTCTAATTAAATTTAATGTTTGCAATAGTTGGTGCTCTTGATTAGTTGGAAAAAAAAATGAGACAAATTAATATGAGCATTGGAGGGGCAGAAAATATAGATCCGGGTTCAGATCGATAGGATCCGTCTGCTCTGCTTCTCCCAACACTCAAGTCAGTACCATAAACAATTTAGGGTTGTTGTAAAAAAAATTTCACAATAGGGAGAGCTAGTTCCCTATTTACAGTATTTAGATGAAACCCCATAATCCTATGTAGATCTTCCCCTCATCAAGAATGGATGAGAGGAGATCCCAGATTTTAGGGAATTGGTTATGTGTTATTTGAGGGATTTGCAGAATCTGTTGCCATTATCTCCTGGTAATACATATAATTTGTTGGGATCTTGTGAATCAATTAGTGATTAATTCCAAATCTAGGATATATTATTATTATCAGAATCAGTTAAATGATGGCTCTAGATTTAATATATCTCTGAAACAACGGTTGATGATCCTTAATTCAAAAATTGAATTATGAAAATACTAACTTGGGTTGATGCTTGGTAGCCGGGTATGGAGAGACCGACAGGCCGGATCCACATGCGGTGGGCCATCCGGTCGTGGGCCCTCGCTAATCGGGTCGTGGGCCGCTGGTACGTAGAGTATAGTTTGTAGGCTTGATTTTTTTGCCATCTTTGATATATATTAATTGTGCTGAAGTAATGGCTTAATGCCTTATCTACTTGGGTTATAAGCCCCAGTTTTGGAGTTGTGATTGTGTTAATCCACATAATAAGAGATTTTTTTGTTTGATTGTCTTTTTTTATCCTCATTAAAATATAAAATTTATGTTTTTTTTTAAATTTTTTAATTTAATTTGTGTAAATTGAAGAAAAGTGATGGATAAAAAGAATAATAATGTATAATATTTTGAAAGATGATTGTTTTCTTATAGCAGTTATTTGCATTTGAAATGTCTGTGTTAGATGTGTGTGGGAGATGTGACAAAAATGAACATATTTTGGGATGTTCATATGAGAGTACCAGGTGAAATATTTATTTTTAAATGGCAGAAAAGAAAATTGCATCCATTTACATAGATAGACTATTTTACACCCCATAAAATTACTGATGGAATTTATGTTAACTTAACCAATCAGGATAATATTTTATTCTGATAAATCAGGATTATAGAAAGTACCATTTTGAATGAAACTCCTACAAGTGGAAGTCAGAAGTGCATAGTGATGTCTTCCCATGACACAAATGTAAGATCAATCTAAGGTCATTCACATGCCGCCCCCGTTTAGATTAAGAAATTGAGTTATTCTAGATAGATAGCTATACCAGTATAGATAACAATTCTACCAATAGAGATTTGAGAATTACAAGTGGAATAAGGAATGGAATAAAGTTTTGTATCCTTATTCTTTAATAAACCCGTTTGAATAGAGACATAAGTTATTTTGGGGTTTATACCTATTCCAGAAATTGTTGACTTTATCAATGGAATAAGAGATTTTGTGTTTGGTTGTGTTTTCTGTTATTTTCATTGGGAAACATAATAACAAATGTTGGAGTGTTTGGTTGATGAAGAATAAGATATGAGTGACATGTGGGCCCCATTGATGTATAAGAGGTGATGACAAGTGATTTGAAATAATAATAAATAAAAAACTGTGGGACCCACTTATGATTATTGTTGGAATATGCTAATTCCATGTGAAAGGAGGGATTACTATACCCCCCCCCCCCCCCGTTTGGTAAATGGAATAAACGAGTATAATGGTAGTATAAGGGTGGTATAAGAATGGATAGAGAAAATAGTTGTTTGTTTGCACGGTATAACTTGGTATTATGAAGCCAGTTTAAACAAGTATAAGAAAGTATAACAATTCTAAATAACCCCTAGGATAAGTTATACTCACTTTATCTATTCTCATGGGCCCACATGTCAAATCAATTTTTTACACCTTATCACATCAAATCACTTATCAACACATTTTATACATCAAAGGGCCCACATGTCAAATCAATTTTTTTACACTTTATTTATTTTATTCTTTATTAACCAAACAACTCAAACTTTGTTCTTACGTTTTTCAATGAGAATAAAAAAAACACAACCAAACATAAAATCTTTTATTCTTGTAGATTTGTTATCTATACTGGCATAGTTATTTATCCATAATAACTTAATTCCGCTATCCAAACGAGGACCTTAATTCTTGGTTATTCCGACATACACATTCCCCCTTATTCCCCTCATCCAAACGCCCTTTTTGCTTATTCCGTGTCTATTCCTACTTAATCCCCCTCTACGGTTCTCAAAATAGATAATCTGTTGAAAATCAAATATATAGTAAATAGGTATCCTAGAATTAGGGGTGGTAAACGAGCCGAACGAGCCGAGTCTTGACCTGCTCAAGCTCGGCTCGGCTCAGGACCTAGCTTATTTTTGTGTTCTAGCTCGGCTCGCTCGGCTCATGAAAAGCTCGGTTGAAACTCGGCTCGGCTCGTTTGTTAAACGAGTCGAGCCGAAGCTCGAACCACAGTTCGGCTCGGGTTCGTTTAGCTAAAAAAAACTCTTATTTAACATTTGATAAGTCACATTTCACAAATCACAACACTATATACATGTAAAAATAACATAAACCCGGGCTCGGACTCAGCTCGTTTACAAACCAAGCTTTAAAAATTGTTCAAGCTCGGCTTGTTTGTCTAATTGAACGAGCATAAACAAGTTTTAACCGAGCCGAGCCCAAGCTGCTCGGCTCATTTACGGCTACCTAGAATAACAGTCATTTTCTTATCTTTTGTAATTACTATTTTTCCAATGCACATGTAATTTTGACTATTTTCCTTTAAAAAAAGTATTCCACGGGGGCATGGAATAAATTTATTACATCACACCCCCCCCCCTTTGGACCCGATAAATATAATGGGATAAATAAATATCCATGCCTAACAAATGATAAGTAATGAATAAGAGATAGATAAGAATTTCTGACTTTGTAAATGACAATTATATCTCTTACATAAATTATTTGTGTTTATAAATAAGTGTGAGAAATGTGTGTATGACATAATAGATGTGACACAATATTGGATGTGTGTGAAAGTGTTAGGTGAGATAATGTATTTAAAATGACAAAATAATATTTTTATCAATTAGCATAGATAAGCCATAATAAGCAATTTCAACCCTCCGGAGTAATTATCAGGCCATATTCTAACTTATATCAACATAGCTATTATGAGGCATTTGGTTAGGCAAATTATTGATTTTAAGAGTTACTTTATAAGTGAAGGTATATAAGTGTTGATATTTTAAGTGAAAAATTGTGATTCGACAAGAAAAATAAATTCTTATTTGTGGTGCTCATGGAAGGGTATTTATGTCCATTTTATGATAATTTTTTATGATATTTGGTTTATCACTTTTTATAAAATGGAAAGATTGTGAGCAAAATGGTATTTCAACAAGCAATAAGTAAAGTATTTTTAAATAAGCGTCAAACTATTTACTTATTAAAAAAAATCTTATTCGTCAATAAGTACTTATGATAAGTAGTTAAAACAAACATCTAAATAAAAAGGGTCTTGCTACATGGGCTCCAAAATTTAAGCCCCACTGAGAAGCCCCAATAGGTGTCATTACCTGATTGGTTCCATGTTTGACTTTTTAAAAATGTAAAAAGAGCAAAGACAATACTACCCTTCCTTAATATTTGAGTTTTTCACTCGAAAAAAACAAATCCCTCGCTAATTGGACTGTATAACCGCCTCCTACCACTCCCTCTTTGAAAAAAAATTATATTTTAACCTCCTAAGGTATTCGCCACTTCAAAAATTCATTCCGAGCGGCCTCCTCATCTCCAACGACCAGCATCACCACCCTTGTATTTCTCTCATCGCTCTCTATTATATGAGAGGTGGATCAATTACCTTTCGAGCCCTCCTCCGATCTCTACCTCCATTTTTTTCCAGTTACAGTTACAAATACATATGAATATATTAGAACTTCATATACAAATGAATATATTATTTTTTTTAGATACATATACAGATTTGGATACAGTCTCAGATACACATGTATCTAAAAAATTTGAATACAGATTTCAGATACAATATTAAGATACAGTTATGTATCAGAAATTCAAATGAAATAATTATGGTCTACATGCTAATGAGCAGTGCATAGATGATTAATAAAAGTCTTTAAATATACATGACAATAAGCAATTAAATATTAATCAGATACACATTAATCAAATCCATATAAATAAAAATATCAAACATTAAATTGGGTTGAATAAAAAATTCAGATACACGTGTATCTAGAATCTGAATTAACAATTTCACATTAGATCCACATGCTAATAGGGCATTGCTATGATATTACCACATGTTTGTGATATTAAGATACAATATATATGCATTTGAAATTCATATATAACATAATGGCCCATATGCTAATAGGGCATTTCTTTGATGATTAATTTGTATCCTTAAAAATACATGGCACAAACAAATAAAAAAAATTTCGACTTACATAATCAAATCATCAGAACAAACAAAATATACAAAGCATAGGCCGCATATCTGATCTTATAAATACAATTTGCGTTTATAATACAGATACACCTTTGTATCTAGATTCAAGCAAAAATACATCCTCACGAAAGTAAATCATGACTAAAAAATAAATCTAGAAGATTAAACGTTTCAAACTCATATTAGATTGTTTTAGATGGATCAATTGCCTGACTTGATACGATCGTCATTGATTGCACCACAAACAGATTGCAAAATAAAAAAAGCTGCAATTGAGATCGAGATCCTCGCAAAAACTGCATTCTAGATTTTGTTTTTTGTTCTTCTAGAATAGATGAATCAATTTTATATTTCGTAAACACGTGTTTGTTTCAATTGAATTGTTTGTTTTCAAAAAAAGAAAGAAACAACAAATATAAGGAAATCGTAATCACCTCCATTGATTGTGGGATCGGTTACATATTAAAGGCATATTTGGCAATTAAGGGTAAATGAAATATTTCAACTTTACCACCTCATAGGGCTTGGGATGGGGCCTATCAATTGGGCCCAAAAATCATTATTGAAATAAAAAATAAGTGTTTATTTTAAGTGATAAGCTAAATAAATGCTTATTTTCCGCCGTCGAAGCAAACATTCACTAGTGTTTATTCTCTCAAAACAAACATTTTTTTTCAGATCCCCCCCCCCCCCAAATTCTCCTATTCTCCTATTATGCTGCACCCAAAAGAGGGGGGTTCCCAGTCTATATCCAGATATAAAGAGAGGAAGCATTATTATTTTGAAAATGATATGTCTAACCTCGTCCACAACCCTCACCGATTATCTATTTTTTTAAAAAATACACTCGAAATATATACTGTTATAAAAATATAATAGTGAAGTATGTAATTTGATAAAAAAATTCTTTGAAAAAAATTTAAAAAAATAATTTTCATACATTGTAATAATGCAGTATACATTGTGATAATAAAGTGCATATTACACTATCACAGTATCACAATGTATAGGTGGCTAGGGAATCAAAATAAACTGAGTGTATCAGTGCTCTTACTATTTTATTTACACATATTTGTAGTGTTTCAAAATTACAAAGTGATATGAGGATAAGGTCTTCATTAGTCACAATTCAACTTCAGAAACATCCACAACCCTAATAAAACTGAAAAAGATCTCTTCTCCCTTTGAATTGTCATGCTTTGATAGATCCCTACTTGTACTCAAAATGGAAATGGAACTTTCATGAACATGAACTTCGATAGACACTGGAGGGAAGAAGAGGAATACATTGGAACATGTTACTATTTTATTTACACATATTTGTAGTGTTTCAAGATTACAAAGTGAGATATGAGGATAAGGTCTTCATTAGTCACAATTCAACTTCAGAAAAATCCACAACCCTAATAAAACTGAAAAAGATCTCCTCTTCTCCCTTTGAAGCCATCATTTCATTGTCATGCTTTGATAGATTCCTACTTGTACTGAAAATGGAAATGGAACTTTCATGAGCATGGATGACAATGGAGGGGAGAAGAGGAATAGATTGGAACTTGATATTTTATAGGATACAACTAAATTTTATCTTTATATGCTGTTTCATTCACAGTCCTGTATATAATAAATTTTGTACCAAAAAAAAGGACTTATTCTCTTATGAGTACTCATTGTACTAAAATGAAAAAGGAACAAAATCCAAATAACCCTATAGAACTTTTTGAAATCTATATAATCATCTGAATTTTCTTAAAATCCATATAACCCCTGAAAACACCTATGTAAATCCAAATAACCCCGAGTTAAAACTTTTGCTAATAGATAAAGAATATTTTGTGAATATTATGTTTTGTTAAGCTTGACTAAAAACACAGTATACCAAAATCCTCTTACAATTTGTTAAAATGTGAAAAACCTTCTATACATGACGATTTGATTCCTCCAGATAGATTATGAAACTCTATCTAGAGGAGTGAAATCATCATTTACAGAGGTTTTTTTCACATTTTAACGTATTATAGGAGGTTTTTGGTATACTATGTTTCCAATCAAGGTTAACCAAACAGAGCATTCGTAGAATAATCATAATCTGTCAACGAAAATTTAAGTCAAGGGACTATTTGGATTTACATAAGTTTTTTTTGGGGTTATATGGACTTTAAGAAAATGTCAAAGGGTCATATGGATTTTAGACAGTTTACATAGGGTTATTTAGATTTTCCCAATGAAAAAATCATAAAAAACTACATTTAAACCAATAATGATTCACAAACCCCATCTTATAGGCCCCATATAAGCCCTATGAGGTAGCACAAGTATTAATTCCTAGTTTACCCTTTCTGCCTTTTTCGATAATTACTCCCTCAAGGAGTTGGTCGATCACTGTTATTGTTACTGATGTAGTATGATTTTTTGAATTTTTTGGATGATCAAATTCCATGATTTTTGGCAATTAATAGTCTTCTCTCTTTTTTTTATAAGGTGAAAAAAATTACATGGTTTGTCTATCTATCCGTCTTCGACTTCTTTTTCTTCTCCACCTAAAATGGAATTTGTATTTGGGTCTCATTCATTGTTTTGCATTTGTTAAAATATTTTATTATTGAATATGGTGCTAGATGTTAAATCTGGCAACCTTTGGTTTGACATTTATTACAATTTTTTCTTGGATGTGGCGTTTGATCTTAAATTATTTTACATTGGCATACCGAACCTCCTCTTGGTAGGATGGGAGAGGCACCCTCTCATTAGTGAGGGGTCTTGGGTTCGAGTATTACCTCCTGCTGATAGAGGAAGATTTGACCAAAGAAA
Source organism: Acorus calamus (assembly GCA_030737845.1). Lineage (NCBI taxonomy): Eukaryota > Viridiplantae > Streptophyta > Magnoliopsida > Acorales > Acoraceae > Acorus > Acorus calamus. The sequence goes on along the minus strand of CM060865.1, from coordinate 18,499,814 downwards.
AAAAATAAATTTACCCACCAAAAAAAAAAAAAAAATTTGAAAGTTAGTTACATATCAAACTATTATTTTGGACTTATATACATTATTTTTCAAAAATCAGTGACATGTTAATCTAATATAAATATGCATTATATCAGAAAGCCAATTACATTTGTTTGTGTCAGTAGCTTTTTTCGAATGGCTTAAAAAGAGTAATAAAGCAATAAAAAGAGTATCCCTAGCTTTTTTCAAAGGGATTAAAAAGAGTAATAAAGCAATAAAAAATATTAGACTCAGTCTTTTTTACAGTCTAAACGCAGACCACATATATTTTACTTTTTTTTTAAATAATAAACATCATCTAACAATATATATGATTTGATATAAAAAAATGTATTTCACTCAATTTCAACTTGAATGAACCCAATTTTTTGTAAATGCAAAAAAAAGGTTCCAACGATGCATATATTTTCTCTATCAATGCATATGCTTCATCGGATTTCCAACAATGCATATATTATTTTATTTTGGCCTATAAAAATGACTTGAGTGTATGAGGTTTTATCATAGTGTATGGCGCAAAAAAAAATATTTTTTCAACGTGAAAAGAATTACAATATTAGGGTGTGTTTGTGCATGATGGAAAGTAAAAATTTTCTCTTTGACCATTCAAAAATTTTCCATTACTTTTCCTCTCATATTTTGTCTGATTAGAAAAAAATGGAAAAAAAATATCTCCTCTATAGGTGAGAATTTAAGAGAAAATGATAAAAAAAATTCAATACATACACAAACATTATGAAAGTTGGTTAAAAGAAAAATCTTTTACTTTTCATCACTTTTTCTTTGGTCCAAATTCCTCCACTTTCTTTGGTTTTTTTAAAATTTGTACATAAGCACGTCTATTAATGTATATCAATATATACTTCAATTAATTTGTAAGTGCATCTTTCGTCTGTGCATGATTTAAATATTTCATTTTCATAGAAAATAGGACAAAAATTAATGTATCAATCCCATGTTGTCACGTGCTTGGAAGCCCAATTCACGTGAACAGACCAATTCAAATTCCAATTCCTATCAAAGGGTGGATTGGGACAAGCTGCAGCTACACTCAATTCTGTTTTCAAAAACTAGTTGAATTGGAATTCTCATTTTTTTATTTAAATTAAACTTGTGGTTTGCTTTCTTGAAAGATTAATGTATTTGATTTGACAAGAAAGGTGGAGGGGACAAAATCCAATAAATTGGATTGAAGTTGATGGATCCGATAGCATCGCTACTCGTCTGACCGGACTTGCAAAAGGTTAGCAAAATTATCAACTAAAAAGATTTTGCAAAAAAAAAGAATTTCACACGTCTGAGAATTGGCTCTCTTTTTGTAGTGTATACAATCCTATCCCATGGATCGAAGATTCAGTAATCCATGAGATTTCCAAAAATTTCAGGAATTTCTCATGATCTTCTACAAAACTGATTTTATTGGGATCTGGTTCCGATTTGGGATTGATTTAATCGTGGGATACACGTGGACCAATGGTTTGTACATGCGATCGTTGATCGATGACGGCTTGGAGTTCGATCACATGGCTCGCTCTCATTGGGCCTAAAAAATGGCCCAATGAGAGTTAATAGTTAAATTTTATTGTAGTCTCTCATCTATGGTCACACCACTGGATTTGGCCATCCCATCCACAAACTAAAAGGGATGCCCATTCCATATCCACAAATCAATGAATCTCTATTAGCTGCATGAATTAATTCACATAAATAAATAATTAATCCATTTTGTCCAAAGTTAAAGACTCACATGCATTTCAATGTACCTATGATCTTGTTCACTTTGTTTTATATCTGTTTTTTCCACAATAGTTAAAATTGACACTACTTAATTCGTACTAAAATGAAACACACACTTTGTCCTACATGAGAACAATATCAAGATGCAGCACTTTTGTTCCTCAAGTTGGCTGTTAATAAGTGATAATACATATTTAATATATTATACAAATTGCTATAGCAAGTTGGGTTTTTTTTTTTTTTTTGTGTTTTGACTTATTCTTATTTGAAAAATATTTTAATTGCATAACAATTTAAGTACAAGTTTCGATGGTATAATACAACACATTGCATGTTCTTCCCTATTGCAAAGAGTAACAAAAGGCTCTCTATTGGTGAACATGCACACATCTTCTTTCATTCATTAACAAAAAAATAGTCACATGGCTTGCACAGTTGCTTTGTTTTGTTTCATCTAAGATTTTGTTCAAACAATATACTAATTGTATGATAAGGTGTTAGTTAGCTAGGTGTATGGTTTCTATTATTCCTTGGGAAGCTAAAATTATAAGCTTTGCGAAAGGATGTCTATCTACATTATTGTTGTTTTCTTGTTATAATAATTTTTTTGTGAGGACACACTATGGGGTGTGGGATGGGAGTGCAAATTGGCATTATTTTCAATTAGATAGTCCAAAACAAGAAAGATACAACATACAAGTTAGACCAAAAATTAAATAAAAAAATAAAGCAAAAATGAAAAAAGAATAATTGATGACATGGAAAACTGACATCTCCACATCAATCCAAAGGATAGTATAGAGTGAGGTGGTAAAAAATAAAAAATAAAAAAGGATCAAAACATTCATTGTGTCCTTGGAAACATGCAATGGGTTCAATTTTTTTAGGACAAGGACAAGGAGTGTGAGAATGTGTTTGTGTGTTCTGTGTGAAAATGACCAAGTGGGGCTATTAATCGAAGGGGCATGACAATGTCTTTGTTGTTGGCTTTGTTGAATTGAATGGTTCCTTAACAACTTTCACTCTCTTGCAATCCTTTCCAATGTTGGCCAATGGTTTATTGTTATCCCATGGTTTATGGTTATCCCTTGCTTTGTTGCTAGGTAAATTTGCCCTTACATCTTTCAAAAATCTTGTATTTGCATGCATGTCTTCATGACAAGAATTATAACCTGATCCCTTTTTGCAATTCAGTCAGTATGAGTATGAATGGCATTTCTTGTACCACTCTGAATGGCAATTGAGTTAGAGTATGAGTATGATCACTCTGTACTCTGATCAGTTCAAACCAAACATTGTTCAAGGATCAGATAGCATATTTCTGGTACAAATGTCTAAACGGCTATGAATTTATTCTGTTTTGGATTGCAACCATTTACAATTGATTGGGGGATATCCATCCAATTTAATAAGCTCACGCACTTATTTTACAACATTTTTTTCAGAATACTATAACCATTTTAGACGAGATAATAACAGTATGTAAATAATTATAGTCTTTATATGCAGTTCCATGTATGATACAATTTCATTAACAAGGTATATATATAACATAACATATAATTTTTATTTTTTTTATCACAAATAAATATATAAATTTTATAGTAAAATACAATACTTTTATCTTTTACAATAATTTATGCATTTCAAAAAAAAAATCAAAATACATGAGAATTGTGTGAGAACTGTCCTCCACAATTATAGTGTACATGCAAATACTAATATATTGAAGGGCATATCCACAATTTTCTCTCCCCACCTCCCTCCAATTCACAGGCACAAATTCACAAAAGCAAAGACAAAACCAATAAAATTAAGTTTCATGTTTCACATTACCAATCAATTTTTAATAACAATAATAAACACAACAAAGCATAACAACACCATCATCACCACATACACAATTCCCTTCTTTTGTTTTCTTGTGTGCCACAACCCCCCCTACAAATTCCCCACCCCCCCACAACAATCTTTTGAAAAAAAAAAAAAAAATCATTTCAAACAACATGGACTCAACTGCCTCCTCCCTCCTCTTATGCCCCCCTCCATTGCTCAGCCTCAACAAACCCAATGCCACCAATGTCTCCTCCTCCTCCTCCTCCTCCTCCTCTTCCTCCTCCTCTCTCGTCTTCGACTCCGCGTCGATGCGATCGCAATCCAAGATCCCCACCCAATTCATATGGCCGCCGTGCGACCGCCTCCAACGCCTCGACGAGCTCAACGAACCCGTGATCGACATGCGCGAGTTCGCGCGCGGGGACGCCTCAGTGAGGCGTCGCTCCGCCGCCCTCGTGCGCTCGGTGTGCACGAGCCACGGCTTCTTCCAGGTGGTCAACCACGGCATCGACCCCTCCCTCATCTCCGCCGCCCTCGAATCCATGGACGCCTTCTTCGCCCTCCCCCTCGCGCGCAAGTCCAAGGCGCGGAGGGTCCCCGGGAGCATGTCGGGCTACGCCGGCGCCCACGCCGACCGCTTCTCCTCCAAATTGCCTTGGAAGGAGACCCTCTCCTTCCGCTACGGCAACGACGGGTCCGGCCGCCCCATCGTGGACTACTTCGCCTCCATCCCGGGCGAGGATTTCGCCCGGATGGGGTAAGCAAGCCAGACCCATAATCTTCATTTCAATAGAAATCAAAAGAACAGGAGAGGTAAATTCTGTTGTTGTCAGCTACTGAACTATGGGTTTTTGACTCTGAAGGGAGGTGTACCAGAAATACTGCGAGGCGATGCACGGCGTGTCGATGGCAATCATGGAGCTATTAGCGACGAGCTTGGACGTCGAGAGGACGTGCTTTCGGAGGTTCTTCGAGGGGGGGAGCTCGATCATGAGACTGAACTACTACCCGCCGTGCCAGGAGCCCGACCTGACGCTCGGCACGGGCCCGCACTGCGACCCGACGGCGCTGACCATACTGTACCAGGACCAGGTGGGGGGGCTCGAGGTCTTCACGAACCAAAAGTGGCACTCCATTCGGCCGAGACGTGACGCGCTCGTCATCAACATCGGCGACACTTTCGCGGTACGTACGCTCGCGCGCGCGCGCGCGTGATTGCTGTTGATATTTGATGGACCCCATAAGTATTCGCGTGTCGTCTCATCGTGTGTTGCGTAGTGAAAACGAATAAGGTCATGCTTTTTGATGCTTGGCTTTTTAGTGGCATTTTTTTTTTATGAGCGCACATAGTGTTTTTCGGTCTCACATGTCTCGTTAGCGTCATGCACTCACAATTTTAATTAGATTAAGTATACTGTTTTTTTTTAAATTAGAACACGTGTAGACTGGAATGGGGTTGGAAAATGAACTGTATGTAACATTGTTCTTTTTGTTGTTATCAGGCAGTCTGCTGAGTCACTCTTGCATGTTTATTAACCGGTGTAAATATTTCAGTTTCGGATTATTATTTTTTTTATGTTGGCAGATGTAAACACTTCGGTTTTGTACTTGTCACTGACCGGAGAGTCGTCCGATTTTTTGCAGGCGTTGAGCAACGGGAGATACAAGAGTTGCCTCCATCGGGCGGTGGTGAACCAGCAGTCCGTGAGGCGGTCGCTCGCGTTCTTCCTGTGTCCAAAAGAGGACAAGGTGGTGCGACCGCCAGAGGGTCTACTGAGCAGAGGTGGTGGTGATGGTGGTTGTGGGCCAAGGAAATACCCAGATTTCACTTGGTCGGAACTGCTTGAGTTCACACAAAAGCACTACAGAGCAGACACGACTACACTCCAAGCCTTCATCCAATGGCTTCTATCCTCTTCTGCCTCATAACTGGACCCCCCCTACTTTTCTTTTCTTCTTTTTTTGAAAATTTTGGAGTCTAGTAGCTATCATAATCATCATATATATATATATATATATATGTATGTATTTATATCATATGCTGTTAATTGTTACAATTTCAATTTTTCATGTACAGCTTTTTAAGAATGAGATTGCTATTTAAGAAATAAGATTTTTTGGGTTTAAGATTTCTTGTGATTATGTTAGTCTTTGGTATTATGGTATTATGTATACATGTACTTTTTTTTTATTGATCAGTGATGTTCAGACAGGTGGTGACGGTCCTAGAACAATCGTCTCCTGAATTGTTCCAAATATAAATCAGTATATAACATGTTATAACATGAAATCAGGAAATAATGACGGTGCAAATAATATAGCAAGAGAGATGGATATGACATGCGACAACGAATGTAAAATGTGAATAGAAGGTAGATCTTGTACAAAATGTCAAGATATACAATAATTCGACTTGCATAAAATCATTGTCCTGTGAGGGTTCTAAGACGCAAGAATTTGATGCCAAAAAAATTAAAAGACTGACAAAAATAAGGGTCTGGGGAAGTGACAACTTGACTTTGCTGTTGGGATTAGGGTGCACGATTGGTTGATTATGAAGCTAGAAAAAGATAAATTGCCTCATTATTTGGATCATAGCATAGGGTAGTTTGCCGTTCATTCTCAGTGAATCCATAATTTCTATGTTCCATTTTGAACATCTCAGACAAAAAAAAAATCTATTATATGTATCGGAACTGATAAAAATGATAAATTATCCATCTGGACTAGAGTTTCCATGTTGAGGGGACCCCAAACCATGTTAAATTGAAGCCCTATTCAACATAAAGGAAATCCAATGATGTTTGCAAACAAGAATATAAAATCAGTCTTTTGTGCATAAAAAAAACACAAATTTATGGTTGATTAATCTCCCATTGCAGAACTCGTGCTTTGATAATTTAGTAGTAATCATTTGATTCACAAATACATTATGAAAAGGAAAAATGATACGTTTAACCTCATTTACAGCCCAACCGACACACTCATTGGTTTTTTTATAAAGTATATGCGTAGTTAATGAATTATATTTTGTTATTAAAAAATGATATACACAATTAAACAAATTAAAAGCATATTTTTACATTTGTATAAAGTACTCAAATTTTTTAATAAACACCTACCAAATAATTTTTTGAGATCTTGAGACTCTTTATTTGGAATTCTTAAGATAGCCTGCCTTGGTCCAGGACCAAACCGGCCCGATGAAGTTCTACATATGAAAAGTCAAACAGAGGACACAAGTATCACCTGATGGCATGAACTAAAACTGAAATACAGGGTTACAACCTTAAATGTTGACATTAATATGACACTAATAGTACATAAATTGACTGAATGTATGTTCTACAAACAGTACAACCTAGAGCATGAAACATGTGTTATTTAAATCCATCAGGTGATACTACTAGGGTTACAACCTACCAATGCCTTAGAAGCAGTAGGCATGAATGAATGTACCCAGAGCATGAAACATGTGTTATTTAAATCCAACAATTGATCAGAAGCTACATATATTGACAAGTATCTTGATTTATAGGGTATATGATTGAAAATTAAAAAAAAATGAAATATAAAAGTTTTTTTCCTGGTAAAATATAAAAGTTAAGTTCACATGTTTGGAAATTTTCAGAGTGGTCCTCATGTTTGGAAAGATTTAGGAAGTCATAGATCTATTTTGGAAAAATGTTACACTCAGTGTATTTTATAGTTCAAAACGCAGTTCATACATGTTTTTATTTATTTCTCCTAAAATCATATACATCATCTAGTAAGATACGTGTTTTTATAAAATATAAAGTATATACTCAAATGAATTGAATAATATTATTTATAAAAAATGTGAAAAAAATTCAATAAGATATATATCTCTTTACAGTGAGTGAAGGTGGCTAATGATGTATGTAGAACTGTATTTAATATTGTAAAAATGATAATATGTAAAAGAACTCATCTATTTTACATCAATAATTTTTAAAAAATCAATTTTTATAGAACCAAGTGCTTATAATTGAAAGTATCATACATTGATACATAGAAATCTATTCATTTATGTCTTAAAAAATATGGTTTAGGCCCCTCAATTATTCCCTATTTAGAAAAAGGATAATGTTACGCATAACTCATTTTTCCATCTCAATTCCAATCTACATGTGTTTGAATTTTTTAAAATAATATACCTCATATAATAACGTACATATTTTTATAAAAAATGAAGCATATATTCTAATGAATTACATGAATGCATTTATAAAAAATGTAAAAAATTTATATCAAAACATATACCTCGTTAATAAATGTATATGCTTCGTTAATTTTCTATCGAAGCAAAAAAGAGTAAAATTAGCTGGAAAAAAAACTATGTAACAACATTCTTAGAAAAACCACCTATCTTTATTATTATTTTTAAGACGTATGAAACAATTGTATTATTTATTTTGAAAGTTTCTATTCATTAAAATGAGAGTAAAGAAAAATGTGACGTCTTCCAATCCTTGCTATGCAGAGTGGTCACTATTGTTACACTAGGTCCAAATGCAGTCTTATAGATATCATTATCCTTTTTCACTAACTATAATGATGTAGGATAATGTTACGTACAACCCAATTTTTAGTTTTAATTTCAGTCTACATGTGTTTTGAATTTAAAAAAATTAGTATACATCATCTAATGAGGTACATACTTTTATAAAAAATGAAGCATGGACTCCAATGAATTACATCAATGTATTTATAGAAAATGTAAAAAAAATTCTTTCGAAGTATATGCTTTGTTAACATAAGCATATGCGTCATTAATTTTCTATCGACGCATATAGGATGGAATTGAGGCTAGAAACGGATCTGGGTGTTCAACACCCAATGATGTATGTACATCGTTGAAAAATTTTATATTTTATAAATGAGATGCAATCAATTCATAGAAGTATATATAAATATTTGGTTTTAAAAAAAATGAAAACATTGACTGTTTGTGTTTGGGACTAGAAACGAGACTGAGAGTAACATTTTCGTTTCGACCCACTAGATCTCGTGATAGCTTGTCAATTTTTCCTCCCACAATTATAGTTAAGAAAATCTTGTTAAACATCATAGGGTAACAAAACAAATTGGTACATAATGATGTTCTAATTTGTATCACAGCTCAAATCACAGTTAATTCTATATTATTGTATTTTGGGTAGGGAAATAGGTAAAGAATAAGCCAAAAAGGTTGTTTGGTTGGAAAGAATAACTAAGTATAACTATATCAGAATATGTGAGAATAAGCATATATTTGTATCCCAAGTCTCTCCAATAATTATGTTCAATCCAATATATTTCACTCGTTTAAAGGGGTTCACATGTAAAATCAATTATCATTCCCAAATATAAATTAGGAGGCCATAAATTAAATCATTTTTTTACATTTTATCAACAACTTATCTATGATCAACCAAACAATAAAAATTTTATGATTATGTTTCTCAATAAAAATAATTAAAAATACAATCAAATATAAAATCATTTATTTAATTAGTATAGTATAAACCCACAAATAATTCGTGTCTCCATCTAAACCAACACTTTAAATTCATGATCTGTGCATTTTGGAATCGACTCCAATCCAAAACATAGTGCAAATAAAAGAAAATATAATATTGTATGGAATCACATGGCAATGTCAAATCAAGTAAAAAATTATAAGAAAAGAGAAATGACGGAAAACATGATAAATAGAAATATTGGTTTTTTAATAAAATAAGGAATGTATGGGAAATTAAAGCACCAAACAAGCAAAGAAAAGTTAATACATTTTGAAGAGAATTTTATTGAACATCAAAAATAAATTTTCTTGGAATCTGTTCATGTAAAAGTTTCTTCCTCTTGAGAATCCACCCATAATGAATCTGCATTTGGTTATTCAAGTGGTCTTTTACATGGTGAATAAATTTGAAAAACTTATTTATTTACAAGTAATATGAGGATATATCTATATCAAAATAAGTGAAAATAAGTTAATATTGATATTTTAAGTCCTCCTGAAATTATATTATTTAAACATTTCTATAAAGGGATCTGCATGTCAAATCATCTATCATCATCTCATATAAATTAAAAGACTTATATATATAGTTAGTTTGATTAGAAAGTGAATGGGCCTGGTCAACCAGCACGGTACAAGCCCAGCCCATTTAGCAGTTGTGGATGTATCATTTTCCATAGTGAGCGTTCAATCCGTTTTACAGTCATGTACACTATAATAGCACAGTATATACTGTGTTATCATAATACGTGAAATTCTATCATAGTATATGGACTAAACTTTTGTTTCATGTTTTCAAAGTAAAAAAAATACACTACTATATCTCAGTATATACATTATTTCATATAACTACATGCACTTTAATGGGATAGTATATGATATTTTTAGAAGAAAAAAAAATAGTGTAAACTGCAAATGAGGGTTAGATTTATCATTTTCCGTATATATCATACGGGGATAATGTTACGTACAATCTTTTTTCCAATCCCAATTCAATTCTAAATGTGTGTTAAATTTTTTAAAAATAGTATAACCTTCACCTCAAACCTCACCAAACTGAAGCTGTACTAAGCAATTGAAATCTCAAATCCAGTCTTTGAAGCATCTGATCTGCTTTGAAAAAATTCTCTAAAAAAAATGCATATTTATCCACAATATTTTTCATGAGCCTTCCAACAATACAACACTTATCTGTACAGCGGCTACAGAAAGCTAAATCAAATACAAACAAATGGAGAATAAAAATGAAATGACATGACTTACTCATCTTTTCGGATTAAACTACAAAAATTAAGCTGCACTATCAAGTTGCCATGGTGAGATCCAAATTTGTTTGAACTTCATGAGATCCAGATTCAAGTGTGTTAGCTGCTGCTCTAGTTGCACATACCCACTGAATTGGCTGTTCGATGTTGTCTCCACTTACTGTCGGTATATGCCAACTTCCTTTTTCTGACTCCTACATCCAGTAATGAAAAATAAATAAATAAACTGTGATAGAATATGGAAGACGAAAAATGCATGCTACATCATTTCTTCTGAATGCTGTTAAAAGACCTTGACTTTGGCTTTTTTTTAATGCTGTAATGAATCTGCTGTAACTAATTTTTGGCTTTTTTTTCATATGATACAAATATTTAGAGGGAGAAGATATGGTAAATTACCTGGATTACAATTGAATATGGGGGCGGCATGTGAAAAACAGGTCCTTCTTTAGATATTCTTAGTCGGACCTGAAAAGAAAGGAGTGTGATTTAGCTTACATTCAACAGACTCAGTTGAAGAATGTCAGGAAACATGTGCTATTTGGTGAAAACAAATCAATACCAATACATATGGAATAATCAAGGTCATGGTATTATTTTATTAAAATAATTATTTTGCATCGGATCCTAGAGTAAATAATTAATCACAAGATCAAACTTCAAAAATGACGAAGGAAAGAGATGAACAAAATCACTAATCGGTGGTTTCATAAGTTCACAAATTAAAAGTGAAGCAACAAATGTCAGTTATGATAGATCAATGAAGTTCTTCATTTAGTCTAATACCAAAGGAATATAAAAGCATGCTAAAAATTAGTGTATCAATAAAAAATAAATGATGGGCACTCCAAAGTGAGTAGACATATGATAAGTTACTTGGGCTGGCATCAGTTTTGAATATAAAACAACAGAACATGATGAGTAAAATATAGCAGTTTCACAGATAAAAGTAATTTTTCAAAATTTTATCCCAAGTGCGAATGGTGTTCAGATCAACAATTAATGAAATTATTTCACCTCAGAATCGGAATTACTAAGTTTCTGCAAGTAAAATGAAAAAATACTAGGGAGAACTTTTCTTTTTCCTTCTTTTTTTTGGGAAGGGGGGGGGGGGGGGGGGGGGTGGGGGGGGGTAGACCTGTCAACGGGTCGGGTCCGGGCCGGGTCAGGGTGGACCCGGACCCGACCCATGGCAGGACCCGACGGACCCTTGGAAATGTGGACCCAGACCCAGACCCGTCAAACCCAGGTCGGACCCGACCCGAGGACCTACCACCTTATTTTTGAATATCATGTTCATGTTGGTTAATTACAAATCAAACCATGATTGATTGACATCACTTTCCAATATTGTATGTTTACATATCAATCATTGATCATTTGTTTTGTGCATATTCATTTACTCTGGTTTGCTAATGGCTATCATGCAAGACAGGTGTTGTGAGAAGCCATTTTTACATAATGAAAAAAAATTTGAACACAAATAAATGGATCATAAAATGCCAATAATGCAAATATATTAGGAACTTCTCGAACCATAAAAAAAGTCTAGGGACTCCATGAGGAAAACATGTGCATAAAGGCTAAATACAGGTGATGAAGAGATAATATTTAATAACATGGGCATATATATAATGCCAATCACTTGGTGACGAGAGAGTATTAATTAAGTGTATTATTTAGTCACGAATAGAGCTTTGAATAAGTCGGCCAGCACCCCTCTCCTCTTGGAGATGATTGGAAAAAAAAAAAAAAAAATTTGATATCGGAGGAACTCCCCGTGGCTGACCTTATGGTCGAGCTAGGAAAGCTACCTCAACTGATACTAATAGTCTAATGATGATATATGAGCATATATTAATAAAACAATCGGGTCAAGGGTCCAACGGGTCGAGGCGGAGTGGACCCAGACCCGGCCCGTTTGTATGTTTGGGTCCACCGGGTCGGGTTCAAATCGGATCAGGCATATTACGTGTGTAATCGGGTCGGGTCCGGGTCTGGACCAGACCCGTTGATAGGCCTAGGTGGGGGGGATAACCTTAGTTACATCACATCATCGCCATTATATTAGAGAAAAGGATTCATTGTCTATTATGAGAGAATCAAATGACTATTTATAGATATAAAAGGTGAAACCCTAAATAAGAAAAAGATTAAACTACCATTACATAATATCTCTTAACACCCTCTCTTAAATTCTTTCAGGGTATTACCCGCAGAGTTTGCAATGAAAGTCATTAAAACATCTCAACATCCTAACAACAAACAACTCCAATGTTGGAAACGAAATTTTTATGCATCTACAAACGCTAATGATGAAATGTCAACGTATTGGTGCTGACATCGAATATGTGCAAAGTTGATGGCAAGCTGGGACAACACCAGAAAAAGGTCGTAACGGGCACACAAGGGATGAACAACCAACAAAAAAAAAATCAACGAGGTATAAATACTCACAAATGCGTAGAGAATGCAAAACCATTCAAATCTCACGAATGCATGAAGAAGCAAAAATTAATCATAACTCACGAATACACAAGAACACAAAACTAATCAAAACTCGCAGATGTCATGAGGACGCAAAATTGATCAAAACTCACGAATGCGTAAAGACGCACTAATATGGGTAAAAGTCCTCCGGCAGGCACCTTAGATCAAGCGAGAAAGAGCTAAGAGAAAAATTTGTAAATCTAGGATTTTAGAGATGGACACTCTGTATCATGTTAGATTAAGGAAAAACATAAATTGCATGTTACAAGATTGTCAAATGACTCTTTAAAGATATAAAAGATGAAACTAAAGAAAGAAAAGACTAATTATCCTTACCTAATATCTTAACAATTACTAGGAAAGAGAGAATAAAAAAAAAGCGATCGAGGAAGAGGGAAGACATATAAGGAGAGAGAAAGCAAAGGCAATACGAAAATGGATAAGAATAACGAACTCATTATGATAGAGAATCAAGAACTGTTGCCTAGCCTACTTACAGGGTAAGAAATAGAAAAGAAAGATGACGGAAAGAAGGAAGTAGAAAGAGCGAGGGGTTATTTTCCACAAATAAATTATTATTAATATTTATGAAACAAAAGTCATATTCAAGTCTGAATGGTGTTCAGATCAACAATTAATGAAATTATTTCACCTCAGCATCCGAATTAACAAGTTTTCTGCAAGTAAAATGAAAAAAATACTAGAGAGAACTTTTCTTTTTCCTTCTTTTTTTTTTTGGAGGGGGGTGGGGGGGATAACCTCAGTTACATCACATCATCACCATTATATTAGAGAAAAAGATTCATTGTCTATTATGAGATAATGAAATGACTCTATTTATAGATATAAAAGGTGAAACCCTAAATAAGAAAAAGATTAAACTACCATTACATAATATCTCTTAACACCTCTCTTAAATTCTTTCAGGGTATTACCCGTAGAGTTTGAAATAAAAGTCATTAAAACATCTCAAAATCCTAACAAACAATTCCAATGTTGGAAACAAAATTTTTATGCATCTACAAATGCTATTGATGAAGTGTCAATGTATTGGTGCTGACATCGAATAGGCGCAGAGCTGATAGCAAGCTAGGACAACACCAGAAAAAGGTCGTAACGGGCACACAAGGGATGAACAACCCAAAAAAAAAATCAACGAGGTAAAATACTCACGAATGTGTGGAGAATGCAAAACCAATCAAAACTCACGAATGCAGTGAAGAAGCAAAATTAATCATAACTCACGGATACACAAGAACACAAAACTAATCAAAACTCGCAGATGTCACGAGGACGCAAAACTATCAAAACTCACGAATGCGTAAAGACGCATTAATATGGGTAAAAGTCCTCCTGCAGGCACCTTAGATCAAGCGAAAAGAGCTGAGAGGAAAAATCGTAAATCTAGGATTTTAGAGGTGGAGACTATGTATCATGTCAGATTACGGAAAAGGATAAATTGCCTGTTACGAGATTGTCAAATGACTCTTTAAAGATATAAAAGATGAAACTAAAGAAAGAAAGAAAAGACTAATTATCCTTGCCTAATATCTCGACAATTACTAGGAAAGAAAGAATTAAAAAAAAGCGATCAAGGAAGAGGAGAGACATATAAGGAGAGAGAAAGCGAAGGCAATACGAAAAGGGATAAGAATGACAAACTCATTATGATAGAAAATCAGGAACTGCTGCCTAGCCTACTTACTGGGTAAGAAATAGAAAAGAAAGATGACGAAAAGAAGGAAGTAGAAAGAGCGAGAGGGGTTATTTTCCACAAATAAATGATTAATAATATTTATGAAACAAAAGTCATATTCAAATCCACCCACTGTGCTTTCTTTCAAAAGAGCAGGTCCCATGCCCAAAAGAGGGGGTTCCATTTCTGCATCAGAATCCGGGAGTGGTGTCAAATAGGCAAGGATTGCTAAATCATCATCCTGAAGGGAATGTCACATCAAATTCTAGGAGTTTTGCATATAAATCAAATTCGATTAACTACTTGGAATGTAGGAACACTTACAAGAAAAGGTATGGAGTCCATGGACATGATAAATAGAAATGATATGTTTAAAGCAAACTAAATAGGCACGAAAAAAATCTAGAGAATTTGAAAATATTGGATACAGCTTAGGTTTACCAGAAAAGTAAAACATAGGAATGGAGGAGGTATAATAACAGATAAAAGCCTAAGAAAATGTAGTAATTGTTAAAGAATAGAGGATAGAGTAATTCTAAGCATAGTCTTTAAACTTTCCATAATGCCTCAATATTCATATAGATATATAAAATATAGCGTAACAAGCAGCCTTTTAAAAATTTTCCTTTTTACTCCTCATACACACTAATTGCAGGATGCTGGGAGGAGAGAGAATGGATACAGTCCTGACCTTTGGCATTTTTACACAAGGTGGTTCTCAATAGTCCAACCCAAGATATGTCATGTTAGCTCGAACACTTTATCATTGTTGCAAGCAATGACCATTTCCCAGGGTATACAATACTCACACAAAAAACTATACTAGACCATTTCTCAAGGTACATTGGTCAGACTAAAACTAACTCCCAAGGGCCAGATTTCCAAGCATGATATATATCAACCATTGACTTCTCAACTGTTTACAATTCACGTTAAGCACAGAAATACCTGATAGTTGTTGGTCCTAAGGCACTGGAAAAAAAATTACTGAAGCACCTGATAATATATAATTTGTATAAGATGGGTGTCATTCTGGAATTGTCTCATGGAATCCCTAAATAAAGCAAAGAACTGAGTAACAAAAAACTAGAGATGTGCTTTAAAATAAAAAGATCATCCAGTGGTATAAAAAATGATAGACCTGATGCTTTTCTTTCCATCTTGGGAAGAAGCTGGTTCCTAAAAGTTGAAACAAGTGGTCCCTCATTTCATCATTTGTAACCAGCAAACACCTACATCTGACAGCAGCATATAACCAGTACCTGTGACAAATGAAATCTTGATATAAGAAAGATTTGCATCAATTCATATGCCTAGTAGATCACCATTAACTGGATTGGAAATGTTTAATATAAATCCAACCAATGAACTAACAATACTAGAATTATAAAATCTTATTATATGAAGAAAATAAACCATAGATCAATATATGCAACACAAAATAAAAACACATATTTAGCAGTTTTGCAATTTGAGCTGATTAATAGACTAACCATTATTGAAAATCTTGCAAGAACTTGAGACAACTATAATTCTTTTCATATCCAAATTCATCAAAAATAAAAGTCGGTTGTAATGAAGGACATCCATATTTAAGGTTGCAATAACAAAAACATGACTGAAATAATTTATTAACTAAGTTCTTCCTCCTGCTCCTAACTGAATTTTCCATTATAAGTGATTGAAATTGGTATTTGTTTGACCCACTTCTTCATAGCTTGCTGCCCACGTCTACCAAAGATCGCATATAGAATCATGTTGATTGTAATTTTTTTGAAAGAAGGTAGGAACTTCATATATAAAATTAGACCCCTTGAACAAATTGGAGACAAAAGGGATCTTCAAGCCAAAACAGAAAGCTAAAAGAAAGAAAATTTAAAAGAAACCCAAAAAGGGGCAGTGTACAGTCCCCTCAGCCCAAAATCCCAAAGAAATCAAATTAACATGCACTATTCCTCTCAAAGAGAGTCCGTTGCCAAGCCCTCATTGATTATAATTATTATATGCGTGTCTGTGTGTGTGTGTGTGTTCAGATTGAAAACAGACGGTGAAAACCAATAAACAATTTAAAAAAAAAAACTGAGCAGTAACGATGATCTATATCAGAATCATATGTTTAAGTAATAGTTAAATAGCTAGGAGCAATTTCAAGTTTGAAGTTACGGAATCGTATCGCACATTACCATACAATACATATTCAATCAACATAAGAATTTAAACTTCATCACTACATATTCCTCACAAAAAACATTTCATCACTATATGCTTCATTTCCTATTGACTTGGCTATCAAAATCCTACATACATTTGATACATGATATGTGATTATATATTTGTGCTAAAAAATCAAAATGTCATTGGTGAGTCCGAAACTTTCTTTTATTCATTATTTTCTTGGATAATTTTTTATGTAATCTATCCAAAGTAAACTGAAAAGCAGCAACTAGCAGAAACAAAGACAATTTCAAACATGTTTGGAGGACAACAATCTTTTTCTTGGATTATTCATCTTTTTCATGGATCATTTACCACATACATATAAAAAATCAAGGAAAAATGATGGCATTTCTCATTATAGAAACAAATGCCTACCAGTCATCATTTGACCCAATTGGGGTAGTATACAACACACCAGATCTTCGCCATCTTTCTAAAAGCTTTTGAACTTTTGGATTGTCAGCAGGACCACCCCTCATCCTCGAATTATGTAAAATTATAAGAGGCAATTTTTTTGATGGGCTCATTTCACGAATCCCATTTACAACAGAATTTAGCTGCCATAGCAAATGAATGATATTTGAACTAATTAGGATTCAGATTAACCACCCTATATATTATTCTGAAAACTGGAGCACACAAAGAAAAAGGTTGCATTGTAGAAATGTCACACTTACCTGGAAGAAACTAAAGCTGTATTGATTGAAATATCCTACATTAGCACCATCGACAACTGCCTCAAATGGTCCATGACGAGCAAGCCACTCCTGGATTGTAGCCAATGTTAATGAGCAAAGACATGAGTTCTGCTTGTTCTACACATATCTTGTGTGGATAATAAGAAAGGAGAAATTTCATACATACACCTTGAATGAGAAATTGAATCATGAATAAAGCAATCAAAGAAAAAAACAATCCTCTATCATTTGAATATAGAATATGCAATATGTTTTGGGAACTGTCATAGAGGGCATCAGGTAGGATTGGGGATGTAGGTTTAAAAGAGATTATAAATTTAGGGTAAGAATTTAAAGTCTCACAAAAAGGATGCAACAATATTGTCGCGATGATTAGTCATTGCTTACGGACTACCTTAAATTTCATCATTCTTCTCTAAATTTATAGCATATTTATAAGCTGAATCCAGAGACTTACCCCTCACACCTTGATTCTTACAACTAGCCTCATCGACTATGCACATCTACTCACACCATTAGCTTCTTAAACATCATTAGCATGAAAAATAATGGCAAACAACCTGGAGTTGGCAATGTCATTAAAGGGGATATCTTTCTAAGCTGGTTGCAAAAATGCCACTCATAATCCTTTCAATCAGTTCACTTGAGAACAGTTATGACACTTATTAGTTCAACAAAAACATACATACATTCAACCATTCTAACAGGAATTAAAGAACTTGAAAAGCAATGTCACCTCACCTGGAACTGAGTGAAGTCACTCTGCACCTCCCTCTGAAAAGCCAACCCTGAAACCGAACTAGCAAACCTCTTTGTCTCACTCGGGTCGATATCGATACAATCAAGCCTCTCCCCACAACACCTACACGTACCGTCCCTGTCCACCTCCGCCCTCCCCACCCGCCACCTCCCCTTCCCCAACCACCCAATCCCATGCCACCCACCACCACCCCTCACAACCCCCTCCCTCACCTTCCCCACATCCCATCCCTCCTCCCCAACCCCCTCCGCCGCCTCCGACCGAAACCAACCCTCGCAAACCCCCGCCGTCGATTCCTCCACCCTCCGCACCACCGCCCGCAACCGATGCAACATCCTATACACACTCTCCCCCTTCCCTTCTCCACACTCACCCCCAACAGAGCCGCAGCTCCGCCTCCTCCGCGACAACCCCGGACCGCAACATGTGCTCATCCACCTCAAAAGCCCCATCAAAATCCCCTCTTTTACAGAACCCAAACAGTGCCGGACCGTAAGACCTCAGCCTCGGAGCCGGAACCCTCTTCACGACATCAAATGCGAGGTTCGGGTCGTCGGCGGCGGCGGCGAGACGAGCGAGATTGGTGAAAGTGGCCTCATTTGGGGGGATCTGATCGAGACCCATTTGTCGGAAGATGTCGAAGCCCCTGTTAAGGCTCGATTTGGGGCCGTTCGAGCAGAGGTAGAGGAGGACGTTGTAGTGGTGGAGGGAGAGGGGGACGGAGTCGGCGCGGGCGGAGTCGTAGAGGCGGAGGGCCTCGGAGAGGTCGTTGCGCCTGGAGCACTGGTCGAGGGCGACGCGGAGGAGGGTGGAGGGGGAGGAGCGTTCGGCTCGCCTTCGCTGAGCCTTGGAGAGGACGGGGCGGTGGGAGGAGGAGGAGGTGGTAGTGGTGAAGCGGAGGAGGAGGTGATGAAGGGGAGGGGGACGGGAGGGGAGGGGGAGGAGGGAGGGACGGAGGTGGTGGAGGGAGGAGGAGAAGAGGGACCTCATTTGTGTGTCCCTCACTCCCTCTTTAGATTTTTTTTTTTTTAGGGGGTGTGGGGAGGTTTGAAGATAAATGAGAGTTGGGATCCTCTCTTGTAAAAATACACACTTCTGGTGCAAAAATTATTTTCACTTTTTAATAGGCTTATATCATTTATGTGTCCTATTATTACTGGTTATCACAGAGGAACTGTGTGTTTTTTATGATAGAGTAGAGTTTTGAGATTAGAGAATTTTTGTTTTTGCATGAAGCTGATTTTGTATTCGCAGCTTCTCTGGGGGAGGCAGCTTCCTGCATAATCAATTTTAAACCCAGGGTTTGTAGAAAATCAGTTTTGCAATCCCATTACCAAACATTATTGAAGAACACCTATCCACATTCAGTTTTTTTTTACGGTTTAAAATACAGTCTTAGATACATAGTGAAAAACCTAGTGAAGCATAATATGTATCGTTAGACGAGGTATATAACTCGTTAAAAAATTTACATTTACTAAAAATTGGTTCATTCAACTAGAAAATGAGCGATATATACTTTTTATCAAAGCATATATTTCGTTAGATAATGTTTACTATTTAAAAATAAAATAAATACACATATGATCTGTGTTTTGGACAGTAAAAAGAATCAAGTCTAAGATTTTCCTTTTTCAAGGAACACCGAAAAGAACATACAAAAATAAAAGACATAAAAAAAAGTATCCATCACCCAGGGCATCAAGGTAGAAGAGGTATCTACAAGCTACTCGGAGGCCGGAGCCCGGAACCCACTACAATACATGACAAATTACCCTTCAATACAAAGCGTTTCTCCCGTAAAGAAACGCGTCACGCTCCCGCATAGTGCACTCCCCATTCCCGAATCAACTACGTAACCATATCCCAAATGTTTTTAGCATATACTGGAGTCCCACGAAAAACCAGGTGATTCCTAGCAATCCATAGTGCCCACATCATCATCGAGACAAGAAATTGGGAGATCTTCGCCTTAACACTTCTATCCCCCCTCACTCGAAGACTATGGCCAACCCTCCAAAGCTCATCCAAAATGCAGTCTTTTTTACAGTCGAAAATGCAGTCCCATATACATCGTTAGAAATTCAGTGAAGCATATCAAAGTATATATCTCGTTATATAATGTTTATTTTTTAAAAAAAAAGAAAAACATATGTGGTATGCGTTTGGACTGTAAAAAAACTAAATCAAACATATAGTAAAGAGAAGATCTAGTCTCATTGAAATATATACTCGCAGTGTCTAGCGACAGATAAATCGCTTCTGAATTGCAAACAAGATTGTAAAACAAACTTAGGATCCGTTTGGTTGAGCGTTTGGGCGGATTCCGCTTTTTGAAAAGCTGAAAATCTCCAAGCGCGCAACCAAACGGGTCGGATTCCGGCAGAATCAAAAGCTGGATTCTTTTTAATTTCTCTCTCGAAATCCGTGTTTTTAAAATCTCAAAAAGAACGATTTTTTGTCGGAATCGATTTTTTGAATTGAAAAGCAATTTTTTCTACCAAACATTAAACTCCTTCCAAATATTGATTCCTGAATTAAAAAAAAAAGCATTCCAAAAAAATCAAGGTCTAAAATCATCTTAAAAAGCAGCTTTATTCCAAAATCTACTTTTCAATCTGTGTTTCCAAACGGAGCCTTAATATAACAGTGTCGAACTTGAAAATATCATTTGTAACATATGGGCCCGTCTAGTCCCACCCACCATTTTTCTTACCCCACCAATCGGCTAAAAAAAACCGGTGTTTTGCTATCCCCACCGATCCGGCCAGTTCGATCAAATTTGGTCATCATTTCAGGTTTTGAGCGACCGGACTTGATCATCATTTCAGGTTTTGGGCGACTGGCTTTGGTCGTCATTTCAGGTTTTAAGCAACCGAACCTGGTCGAACAGGATTTGTAATAAAGTTTATATTTTTTTTCTTGGAAACATAATCTCACGACGTGTATCCTCCTTGAATCCTTCATATCACTCCAAGTCTGAGTTGTAATGTATGAAGAATAAATCATTATCTTAAATGTAGAATATAAGAACAATTTTTTTTACATAAGTTACAGACAAATTTCAAAAGCCAAATATAAAATGTGTTTGGATCAACTGGTAGGTTTTTTTGTTTTCAAACAAAAAATCATCTTAATTACGAATTCAAACGAAGCTTAAAAATTATATATATTTGTCTAATAAGATATTTTTCTATAAAAATTTGAATTAATTGAAAATATATCTACTTACATTATTTTCAGTCCCTTAGCTGTTGTTTGGATAAAAGAATAAATATAGAATATGATGGATAAATCCAAAATTTTATTTGTTTACAAAGAATAAGTAGATATAGTTCTGAACCATGTTCGACCAATTACGGTCGCCCAAAACCTGAAATGACGACCAATTACGGTCGTCTAGAACCTGAAATGGCGACTAAGTGCGGTCGCCCAAAACCTGAAATGAGGACCGATTTCAGTCGAACTGGATTGATGGGAACAGCAAAACACTGGTTTTTTATTGGTGGGATAAGAAAAATGCTTGGTAGGGATAGACATGCCTGTAACATATTAAGGCCTCATTTGAAACAAACGCTGGGGATGCCTGTATTCTGAAAATATTAGGGTTTACACTTTGCGATGGAAAGTCATACTCTCAGGAGCTTATAAAATGCTAGGAAAATGTGTTTGATGCAGGAGGAGCAGTGTGGATGCCAAAGCGATCAAATAATTTGGATATGTGATGATGATTTTTTGACTTCTCTATCATAGAATCTATCCCACCGCAAATTTAAACAGTGCCTAAATGTGTGAAATGACCCATTCAAAAATTATATCATTGTAAAGAGCATTGATACACTCGATGCATCTTCATCAAATCATTAGCGTAATATATGAAATCACCTGATGCAATATATATTTCATTATGTTAATATATAATAGTGCAAAAAAGTTAAAAATATCTATATTCAACTTATACGGGTACTTCCTTTTTAGGAAAGAATATACTTTTAGTCAAGTATATATAAAAAATCAAAACATTTGATGTAAAAGAGGCTTATCAGATCATGATTGGCCATGGGTGATAATCCATGGAGGAAATGTAGGCCCCACTAAATTTAAAATTGAAACAAATGATAAAATTGAATGGAATTAAAACCTCATAAAATTGGTCGACTTTCATCATTGTCATGGATTTCGTGCTTAATG
Source organism: Acorus calamus (assembly GCA_030737845.1). Lineage (NCBI taxonomy): Eukaryota > Viridiplantae > Streptophyta > Magnoliopsida > Acorales > Acoraceae > Acorus > Acorus calamus. The sequence continues at coordinate 18,477,358 of CM060865.1, read as the reverse complement.
ACTTTACCCCCACTATCAAGAATATTGTTTAAAATATACACTTCATATCTCTAATCATTCTCCTCATTTCTCTCTATGTGTTTTATCTCACATTACAAAGAAATAAATTTTAATTTATGAACAATTTCACTGATTTAGATTGTAGTAAATATTAAAATAGGTATAACATTGACATTTTTATCTTTTAAATTTTTTTATAAAATAATTTCATTTATATTAATACTAGTTGTTGTGTATGTGCAGATACACATAGACAAAATCTAACATATGTTTTGATAAATATTCATGTTAAATAATTTGGTTACAATAACATCTTTACAATAATAACTTCAAATATAAGAAATTTAATGTATATAGTTTACCCATGAAAATAATAGTGTGGGTGTGTCTATCCCCACCAAGCATTTTTCTTATCCCACCAATCAAAAAAATAAATAAAAAAACCGATGTTTTGTTGTTCCCACTAATCCAGTTCGATCGAAATCGGTCACCATTTCAGGTTTTGGGCGACCGGACTTGGTCGCCATTTCAGGTTCTGGGCGACCTTAATTGATCATCATTTTAGATTTTGGGCGACGGTAATTAGTCGAACATGGTTCAGAACTATATCTACTTATTCTTTGTAAACAAATAAATTTTTGGGTTTATCCATCATATTCTACATTTATTCTTTTATCCAAACAACAGCTAAGGGACTGAAAAAATGTAAGTAGATATACTTTCAATTAATTCAAATTTTTATAGAAAAATATCTTATTAGACAAATATATATAACTTTTAAGCTTCGTTTGAATTCGTAATTAAGATGATTCTTTGTTTGAAAATAAAAAAACCTACCAGTTGATCCAAACACATTTTATATTTGGCTTTTGAAATTTGTCTGTAACTTATGTAAAAAAAATTGTTCTTATATTCTACATTTAAGAATAATGATTTATTTTCCCTACATTACAACTCAGACTTGGAGTGATATGAAGGATTCAAGTAGGATACACATCGTGGGATTATGTTTTCAAGAAAAAAAATTATAAACTTTATTATAAATCCTGTTCGACCAGGTTCGGTCGCCCAAAACATGAAATGACGACCAAATTTGGTCGAACTGGCTGAATCGGTGGGGATAGCAAAACACCATTTTTTTAGCCGATTGGTGGGGTAAGAAAAATGGTGGGTGGGACTAAACGGGCTCTAATAGTGTCAAACATGAAAAAAAATCATATATTCATAATAGATAATGTCTCATACTTTCAAAAAAAAATATAGAAAATATAAAAAAATTAAGAAAAAAACTACCAAGAAAGTAACCCTTAATTGTTGAAGACATTAATCCCAAAAAAAACAATCTAAGCAAATGAAGTTAATGTGTATACATAATTAATCAATTCAAAAGAACCAAATAATCTAAAACTTTTAGTGAGAGATATTCATAGTAAATTAAAACGGATTTGTCTCATGTAAAAAATGAATCAATTTGGAAGATTACAATTCAAGATAACAAGAGAATTGAAAAGAAAAGCAAACAATAGAAAAATAAAAAAATATGATAAAAAATTAAATAAATTATATGAAGGAAAATTTTCTAAAAAGATATTGTAAACATATATTTTTTACACCCTCATTTAATTAAGAAAATAACATTAATATAAAATAATTTTTATTTGAGAGTGATTTACTTGTTTTAAATGTATATTTTAAAACAATATATATATTATATTTTGAAACATATATAAGTTTATTTTTTAACACACACAAGGAAAATTATAACACCAAATAGTTGAGGATACACTAGAAAAATAAAAGTAAATATGGTAATGAAAATCTGACCAACACAAGTAAAATAAATATTTCAAAATGTAATTTTTTTGTTAGAGATAATCTAGGACAATAGATTAGATATCATTTGATAAAAACACAACACAAAAAATGTTATATATTATTAGAACGCAATGCAATACATGACTAATATTATATTTTATATATTTTTTATTTATATATAACAACATATATAGAGGATCGACAGTTGATAAGCGCATTAAAATGACACATCTAAAGTTATATATATCAATATTTCATAATTATAATTGATTTTTATAGTTTTACATTTGTATTAATTTTTTAAGATTATTTACTTTGTAGTGTTAGGGGCTGTTTGGTTCAGCTTATTTCCATTGCTTATTCAACTTAAAACTGAAAATAAGTTTTAAGCTCGTTTGGTTGGGCTTCAAAAATTCACTGAATGTGTTCCTCGTTCAGACATTTTCGGCAAAAAAAAAAATCAGCTAATGTTACCCTACTTAAAAAATCGGGTAACGCAATAAGACACTTATTTTCTTAAGTGCTTATAATTTTCGCTAAACCAAACACTTTTTTCTTCTGAACATCTTATAACTTATCAGGACTTATATAATCTGCACTTATGAATCAGGACTTAAAATCAGTTTTCCGCTGAACCAAACGGCCCCTTAGTTTTGTTATTTACTTTTTTTCTACTTATGTTTTCACACTTATGGAACACTTAGTTTGATTATATTTATTTATTTATTTTCTTACCAATAACCATGTGGTCTTTTTCATAATTATTAATAACTTATTATTGATTTTCTTATAGACATAGGTTAAGAATTTAAATTTTATAATTCTAAAGTTAAGATTTTATTGGATTGACATCAATGATAACTACATCATACAAATTTTATTTTCTTAAGATTTTGGTGTAACTCATCAGCTCAAAAATCATTTTGTTATGAAGTACAAAATCTGATTTGTGAAATTCAAATAAGTATGAGAATTAACAAATAATAATAGCATCAACTTTTAGATACCCAAATCAAAATGCACGCCTTTTCTTTTTCTTTTACCAAGTGCCAACTTTTATAAAATCCAGTCATTCTTTTATATGTTATTTTTAATTTTTGAATGCAAATATTAATATATTTTTTTAGTGTTGAAGTCATTCTTTTATTGTTCAAGTCATATTTCAATTCAATTCATGCGTTGGTATTTTTTTTTTTTTTTGCTTGTGTATATGATGTAATAGCTGGGTAAAAATAGTTTATTTGATTGAAGAGATTGGAACAAGTAAAATAGTCAAAAAAATAAATGTATATAGATATTATTAAGGCATATGTTGAATAATAATTATGATTTGGGATTTTATGCAAATAAATGGCATGCCCTGTAATTGCATTGAACAATAAATGCATAATAATTTTTAATAAATTATAGTAACAAAAATTTATGTGTAAAACAAAAATTACTAATATAATTCAAGTTAGTTAGAGCAAATTATATTATAAATATTATTTTATTTTATAAGCATCCCCTTATCATGATAATATTATGATATCCAATTTTAATTATTAGTTAATAAATATGTTATATGATGAAATGTATGAATTAGAATAAATATATGAATGAGATTAAAATGATGTAAATAGATTTTCATGAGATTGAATAGAAATCTAGGGGTAAAATTTTAAAATGATTGTGATTAAAGTGGTGTGTAAGGATTGTAATGGGATTGAATCGATTGATCAATGTCTTACTAAATATAAAAAATGATATAAATAAAAAAAATTAAAAAAAACTAATCATATATAATATACTCCATTTAGAATATAAAATAACTCACCGTTGAAGACCAAAAATATAAGAATACACAAACCAACAAATTAAAATTCTTTCCATTTTATATGCAGGGACGAATTTTGGGGGATGAACCGCAATAATAATAAGAAGATGAAATGACATTTATTCTATCGAAATTGATTAATTAATTTGGGGAAGATTTTTACTCCAATTCAATAGATGTTTTCGTGGAGGAATGGTTTTCCTTGGAGAGAAGGAAATATTTTATTCAACTATTTTGGAGTTTTGTAGCCGAGGATTGAAGAGTATATATTTTATTTTTATAAAGACATTTTTTTATAACCCTTGAATGTATATAAATAATAAAGTTGGGTCCCAATAGTTTACATTTTTAATTTTGAATGTTTTAATAAATATTGTATTGGATTATTAATTTGTGGCATAATTATGATGATTTTTTAACATTTTATTTGACATATATAATATACAATCACAAATTTAAAAATAATTAATCAAGATAATGTTAATATTTGAGTTTATTTTATTGGATTATTAATTTGTGGCATAATTATGATGGTTTTTTAACATTTTATTTGACATATATAATATACAATCACAAATTTGAAAATATATAATCAAGATAATGTTAATATTTGAGTTTATTTTATTTTCTTGTGTATTTGCAGCTGAGATTGATATCATATCCGATTTTTGTTTTTTTTTATGTATGATAATATATATATATATATATATATATATATATATATATATATATATAGTGAAACGATTAGGTGCGGTGAACGGCGGGTGCGGCCGCGACGTGGGCCGTTCGATCTATCGCATCCGACGATCGATGTGAATCGCATCCGACCGTCCGATGCGATGGACCCATGATCGACGGCCCGTGATCGCTGCCGCACCCGCCATTCACCGCACCTAATCATCCCTCATATACTGAAACGATTAGGTACGGCGAACGGCGGGTTGATCATATATGGGTTGATCATATGAACTATTGATTCTTTGGGTCGTTAATAGGATGGAGAAATCCAAGTGAAGGCATTAATAGAGTGAAAATCTAATTGAATTCAGTAAATGTTAATCAAATCTGTGTGATTTAAATAAACGCGAATCGGTGTCAATTGAATAGAGTGAACGAATGCTAGTCATTGATTGTTTGGGAGTTAAATAATATTATTTTTGTTTGACACATTCAAAATTTAAACATGACATTTTAAAATAATTGTTTTAACAAATTAAACATGACATATTAAAATAAGGAAAAATTAATTAGGGGTCCCTGAGAACACCCATGCATTAATCATTAGTCCCTATAACATTTTACTCTAACAATAAGTCCCCTAGTAACAAAGCCTATTTTTTTGGGTCCTTCTGACAAAGAGAACCCTTAACAGACGTTAGTTATACCGATTTTACCCTCACATTCAAACCCATAATCTACCTCTCTCTCTCTCTCTCTTTCCCTGAAATTAAACCCATCGACTACTTCCCATTTCTCTCCCAAATCTCACCTAAATAAACCCTTCACTTCCCCATATCTCATCAACTGAAAATCCCATCCGTCAAAGCCCTCCTCTCCCCATTCCATTCTCATCACCGTCAAAGAAACCCTCCCCTCCCAATCCCATTATCGTCTCCGTGGAAGAAACCCTCCTCTCCCCATCCCATTCCCATCTCCGATGATATCAACGACAAGGTCCTGAGGAAACTTTCTGACTGCTGTTTCGACACTGATTGACGGAGATACAATATTGTAAGTTTTATCTACTGCTCTTTTGTTTATTAAATAATAATGTCTTTGTTGAATGAAAAATCTAGGTTTTATATGTAATGAAAAATCTATGTATGTTTGATAATAATAAACTTAGGATATATGGAACAAGAAGACTTCTAGCTTAAGGTGTCAATGCTCATATACTCTCTTATTATTCAAATTTCTTTGTCAATGGGGGTCGAGAGATCATGTGTATCTCCAAATTTTGTATATATAATTCCGTGTATATGTTTGTTTTTTTCAATTATATATAATTATGTGTATATTTTGAACGATAAAGAGAAGTCATATCTACAAATAGGAATCAATGTACACTGTTATGCTCCTCTTGGACAATGTTATACTCCCAATATGATATAGAAACTAGCTTAACATTGATCATCTTATTATCTATGACTCTAATTTTCTAATTTTGCTTGTACTCTTTGTAATTATAGGGGTATCCACATAACAAAAGAACTACACCCCCTCCGGCGACCCCGACCTCCCTTGACCCCTGATCTTGACCACGGATCTTGCCCCGAACACAACAGGCAGATCCAGGCAGATCCAGATGCGATAACTCACAATCGATGCTCGAGGTGTAAGGGATTTGACACAACAGGAAGACATGTAGAAATCCAGTGACCGTTGATGATGTATAACATGTAATATATACCTATGTTTATGTCTTGTAGTGCATTATCATTTTACACATACTGTAACATACTGTACTGCAGAACTTGTAACATATATAACAGTGTATACATGATGTATACATGCTGCATTACAGTGTACACATGCTGCATAACAGTGTACATAGTGTAACAGATGGAACCTGTAACATTTATAACAGTGTACACATGTGGCATAACAGTGTACACCGTGTAACAGACACATCTAGTAACATTTATAACAGTAATAGACAGAACATGTCATATTTGTAACAGTGTACATATGTTGCATAACAGTGTACACAGTGTAAAAGACAGAACCTGTAACATTTATAACAGTGTACATATGTGGCATAACAATGTACACCGTGTAACAGACACATTCAGTAACATTTATAACAGTATCAGACAGAACATGTCATATTTATAACAATGTACATATGTTGCATAACAGTATACACAGTGTAAAACACAAAATCTATAAAATTTATAACAATGCATATACTGTAACACAGAAAACCTGTAACTTCAATAGTGTGCATATATTGCATAACAATGTATAGAACCTACATTACAAACATTATCTGATAAAAACTGTTCAAAATATATAAAACATAAGCACCATATTAAACTTCACCACCACCGATGTAAAAATTTGGCACCACATTACACCACCACAAAATTATATTATAAACACATTACATTTGTTGTTTATATGTTTCACAGTCTTCTTGTATTTTCTTTATCTGATTCTCACTCTATTTAGCTTTTCGAATGAATTTGACTGTATAATCCCCTCGAAACCTTGGAATGCATTTTTGTTCGAAATATATATTCATTCCTTTTATGAGGTGTTCGCCGTATTTAAGCACAAACATGTCACAATCAACCCTACAAATACAATAAACATATTATCTTATCATGTTCTTGCAGAAATTAATCATGAAAATATATCGATAAGACTGACCCATTAGATTGTTGTGAACATTGGTTATCTCTTATGATTAGCGAGTTTTCAACAATGGAGATGAAATGATTAAATCTGAAATACATCTTCAGCCACTGTACCTGCACATTGTAATCTCACACTATCAGATTACATATACTTATAATAGTGTACATGAGGAATTTAACAGTGCACATGATGACTTTAACAATGTACATGAGGACTTTAACAATGTATAAATAAAATATAACAATGCACTAATGTTAAAATTTAACACTCACCAATCTTCTCCTTAAGAACCAACAGCATCAATAACATAAGAATCAATGGGGGGCAGAGACCGAGACAATTGTTTGAGGTAAAAGCAAAAGCGAAATATGTGCTTCATTTTCAGGTCACCAACCTAAAAAACTACTACCTGTATGCTTGCAATCTTTGCATGCAAGAGACCTCCTATTTAGATTGTTATAGAGTAGTCAATGCAACTTCCATGATAGACCTCCAGATTCTATATGAGAGTGGCTAAACTCAAAGTACCACAAACATGAAGCACTTTTTGGTAGAACTAAATCAAATTTGTGTCTAGTAGTTTTGGTACTTCAATAGAAAAAATTTCTGCAATGTAAACTTCATTGAATAAGTGCAATAGAGTGGAGGATGGACATAAAAAGTTCAGTTATGTAAGAAGAACATAAATCAATAATACTCAATTATATGGTGAAGATACTTAGGGAGCAAAGGTCACTCTTAACTCTTCTTTATATGAACAGCTTAAAGCTAAGTGCATACTGGGATATCCATGTGTTGCAAATTCAATAGATAAGATTGCTTATGTAGAGTCATTACTTCTGTAAAGCTTTACAGAAGTAAAGCTGCAAATTAAAAGACCAGAAATAAGTAGTAATTCAACCCATTGTAATCTTCACAAAAACAAATGCAAATTTCATTGCCCGATCATCATCAGGTGATCAATTACTACACAATGAACCACTCCATTCACATCAACACCCCTCACAAAAAAAGTTAAAATAACAAGCCATCCAAAATCAGCTCATTCAACAATTTCAAAATTTTCAAAATTTTGAAAATTCACACGGCGCTCGACTTAGGGCATGATAGACCCTCTTTTAAAAAAAATTATGTATGCTGTTGTTTGTCTAAACTAACCCAAATGATCAAATGGAGATAAGGAAATTCAGAGAATCAGTCCATGAACAAAGGACTTAACACAGGGAAAGCTCACCTTGCATCTACTAATAGTTCAGGTGCTGCAGCCTTCGAAGTCCCACCTTCGGAGTGTCAGCCGCAAAATAGTGGGAGAGGAACGGAGACGATAATGGGATGGGGAGAGAAGGGTTTCTTTGACGGGGATGAGATTTTGGGGAGAAATGCCAAAGAAAACGGGGTTCTTCACCACAGATTCGAGCTCCCGAAGCTCCGGACTATTAGGGGAGAGAGAGGTCAAAAGGGGGTTAGGGTTTACACAGGGGAGAGAGAAGTCCACAGGGGAAGGGGGAGAGGGTTTTAAGTGAGGGGTATAAAGGGTATTTTTAATAGCTGTTAGTAACTATGTTAGTTTGAGGGACCTAAAGAAAATAGATTTTGAATTTAGGAACTTATTATTATCTTAAAATAGTACAGGGACTTATTGTTATTATGAAAATAGGGTCAGGGACCCCTAATTAATTTCCCCTTAAAATAAGTGTTTTAACACAGATTGCATTGAATTATTATTATTTGGAATATTAATCATTAAAATTGGATTTGTTGACAATCTATCGTACATATATAATCATAACATTTTTTGGGGTGTGCCTTTTTTTTGGAATTCTATAATGAAGGTTACGTTAATATTTGATACTTTTTTAATTGTACCATGTGTTTGCATAAGAGATTAAATTTATTGTTGAGTTCACACAAAGATGAAATATGAATTTGTTCATTTTTATAGCAATAATTTATTTTTTATAGTAGTATTTTATATGTTTATTTTTTAAATAATGATTTTTGGGCCTCATCCTAAGCCCCATGAGGTGGCAAATTTGAATTACCCATATTACCCCCCCAACTAATCTCACCGATTTTTTCATAACCGGTCCAATAAATGCTGAGGCAGTTATGATTTGGGGTGATTATTTCACTTTTTCAAGATCCTAATTCAATTATACGATCAAAAAATCAAAAATCACGATTTTCTTTTTTGTATACAAATTGATACGTTGTAATGAAAACAAACATCAATTCCAATTTTTATTCAGATTTGATCAGCGAAGAAGAGAAGATTTCAACGTTTTTTATGTGTGATTTGATTGTGGTGCAAACCTCCAAGTTAGGGTTTTTCAGACCCCAAAAAAATTATGATTTATAATTTTTAGATCTACATTGATCAATGGAAATGAAAACAAATATCGAAATCTTTTTTCTTTTTAGTTTGATCGGTGGATAATATAAGAATTACATGATTCATTTATTTTGTTTGCGACCTGATTGTAGTGTAAACAATGGAGATTCATTCAGGTTAGGCCATTTTCAATCTGAATAATTCATGTTGATCTAATTTTTTTATTATTCCTTTGAATCATCATATACTTTTTTTATATAGAATTTAAATTAAATTCAGATACATGTTGTGTAGCTTGATTTAGATGCATTTTTGTGTTTTTACGTGTGATCTGCATAATCGATTTTTACTGGTGTGTATGTGTATATTTATACATATTGAGTCATTCAGCATATTTTTTAGTTTTGAATGATCATTATTGAATTCATTAGATTCAAAATTCAGCAATATCGAATATGTAGTCGTTAATTAAAATTTCAGATACACTTGTATCTTGTATTTGTTTTTCCAGCCCAATTTGAAGTTTGATATTTTATTTATATGGATTTGATTTATGTCTATCCGATAAATATTTAATTATTTATTGTCTTATATATATAAAGACTTGAAAGGCTTTTATTAAAAATCTATGCACTGCTCAATAGTATGTAGACCATAAATTATTTGTTTTGATTTAAGATATAACACTGTATCTTAATTATATAACATGTTGCAATTTTTTTTCTTCTAGCAGGCAGTGATGATGATTTTATGAATGAGTCATGCGAAGACTCAATCCATTTGGAAAACATCAAATGTTTGAATTGTGTAAAAAAACATCTTGATGCTTTGTATGATGACTTGATGAAATAAGTCCCCTGATTACAATGACTGTACTGTTGGTGATGAGCAGAGATGCCAGATTTAATTGTCCACTCGCCTTTCATGGTTCGAAGTAAATGACAACCACCATTAAGAAGGAAGGCACCCAAGGTCTACAAGCCGAAGAATAAAAAAGAAAAAATACCTCAAGGTCTAATATTTAGAACATTGTAGAGGGATGTTTGAACAACACATTTGATGTTATAATGTGTTATGTCATTGTGTTTATGAACTTCATTTTATATTATCATAATGTTTGTTGTTATCAGATATGCATGGTTCATTATATATATCAATTACATTGTCAAAACACATCACAATTTCATATATGAATCACCTTTTCTTTTGCAAATTATTCAAGTTTTCATATACACATTTCAAATTCAGATACGCTACAAATTTACTTTGCCAGGTTTTTAGGTAATACCAATTATTCACTATGTGACAGATTTAACCAATCTTATATGATATATTTAGAATTAAGATACACCTAATAAACACCTCACAATAACCAAATATATTTCACATACAAAGGATTTATATTGATCTCTAATACAACTTTTAAGATACACATGCAAATTCAAATACATCTGAACTGTGTCATATATGAAGTTAAACACAGAACCAAAAACTAATAAGTTGTTCATCAAACATCAATAATACATTAAATACATAATTTAGTATCCAAACATCAATAAAAAATTGTCATTTAATCAGACCCAAAATTTTTTCCCTAAAACAAACTCCATTCCTTTGTTGATCAAGGTTCCAAGACATTTGCCTGACCATGTGATCTTCATCTGTATACGTACAGCGCTTGTCATTCAGAGACTTATGCCTAATGTGTGCCCTTATTGGTCTACACTTCTTCTTATCCATTTTATGCATGGTCACTTCCTCGTTGGCAACATATTATTTCATTATGTTTAGGACGACAAGACCACAATCCATCCTGCAATAAAACAGTTTCTATTAAGATACTAATTCAAAGCTAAATGTTGAACTTTCATATTGAATTACACTTATGATATTCGATCTTGCTGCGGTGCGTCTGCCATTGATACGATCACCTATGTTGCCACTGAAGTGTTTTCCAAACTCTTTCCTCTGTTTTTAAATTGTAGATACACATAAAAAATTAATTCAGATACACTTTTCAAGATCTTACAATAGTTAGCTTAAATAATTTTTATATACACAAAATCAATTATTCTAATAAATCTATGCACATTAATGATTTTCAGATACAAGTATCTGAAATTATATACTCGTTCTATGATTTTGAGCCAGAAAATGAACAATGTGCACAATAAAACCTAAATCGATTGAACAATGTCAAATATTGATTTTTCTCAAATCTGGATACAACGGTAAATGAAGATAACACATCAGACGCAATTTAGTCATTGATTTTGAAACTATGTTTATATAATATTTTACAAATCACTATGAATTTTCAGATACATGAATTTTAAACTCTCAAATTAACAATGTCCAATGTGTTCAACAATATACACATATTCGAAAAACTCAAATTAACATAATTATTAGATAATTTTCATATACACATATTATTAACAGATGAAAAAGGTGTGGATAAGAACTTCAAACATTGAGACACTTTCATATTTGTTTTCATCTTTTCAAGAAGTGCAAAAATTCAAGAATGTGGGGTTTCAATGAGTGCAATAAATCAAACCTTTTTTTTTTGTCATTGTCGACGAATTTTTTTGTGGAAGATGATCAAATGAACTCGTCATCGCCGTTTCTTTTTTTTCTTTCGTTAGTCCAGTTCGCCCAAATCGGAAACACTAATCATTAAAATTGGATTTGTTGACAATTTATTTTACATGTATAATCATAACATACTTTAGAAATCTATAATGAAAATTATGTTAATATTTAATACTTTTTTTTAATTGTATCATGTCTTTGCATATGAAATGGGATTTTTTTTGTGCGAATTATATTTTGAATATATTTTATTTTATAAGGATCCTCTTATCCTAATAATATTATGATAACCAAATTGAACTATAAGTTAATGAATATGTTACATGATGAAATGTATGTATTAGAATAAACTATGAATGAAATTAAAATGTTGTAAATGGATTTTCATGGGATTGAATAGGAATGTAGGAGTATCCTAATAATATTATGATAATTAATTTTAATTATAAGTTAATGAATATGTTACATGATGAAATGTGTTACGCCCCAGAGTGGCCGACGCCGGGACCATACCAATCATACAATATAAAGAGTCATACACAAGAGGTCAATAACGACACCAAATAACATGCAACAATAATCAACAATGATCGAATAAGATAACAAGGCAATAGGAAAGCGATAGCCAATTAAAAAATGTGAAAGCATAAAATACAAAGAAGTCTGTAATAAAAAAATGTTATTACAGACTCGAATACACAATCACTGTCTTGTGAGAGTCCAAGTCTAGTCCAAATACAAAATATGCGACACACACAACTTTCAAAACATACATAAAAGGATTGTTGATAGCCTCGCACTCGCCGACCGAAAGACGGGACGCTCCATGCACGAACCAGGTTACAGGGATACTCCAGCTCCACGCCCAACTCAGCACCTGGTGGAAAATTAACACACGAGGGGTGAGCTACATTCTCAGTGAGTGGCAAGAATATAAGTTCTACAAATATAATATAATATCAACACATTGTTCTTATAAAGAAAGATATGGATAGGAGAACCCCAACCGATAAATGTCACGTGGAGATGTGACCTCACCTCACCCACACCCCAGGGGGGGTGAGGAACATTTGGGAAACGACTAATCCATTAACAGTAATGTGTAGTATCACAAATTAACACAACGCTACAAAGATTATCTGCATCGATATATTATATGTTACGATGCCTTGCATCATCCGATAGCCCTCTCCCGGGAAATCTTCATTCTGGCGGTCATCCATGGTCGGTACTCAAGCCTCGTACGGTAGTGTCATCATACTCTGGGCATTTTCAACGATACGGCATCATCCGTGGTTAGTACTTGAGCCTCGTATGGTAGTCACATCATACTCTGGCATTTTCAACGACACGGAATCATCCAGGGTTGGTATTCAAGCCTCATATGATAGTCATATCATACTCTGGGCATTCCTAACGACATGGAATCACCCATGGTCGGTACTCAAGCCTCGTATGGTAGTGACATCGTACTCTAGGCATTCCCAATGATACGGTGACATAACGCAGGACAGAATCAACATCGGGTAGCTTCAACTCACGATGATGTAGAAAAACAGTACTCAATGCTTGCGATATCATCCAGTAGCCCTTTCCCTGGCGGCCTTCCAAGATAGGTACGAAGCCACAAGGGTATTGAAATACACATTAGGCCTCCTATGATGTGGTGGCACCATCCAGAATGGCTTTGACGCTCGACAACTTCGACGCACGATGATATAGAGATGAAGCACTCCAACCTCATCCTCACTTTCACCCTTAGGGATGACATGGAACTATTGAAAACAGAAAACAACCCGCTAACTCCTTTAAACTTCCGGTAGCCCTCTCCCGGATAGCCCTCTTCCTGGCAGCCATCCATGGTAGGTCCGACGCCAAAACGGTATCGAAATACACATTAGGCGTCATACGATGTGACGGCATAATCCAGGATAGCTCCAACACCGGATAGCTTCAACACGGATACGAGGTAGGAGAGAAGCATTCCAAACTCACAATACAATCTTTACAGATCAACTATTATCCTCTAGCAAATACCATTGCTATTCAGAATTCTCTTGAATTCCCACGAGGATGCCTCACTCGGACACGAGGAAAAATAAGCTAAGTCCTCGCACTCAATCATAATAAAACATGATCTTAAGCACGGGTCATGCACACACCTAACATAGGTAGGCCTAACATACTATCGTCATAGCTATCGGGTAACAAACACCGATACAATAATGAACTCTCATGAATTCCCATATGGATGCATCACTCAGATGTAGGACAAGTAACTACTACATTTGCATAATAAAACAAAGTATGATCCTGACAATAACAAATCATAGATATGCCTATCACAGATAACGCCAAACAATTAAATATACACACAATTATCACATAAGAGTTTCTATCACAACAAGGTGCATGGACCATGTTTCTAAAGAACCTAACATTCAAGAATTAACTGCATAATTCCTAAATCAATCATCTGATTCCACTACATGCACAAGATCGTAGTGAGACCCATTCATTAACTATCAATAAGTACAAGCATATGGAATTGGATTCCCTAAAAAAAGGGTAATCAATGAATGACAATGCTAAGTAACTTATGAAATAAATAAGCTCACCACTCCTCATAGAATAGGGCCCACCTATCCCCACATACCTTTTGCCTATTATCACCAACCCACTATATCCATCATCACTTACTTGTTTTCTCACTAAACCTACCATCCTTTATATGCTAATTTTTTGAATCATTAACCCCACGTCCTCTTCCATTTTTCCCTTCTCTCTCCCTCACATTAGCTTCTCCTCCCATCGAACACTCCTTTCCTTCACCAAATATCTTCTCCGACTGGTGCTCCTCATTGAAAACCTCTGATTGGCGCTCCCCGTCGAAAACCTCCGTCTTCCCCGTGCCGTTGTCAACCCTTGCAGCCACCATTCTTGTTTATTTGGTCATTGGTAAGCCACCACACCCCCTCTAAATGAAATTCATGTATATGGAATTATCTTTCAATTAATAATGGTGATCTACGGACAATTATCATCCTTGTTGTTGTGAAAGAAATTAGCGTTTGGTGATCTACGGATAATGTGTTGATATGAACATTGTTGTTGATGTGAAATTAGGGTTTTAAGAGATAGTTAATGTGTTGGGTGAAAGTTAGGAAAGAATGAGTGGGTGGTGAAAGAAATTAGGGTTCTGAAAGAATTTTTGCCCATCTAGTATGGTGACAGATTAGGATTATCATTGTTATTGTGAAATAAATTAGGTTTTTCAGGTTTGCTGAGTGAAATGAAAAGAGGGAAAATGTGGGTTGTGAAAGAACTTTTTGTGATTGGTATGGTGATAGATAGGGATTATCATTGTTGCTATTAAAGAATATGGTTTTCAAAGCATTTGTTCTTGTCTAACCATGTTTGGATAAAAAAACCTGGGTTTGTAATGGGGAGTATCGAGAAATCATATTTAAAAACATTAGAAAATCATATGAATCGAGTCTCCTCATATGCCTCTAGTCATCAGTGATTAAATAGCAAGGAAAAAATGATTTTTTATAAGCATGAACTAGGACAAGACGACCTATTCCTGCTAATGGTTTGCTTTGGCGACTGGGTTCTTTATATTCACATTATTTTTTTGAAGTTCATCTTAAGATTGAGATATTATTCAATTTATTTTTTTGGGGTCTTTTTAGCTTTTAATTATGTGGGAAAGTTTTTATTAGCATGTCATATATTTGTTAGCTTTGTTTTTAGTAGTATTTTTGTGCACTATAAACCAAGTTAGCTTAGTCTATATAATTATATGAGTACAATGACTGTCATATAATATAAACTGTCATATAATATAATAACAAATTGTTTGTATATAACAATATATTTGAAAATTATGAGCAATGCATGACCACCAGATCTCTCTCTCATATATGTACTTTGTTTATATATGTTCATGTATTTGCATGGGTACACTAACTTGACCATCACTGAAGCATCAAAGTTAATGAAGGACAATCTTGGTGTGCCACTAGTAAAAGCACAAGATGAGTTATGAATATACAACAATAGTGCAGTTAGACTTGTGTGGTTAAGGGATCAGTTTGCATATAAGTCGGTTGGGTTGTCTAACGAATATATCGATTGTGTTGTTAGAGCGTACCTGCTCTTCTTGTTAGGATGCACATTGTTTATTGATAAGATTGGCATTACTGTCCCTGTTGCATATCTAAATTTTTTGACAGAGATCTCTGATATTAGTTCATACGGATGGGGAGCGGGTGCACTTGCTCAACTCTATCGACAACTAGGGATAGCATCTCGTGAAAAGGCGAAGCAAATATGTGGTTATCTCACACTTTTAGAGGTTTGTGTAATGATACAAATTCGTGAATTTTTTCATGAATGATTGAGTAATGATACAAATTTTGATTTTTCTCCATAACTCACATCATCTTGTGCTATTTAGGTGTGGATCTACGAGCACCTCCCATTCTTGAGACCGGTGCCGGTACAAACAGTGAGCAAAACCCTCAATCGGATTGATGGAGATATCATCGTCATGTACCTAGATTGTAAAAGAATTCTGTAGATGTAATTCGGGAGATCTTGGACATGGCGACAGCTGAGCAAGTATTCCTTTAATGTGGTTTATGATTTATGGGTACTGATTATATGGTAATATGGTTGCTAATCACTGTGTGTAGTTTGATTTCGATCCCTACCACTCTGTACGTGATCGTAGACCGCTTGAGGAGTACAGCTTCTACAAGGGGTGTTTGTGTCTCCATCATTTTCTGAGCCATATATGCCAGATCGAGTACTACACCAGCTAGGACACGTTCAAACAATACCAAAACCACAAATCCGCCCTCTAGAAGTTGTCCGACGAACACGTGGCGCTAATAGCTATTGGGCTGATTATGAGAGTTCAGTTCAGTTGAGCAGCTGGAACAATGGGAGGATCAAGTCATTAGCACAACTATGAGTGGTTTGAGAGGATGAGTCACCCTATCGTACAGAGCCCCCAAAATAGAAAACTATCGCGGATGGCCCCCGATGTCGACGTTGATGTGGTAATATTTCACATGTTGAATATGCTATTTTACTAATATCATTAGAGACGTGGTATTGAATGCCCTCTGATTTTTGCTATAGCATACGACCGCTATTTGCCATTTAACTTTTCGACAACGCAAAGAATGGCTCGAGAGGTCATTCATGCTCTAACAGATGGTACACCTCTGGACGATGCAGCAACAACAGGTCGTAGGACGAACAAAGGGAGGAGTGGCCGACAATGATGCTTGTTTCCTTCAATGTTTTGAAATTTGAATGCATCATATTGTATGTTATGTGTTCACCAACAATTACAATCTATTAAAAGTTAAATGTATGTGATATTCTAGTGTTATCGAATGTATTGAGTAATTATAAATCTATGTGATATGTTTCAGGTTTTATGTATGTGAATGAATCACCTTCCGGATCAGGTTATTATAAAATGAGCTTAATTCCTACTATTATTGGTGAATTTTTGTGGTTTGGCATCTTTATGGGGTGTTAGTTTCATAGTCTTCAAAGATGAATAGCTAAATGAATATAATTATTGGTAATTCATAGTCTTCATCTTGCTTGGTGAAGTGTTTTATGCACAACCCAGAGATGAGAACCATCATGGGTTATAAGTTGGGTGGGTGATTATAGGACAGGAGGATGTTTATGTTGTAGAGGTCTGTGGAGCTGGACTTTAGTGGGACATTTTGGCACTCCAATTCGACAAAGATTTAGTCAATCGGATGTGTAAGTAGACGACAGACATTCTGTCGACCTGGAGAATTTTAACTATGGATTTTTGAAACTCCAAGTCGACAGACGTTTCGGCGATCCACCTTATTTCAGGTCGACTACAACATTGTCGAACTGGAGATCAAAAATGAAATGACAAATTACTAGTCAACCCGAGCCCTGATTATCGACTTCATTTCAGGCGACCTTCATTCGACAGACCTTTAGTCGGGCTTAAGTGTTAGAAGTCGATGGATAGTCTATCGACCTGGGGATTTATAATTATGATTTTTAAAACACCAGGTCGATAGACATTTCGTCGATCCCATTTATTTCAGGTCGACCACAGGACGGTCGAACTGGAGTACCAAAAATAACACCCTCAACTCAAACAACGTTGGCTTCCTAGTCAACCTGAGCTGGGTTTCTCAACTTCCAATCAGCCGAACTGCGTTCGACAGACCTATTGTCGATATATGGCATTGAAAGCCGACAGATAGTCTGTCGACCTAGGGATTTGTAATTGTCATTTTTGAATCCCCAGGTCTACAAACAGTTCGTCGATCCACTTTATTTCAGGTCAACCACAGGGCAGTCGAACTGGACTTACAAAAATCATTCAGCAACTCAAACAACACTGACTTCCTAGTCAACCCGAGGTGGGTTTCTCAACTTCCTATTAATCGAATTGCGTTCGACGGACCTATTGTCGATATAGTGCATTGAAAGTCGACGGATAGTCTGTCGACCTGGGGATTTATATTTGTGATTTTTGAAACACCAGGTCGACAGAAGGATCGTCGATCCACTTTATTTCAGGTCGACCACAGAGAAGTTGAAGTGGGGTACCAAAATGGATTCTTCAACTCGAAGAACGATGGCTTTGTAGTCAAGCCACTACCTGATATTTCTTGGCTACGTTGGACATTTAAATGTATGAAATGATAACACAACAAAAATTCATAATACATCAATTGTTAATTGTCTATGATCATTTACATCAACACTTTCCCGACATCATTTCATACTTTATATGCCCTGGACTATCAAAAGATATACATCACCACTGGACTACCTATTACACAGTCTATACAAAATGAGCTTCAAGACATTTTTATCACTAGTGTACTTCTCCTGTGACATTGTCTATACAAAATGATTCATAGTGTAAGACTTACAAAAAATACCAAAGCTTACACCAACAACCCATTATGTCTGCACCATATACACTAAATGAAACACATGATAGTGTCCTAATTGAGATTAATAACATCCACCACTGCTACATCAGTACCTGCAAGAGTCCTGAATCGATGCATCCTGTCTTCGTATGTCATTTACCCATGTACTCGCCGCATCAAGACAAAAATGATCAACATCTTCAAATAGGTACCAAATATGGCCTCCCTCTCATCTTGCATGGACCCCTCAACATCTTAAACAATAGGTACCAAATACTTCTGCCATTGTAATAACACATAGGCCATTAATACTTGTATTTTTTCAATGTACAAAAAATAAATAGTAGGAGATATAGCTCCAAACCTCAATGTCCATACTTCAAATGTTTGTGGCGTGTCTGGATATTGAATATATCAACATAAATCATGTAATTCCAAATCCTATAAATCATAAATAATTCAATGTCAATGATTAGTAAGTACATAAAATAAATTTAATGCCTATAACTGTAACCAACCATGAACAACAAACCCTACAACCACCTACCCCACCATGACCACAACACCACCACAAACCCACTAACAACAAGCATCACCACCACAATTGCAAATTCAATGAACATCACACACAAATGAAACACCCTCCAACACCATCCCAACTACCACAACCCTACACCCTAAAAATACAGTTATTTTGGAACCCACAAACCCTAAACAATCATCATCAGTGCTAGAACATCATTGGTAACCACATAAAATTAATAAAAACAGAGGATGAAGTATGGATACTCACCTAAGTGAAGGGTTTTGGATTAGGGCATCGATTTGCACAATAGAGAATCGCCGGAGAGTCAATGCAATGTCAATGGAAGGGTCGTCGGAGGATGAATAGGCTTCCGACCGGTGCCGTCGATGGTGGACGTCGCGGTCGACAGGTATGAAATGAACAGGGAGAGGAGGGTATGGGTTTGGGGTTTTTCTTGATTTGGTTGGTGGGAACAGGGGACCTTATTTTTGGGTTGGTGGGAAGAGGTGGTTGGTGTTTTTAGTGCCAAAAATTAAAAGTGCAATTTTTATTTTTTATTTTTTTTGGTTGGTGATAATAGGCAATTGGTATGTGGGGATAGACGGTCCCATAGAATATTCTAAGGAAATGAAAGAAAATCACATTTTCTAACACAAGCAAACTTCATCACTATAATTTAACATAATGACTCATCCAATATCAAGTAGAGGCAAATAAGACATATCTAAAGTTCAAGGTAAAGGCAAAACATCAAACAAATAAGAATTTCAAATTGAATGAATCTTAACTACATTCTCACAAGGAACAGGGTTCAATGACCAATACCGAACTCCCTAAAATGACTCAACTGATATAAATCCAACATGCACTCCAAAACTATATGTGTTCAAGCAATAGAAAAGGCAATCGACATAGAACTTTCCAACAAGTGAACAATTGATATCACATTAAAAGTTTACACTACAATATTAGCTAATATGTATATGCTAACATGCTTTTGGAGTATATAAAGATCAACAGTAAATAACATGCATATACACACTTTATTCGATCCAACATAGGCCTACTAGTAAGCTAGCATAAATGTGGACCACATGTCCAAATAACCTATGAATAAACCATGTATATACACACATTACACAATCCAACCTAGGCCTACTAGTAAGCTAGCATAAATGTCATATCATGGCTAAATATGATACAATCATACTAAACATTTACTAATATGAAGGCAACACTACAAAAGACTACATATGGCATGCCATACTCTATACTTTATGATATATAAGATACCACAACTAATGCTAACAAGTATATATCTAATATATCGATACAATCTTCTATCATGATTGAGTCTAACTAGGGTGCCCCACGAATACACAATGCACGACTATGTGCATCGAGCGTTCCCGAAAGGGTGGATCGAACCACTCACCAAAAATCCATTCATCGCGAGTTCCACCAACGAAAGCTGCAAAACACAACCAATGATGCTCAAATCAAACATGAAGCTTTCTAACACATATATATAAGCCTACTTCATGAAGACACCAACTTTTAATATTGCATACAACATGTAAATTAACTTATTGAAATAATCATGCAAAACTGTTGCATCTGCATCAAATACCCTTAGTTGTTTGATCTCCACAGCACCAAATATTTATCCAAAAATTTTAAAATAAATCATACACATTCCCTGATATGTTGGAATCAAATCCGTTAAATCATATACATTCCCTGATATGTTGGGATCATAATCCATGAAGACATCATATCCCGATTTAATCTCGAAATACTCAAAATAAATTATTTACAGAAACTGGTAAATTTCTGCGCTAATCTGGACAGACCATGAAAATCAAGCTATAACATACAACACAGATATCATAATGATACCAAATTTCATATATAACATCTAGACATATAGATGATTATATCACATGAACACATCAATCTCAAAATATGTTTCCAGATACTAGTTCTATAAGGATTTTAGGAAGTTATAAATCTGTCTTACAACAACACAAAACCCCCAACAACAAGAAAGGGGAAAAACACATACAACAAGACTTGTACATCCTTGCTGACCACCAAAAATAATAGATAGCAACACTCATCCTTCTTTGAAGCATTAACACAAACACCTACATGACACAAATGGGAGGTGAATATACCTTGGGAAGAAGAGAAGAGGGTTCACATAAGGGCTCTCACCATCACAATCACCATCACATGCTATCAGGCCTACACGCACCCTAGTGAGGCCAACACCAAATTTTCTCTTCCCTTGGCTTTTCTTCACCCAAACCCTCATGAATCAGCTATGACAGGCCTCAATTCACAACAACAGCAGCAGCATCAAAGAAAAGAGAGAGTTAAAACAGCCAAAAAAAAAAAACAGGGAATTCACCAAAATCTCTTCAATCTCTTCCTCTCATCCCCTTCTCCTCTTCTTCTCCTCTCACTCTCAGACTCACTCTACTGGACCCCCAACAATACCAGCAAAAACCCCCTTTTATTCCCCCAAAACAACACACATTTAGTGGGGTTGAAAGGACCAAACCATCCCTCACCAGAAATTTTGGACATGTTTCACTAAAACAGCCATAACTTTCACAATTTAGCTCCAAATTGCACAATTCAAAATCCGTTAGAAAATTAAGAAGATTATCTACAACTTTTGTGTTTATGCTAAGATCCAATAATACCTTCAACTATTCCAAAATCTAAGCTAAACATCAAACAGGGCTGCTGCTAAGCTTTACTCATCCCCAGGGTATGATTGAAAAAATACCCATAACTTTTTCTACATGAATCCAGATGATCTAATTCTACTTTTGTATGAAAGCTAACTCAAAATTAAATATCCCATGATAAAATCAAATTTAAACTACTTCATCTTGGGCATCAACAAAATTAAATCCAAATACTAATCGAACTACATAATTTCTAAAAACACGTCAGAATGCGACGAAAATTTATAGGTATGCCAATGTCAGTACCAGAAGAACAAATATGCAGTCAAATTTTAAAACTGAATGCCCAAACTATCAAAATAAATAAAACACGATATTTAACTTTTAAGAAGTGACACAGTCTTAACAAAATGTATGTATTATAATATATTATAAATGAGATTAACATGATGTAACTGGATTTTCATTGAATTTGATAGAAATGTAGGGGTAAAATAAAAAAATGATTGTGATTAAAGTGGTGTGAACGGACTGTAATGGGATATAATGAATTAACAAGGGCAAAAAGATCAAATAACAAGTTTTTATTTTGGGAGACTTTTATACAGTAATAATAATATATATAGATTATTGAGCTTTTGATATTTAAGTGTAACAAACAGGTTGCTTTCACTTCAACCTTTAGAAATTAATCAGCTAGCTTTTAGAAAACAAGGAAACATCTTGACATCAAAATAATATAAACATCATAAGATCTTTTATAACATCATAAAATAAATTTCAGTATACAATCATAAAATAAATGCTTTAAAAAATCATGAAATATACAATCTACTTCAGTATTTAATCAAATACATCCTATTCAAATGCTGCTGCTCTCCCCAATTCACCCATCCAAAAATCACACAAAATAACTAAATGTTGATCAAAAGTTTGTTGAATGACTGCATTTTCCATTATATATATAATAATAATAATAATAATAATAATAATGTCATTTATAACAATGAAGACTCAACCCATATCTCCTTATCCCCATATAAATTACAATACTGAAGTGAAATTTAAAAAGAAAAAAATAACACCCTGAGAAACACAAAAGAAGGGGATGTAAGGGAAACAAGAACAGCATCAGTAACAATATAGACTACATAATCGAAAAAAGAATAACTAACTCCGGTTACGAACTCGGAAAAAATAAGATTGCTTTCAAGCAATGGAAGACGACTCAAGCTCTTTGGGACGCCACATCGACTTCTGGACACAAAGCAAGCCCTCGTTGTCCTTCGAATACGTCATTCTTACCTCCCACTGAAGCGACCTCGCCATGTTTTCAAGCTCAGTTATGGTGGCCACCTTGTCGCGCACGATCAGCTTCCCTTCCGGTCTCAGAATCCGGTCCACCTCCGCCATCACAGACGTCAGCTTGCACCTGCAACCGGATCCGGTGAAACCAATGGAAAATGTTAAAGTCAGTCATTGATGCAGTCACTTTTGCAAAACCGAAATTTTGAAAATTTTATATATGTGCTTTTATGGAGAAAAAAAAAATGAAGTATGTATTCAAATGAAATGAATGCATACATTTTTTTCTTTTTCCGGTTGGAATATATACTGACAGTATAGATTTCAAATTGCAGAAAAGACCACTGTATTTGAGAAATTGTTCGGTAAACAAAGTTCAACAACAAAAACCCCAAAAGATTACAACACAAGCAGGCAGTGTGTTAGGTGACATGGCATCTAGAATGACTGCAGAAGTGTGTGTGTGTGTCAGCGCCCGAAACTAGTTGCTGTTTAATGTGACATTGTTTTGTAACTGAATTGGATCATGGGGTGAAGGCATTTGATACAAGGCATGTCGAACATCGCATCCTTGATTCATAAGTTTTGAGCACAAGTATTCGTAAAACTGTGACAGAATAGAGAATGCAAAGAAAAGGGTGATTCAAAAACATGATTTGAACTATTATTTTTAACATTCTATGATAACCTACCAAATCATTGGAAGCAGTACATGCTGTGTTAGCGAAATTCACATTTTGATTAATGCTTAACACAAAAGCTTACAGAACCACTCCATGATTTGATAAATTTCACTTTGTGCTTTTGTGAACTGCAATGAAAAGTATCCTAATATTTGCATCAAATTGTATGACTGGCAAGCAAATTAAATTAAATTGAGATTTGTTTTAAAACATCGTTCATATTAGGTGATAGGATTATTTTAGATGCCAAGTGATTAAAACGGTAAGATCTGGGACATAATCGATAATTCAGTTTTATGTAACCATCATCAGATTGAGAAAGAATGATAAGACACCTATCACTGATTACCTCTTTGAAAGCTTGGAGAAAAGGTGGTCCGCGTGAAGGAGGTCATATGTTCGAGGATAGGTGTTAAATGACTCACACCAATCATGATAAATTCCAAAAAGACCACGCTCATAGATGATTGGAAGGGTGTCTGGTGCATCGACCGAGACCACATTCATCACCCAAACTTTTAAGTCCTTTAAGGCTGCAGCGAAACTGCAGAAAGCACATCCATAGATTAGAATGACAAAATAAAGAACTAGATAGTAACCAAAAAAACATAATGTTTGGGGGAAAAAATTTAAACACGGTGCATGTAAGAAATCTGGAGAAAAGAGCATACAGTCAATGTAGTAGTACAACGAAAATGCAGATATTCAACTGTTATGGGAGGAGATTTTTGTGCAGGAGTAATCATGAAACTAGTAGTTCAGTAAAAAAGAAACTCATAAGCTCCCATTTGTTTTGCAAATAAGCATGTGGGTAAGGGAAGAATAGGCTTAATCCAAAAAAAATTGTTTGTTTAGCAAAGATAAACAATAATAGTTATGCCTCGATAAATTATAATAAACCCTGATAACAATGCATGGGGAGCAGGTATAATTTATTCCTGATTATCCATCTGAAAGTATTTTGATAAGACAAATGCAAAAGATAAAAAAAATTAACCTGAACTGCGAAAGAAATGCCAGCCGAACCAAAAATTATTCAATTCCCCCCTACCCCCTATAACTATTATATGCCTGGATAAGCTGTCCATGAACCAAACGGGCCAGTAAGAGGAGGTGACAATGAAATTGTATAGTTAATGTACCAGCTTCCTCTTTTTATGATCTAAATTTGCATTAACCAAATACTAGGATATTTTACTCTGTCTCAAGCAGGAAATAGTTTCAGGGTTAATTTTAGTGAGCCAAAAAATAAAGATATATCCAGAAAGAGAAGAACCATTTACAATTCCCAGTTTATACATTAAACCAATAATTTAAACTTCAATGTAAACTAGAAAATTCTAAAATTAAAATAAATAAAAATCTTCAGCTTACCCTCCATAAACAGCTCGCATGTCCATGACATTTCTGACAGTAGACCAGTTGATACCCATGCCATTCAAATACGACTTGCTTACGACATGTTTCCAGTGCTCATAATCTTCCATGAAGTCCTGTGGGGCAGCTTTACCATAAACCCCAACCTGTGAACTATTCAGCCAATATGGTGCTTTGTCCAATCTTTCTGGCCACTGTTCTGGCCATCTCGATCCACGTTCTGATGCTCCCATAGGCAACTTATGCATGCATGCCTGCAAGGGAACATTCCTACACACAAGCAGGTAAATTCACCACCCTTTATCACCATTCGGAAGTCAGGAATAATTTGGCAATGATAAATGTTGACACTACAGTTTTATTCAGGTTAAATTTGGGAAATATTCGGAAAAAATTCAGAAAAAAATTAAAACAATTTATGAAAAAAATACTTATGACTGCAAAAAATCACCAATAATAAATCAAATTCCTGATTCTTCATGATGTCATAACATCAAAACATTACAATACTTCTGAATTACAGTTATAATATTTGAATTTAAGGAAAATCATCAAAACCCGACAATAAAAACTAGCATAGCAAAGTCACCACCAAATTATTACAATCTAAGTGAAATGTATTAACTAAAGAAATAAAATATTATGAGATCATAAAGTAATTACCAGGCGGCATTTGCATCATCAGATGATTGGCAGAGAGGAGGCTCATTCTGTTTTCTCTTCTCGTAGCATTCATTAGACATTGGCTTCTTGAATATTGCAGCACCCACTTGGTTCACCGCATCCCTTTTTATGGTAACCAGATCCCAGCACATCGATTTTGTCAATGCCTTCATGGCTGCCATCAGAACCAACACATGAATCAATGCTGAGAAAATCAAAGCAAGTTCACCTCCCTCACCTGCTCACTATTTTTGGCATGTTTGAACAAGGAATATTTTATAATGATTATATTCCGTATTTCATTTCCGGACCAATAACTGTTCTGCGGCTTAAAAAGGCATCCCAATAAGAGTAAGTTCACATAACTAAAAACATGGTAGCTTAGGACTTAGGAGAAACTTGTATACTTGTCAAAAAGAAAAGTCGGAGAATCTTTTAAAGGGCATCAAAAAGTTCTTCATTGCTTCTACTTAAGCTAAACTGTAATTCATAGATGGACTTCCCAGTATGAACATAGCACTTTTATTCATATTATTGGTAAAAATAGTGTTAAAATTCAATTTCGGGGATTGCTTCTAGTTACCTGACACAATTTAGCCTAATCTACTCAGCAAAATAAGCCGATATAGATCACCATGTTCAAATTGATACTGGCTCACTAATTAGTAATTAGGTTTATTTCTTCCCTTCCCATACATAATAACGTTTCCAACCTTCCCAGATTCCGACGTCTTCTGGCAGCTTTTGGTAAACAGGAGTAGCAGACCACACGAAATAACCACCAGGACGCAACAAGCGATTCAACTCTAACAGAAGAGTACCACCTGTATTTTTCATCAACAAACAGATCATTTTGTTGACTGTTCTAGCATGAAAGCTACTTATCATACTTTCAAACAACAAGCGAACAATACCTTCGATGTGCCAGGGGACCCTGCATCGTGCACAGTGAACAACATCAAAAACCCTGCCGGGGAATGGGAGTCTCTTGGTGCCCATCACAGCTGATACAGCGGGAATCCCCCTCTCAAGCGCAAACTGAACTTGAGCTTCATGTTCATCCTTCGGAGCAAATGACATTGTAAGAACATCTCTCTCGAAGAGGTAACCACCCAAGCTGGCCACTCCACAGCCAACATCCAATATCACACGGCTTCTCTTTCCCCATGATATGTCGGGCACAGACTGTATCGACAATTTAACTTATATTATGCATCTTCCAGTGAAAATTTCAACCACTACGTGACACGCATTTGTTTAAGCATACTACTTGGGAGGACCAAAAAAATTAAAACAATCCAAGATGTTACACCATGAGATATGGATAGCTTATGAGACCGACTAGATGATGTACTTTATCAAAGCATGAGCCATTAAACAAGGCTAAAAGCCTTTTTGGAACCAATTCTCAAAATAGCATTTTTCATAAAAGCTGCTCTCAACCATCTTTTTCATAAAGTTGTTTGGTTAATTTTCACACATAAAAACTAAAATCTAAAACCTAAAACCAAAAACCAAAGTAAAAAAAAAAACAATTGGGACCTATATCTGAAAATTGATTTTGCAGAAGCATAATCAATTTGACAATATGTTCCAAATGACACCCAAGTCTGAGTGATAAAATTCATCAAGAGAATCAACTTGTTATCAAGAAAATCTTCAAAAAAATAAAACTGACAACAAAGCAGACCATCATAGTGAACAACCTCTAGTCTTCAGCATAAAAAAGTGATGGGTCGCATATACCATGTGTAAGAAACTCACATCCTGAATGAAATCAATGTAGTGCAGAGCACCATGTTTGAACTGAGTGCCACCACCAGGGAAAGTGAGGTACTCTCCAGTGACTTTCACCCAATTCTGGTGTCCTTTAACCTCTGCAAGCTTGACATGCGGGACATTGAAGTACCATATCTGCGACGGTGCACACAAAGTAAGCAAACGCATAGTTCGAAAAAAAAACAATTCGACATCCAAATTCACATGAAATACCTTATCCCTGCTTTTTGGCCAATCAATCCGCCGCCTATATCCCTCAGGAAGAGGAACAAGGCAAGTCGGACCCTCCTCCGGGCAATGCCTCTCCCGGTGCTCATAATGCTTTGTGCTATGGAGCTTCTTGATGGCCGCCACGTTGTCGAGGCAAGGTATGTAATCTGGTCCAGCGATGACATTACACAACTTCCAGTTGTACACATTGTTATTGGTCTGGCCACCGGAAGACGCAGCCTGAACTTCCTTCTCCTTCTTGGACTCAGCAGACTGGGTCGAAAAAGAACCGTTCTGCATGGTCGTCTCCTTAAGAATCTCCGACTGGGCACCATCCGGAAACACCTCATTCTTACTCTCTCCCGAATTATCTTCAGTGTTCTTCTCCTCCACCTTCTCCTCGATCTGACCTTCCTTCTTCTCCTCCTGAACTCCTCCCTCCGACTCCGTGTTCTTCTTCTCTTCTTCAGATTGCTCTTGCTGTTGCTCAGTATTCGTGGTCTCAGCATCCTTGGCATCACCATTAGTATCCCCATTTGTTTCTCCGCCTTCATCTTTCTTTTCTTCACTGTTCTCACTCTCCGGTTCACTCTTCGTCTCTTGATTCTCCTTGATGGGGTTGGGGTTAGTCTCTTCTCTCACTTCCTCATCCGGATTCTGTGTTTGGAAGCCTTTCTTGTCCGTCTCATCAGTAGGCGCATCAGAGTCCCCATTGGTGGTGTCAGTGACATCTCCTGAACTGTCCTCAAAAGGCCGGGAATTGGTCTCGGTGATTTGCTCCTTCTGTTCCGGCCTGTCCTCCGAAGGAGACATATCGATTGGCACCACCGCAGACGATGTCATCATCCACACACCGACCAAACACAGCGCAACAAACACGACAAGCGTTACTGTCGAACAGTACGACGAAGACGACGATCTCCGATTATCCATTCTTGGATTCTTCCCGAATGCCATCTCTTCTACATATACTCACCACCCAATTCTACAACACAACATGAAAATGAATATCAACTATCGCAAAATGTGGATCTAAATTGAAAAGCAAGTCTCATGAGCATTCAAAACGAAGATCTTCTCACAGGACAACATTCAAACAGCTAACCTACAACAGATCTGTAATAGAAGCTAAGTAGATCCACCCAAAACACACCAACCCATGCAATTTAAACATCAAATCCATCGAAAATCAAACAAACCCACAAAGATTTCCAGCTCAGGAAACACAAACCATGAAAACCTGACACGATCTAACAACAAATGAAGATGAACCCACTCAAAAAGACATAATTTTTAGTGTACCCAAATGAATAAAAACCAGATCCGCATAAAAAAAAACAAACACCCACATAAAATCAACACCACCCAAACACATACACAGAGAGAGAAAGAAAAAGAAAACATACCACCCGTTGAAGCTCGACTCCTCTCTCTCTCTGTCAAAGATTGGAAGAAAAAGAAGTGTTTTTGAAAAGGTGGTTGAGATCGGATCGAATGAATATCATTGGATACACTCTCACGAGCCTCTACTTATATATATTATTATATATAATAACAATATCAAATACGCATTAATGAAACGCCGCGTAGTATTAAATAAAGATTGAATCTTTTTAAATTGGGTTTTTCGTTTTTGGAGAAAAAAATGGACGGCGAGGAAGAGAAGGGGAGGGATGAACGGACGGCCAGAGAAAGTCCGGAATTTTAGGTTGTTAGGACACTTTGCATAACATGAGTATGAGTTTCTTATAATTATACCCCTGTTATATTCGGTAATTTCAAACTATCCCTGCAAAAACCATCATTGTAAAAATACACCTGAAGATACTATTGGAAGCAATTTTTTCCCATCTATTTTATATAAACAAACCCTTTAAAAAAATTTGAATCAAAGATGTTCTCAAAGATTTCTCTTATACTAAGAATATTAGTAGTTATGTTTGTTCCGAAGTGGAAAGAATTCAAGCAGCTTAAGTTGTCCATCGATGCCCTTGCGGTCATCTTCAGTGAGTTGTAGTTAAATGTTACTGTTAAAACCTTATTTTTACCATTAAAAATAACTAAAATTTCTATATTCCCTCCTCTCAACATCCAAGGCTTTATATTTTATAGTTTAAATTTCTTATGTCTGAATCTCATTTGAAATCCATTTTCAGAATCCACTCTCATTTGAAGCTATTTTTCAGTATCTGAATCCTTTAAAAAAGATGTGCAGTTCATCTCACGCATCCTCTCAAATAGGTGAGAATATGTTATTCAAGATAAGAGTAAAACAATAAATGCATGTATCAGGGCTAATGGCCTGTTATGAACTTTTTAGGGGGATTTTTGCAATGATGATTTTTTAGGGGTAATTTAATAAAAACAAAATATAGAAGGGTATATTTGCAAAAAAACCCTGTAAGTTCGGTGGATCTGAAAGACAGGTGAGGACACACAACCGACAAAAAAGAACAGCTTATAATAAGATTTTGGATTTTTAATTACACCGACAGTATGATTGGGACCTACTAAGTAGGGTTCACCTGTATTCCTTCAGTATAAGTGTCATTGTCATGGTTGAAAATACTGTGGAAAAAGAGTGAATAAATCAATGCTCAATGTTTGGTTCCAGCATAGGCCCGAAATAAATTAAAATAAGTTGGAATAACTTCATTTATGGATGTTTGGATGACTAGAATGAATGAGAATTTTATGTTAAAATTAAATAGTATAAAGTGGTATATGAATTTCATCCACCCATATTCAAATAAAAAGAATATGTGGATTTACTGTCAAATCAACTGTTATCATTTTTTAATATTTTATAAATCTTTATACACACATTATTCACATTTTTATAAACAACAAAAACTTTATTATTACGTTTTTCAATAAGAATATAATTTAAAACACAATCAAACAAAATTATTTTATCCTTATTTGTACTAAAATAGTCATAAATCTCATAATAATTTAATTCTCGAACCAAATGGGGTTCAAAATATCATGGAAAAAGAGTGAATAAATCTAAAAAGTTTTAGTAGAGGAATAGGGGAGAAATAAACCTAAAAAGTTGTTTGGTTAGAAAGAATAAATATGTATAGCTATACAAAATGGGTAGGAATAAACTGATATTTGTATTTTGGATTCTTTTTTAATTATGTTATTCCACTCAATCATTTCACTGGTATAAAGGGATCTCACTATCAAATTAAATGTCATCACCTCTTATAAATAAGAGGACTTACATGTCAAATCATTTTTTCGTATTTTATAAATTTTTATTCACACTTTATTCATATGATCAACAAACAATAAATTTTTTATCATTATGGTTTCCAATGAGAATAACTAAAAACACAACCAAACAAGATGAGAATAAATTGGTATTGGTATTTTAGGTTTTCTTTATAATTGTGTTATTCTATCCATTCTTTTCACTTTTTATAATTCTTTATTCACATCTCATTCATTTTTTTTATCAATAACTTATCCATATAAATTATACAACAAAAACTTTATTATTACTTTGAGTGTTGTTATATAGTTTTTTTCTTGCCCCAATTTTAGTCTCATGTTAATAGAAAATCACCAAATTATTTTTTTATCAATAACTTATCCATATAAATTATACAACAAAAACCTTATTATTACTTTGAGTGTTGTTACATAGTTTTTTTCTTGCCCCAATTTTAGTCTCATGTTAATAGAAAATCATCAAAGTATGTACTCACATTAGAGATGTATGTTTTGATAAAAAAAATTATATTTCCTATAAATGCATTCATGCAATTCATTTGAGTATATATTTCATGTTTTTATAAAAATGTGTATTTCATTAAATGATATATAATATTTAAAAAAAATTTAAAACACGTGTAGACTGGAATTAAGGCACATCATGATTTTTTTTCTTTGAAAAAATGAAAAAATTATAATTTTTATAGTGTGATAGTGCATTATGCAATGCGCTACCAATACATTTTCTGAACTTTAGACGGAGCTACAAAATAAATTGATTGTATCAATGCTTTTAAACATATGATTATTTAAGGGGTACATGCCATAAAAAAAATACAAGTGATAAATCATGTCTGCAATTCTTACAAAATACTATAATCTACATTTATATGCTTCCATTATTCTAATACAACAAAATGATTATGATAACAAACTGATCTGATTTCATTTTTAAATTGGAGTTTTAAACAAGATTTGTAGATCCTTGGCTGACCATTTTTTGACTTTACAGACAAGCGCGAGTCTATCGGATCTACGGTGCAAATTAAATATTCTTCAAAATGGGCAATATTTTCTATTTGCTCCATGGGAACTTAGGATCTTGCAATTACATCCTCCAAGACCTTGAAGAGTGTTTTTTTTAAGGGTGAATTGTCCAGATGCCCCTTGACCAGGGGTTTAATTTTTTTTTGTCCCTGGACTTTTTTTTATTTTTTATTTACCCCTAAAATCTGGTCCTATTTTTTTTTTTACCTCTGACCAGTTACATAAATATTACATTTATGTAATTGATTGTTAAATATATATAATTGGTTATTATATTTCTGTAATTTATATGTGATACACGAACTATCCCTTACAGACAGTTACATAAATATAGAAATATAATGTGATACATACAGAAATTATACAAATAATTATAGATATTTAATAGTTGTTTACAAAAATATTAAAATACACAAATATGTTTAACAATAATGATTTTTGGGCCCCAATTCATAGGCCCCATCTAAAGCCCCATGAGGTGGCAAAGATGAAATATCTAAATTACCCTTCATTTTCAAATTGTATTTTCATATTGTAACCGATCCCACAATTAATGGCCCACAATCAATGGGAGGTGGTTATGATATGCTTTTCTTTCTTTTTTGAAATAAACAATTCAATTTAAAGAAACAAACAAAAAACCCTTACGATCTGTTTCGTCTATACATATTATTTTTTCCATGATCTGTTGTTTCTTCTCTTTTTTTCGAAAACAATCATATCAATCGAAAGAGATTGTGATCACGAAACACATATTGATTCATCAATTTTACAAATATAGAAAATTCAATCCGATTGCAGTTTTTGCGAGGATTTCGATTTTGATTTCGATTGCAACTTTTTTTATCTTGTGTTCGGTTCGTGGAGCAAACATTGGCGATCCATTCAGGTATCTTGAATCTATATCTGTTAATTCAAATCCAGATAAAACTGTATTCAGCCCATTTTTTGAAGGTATTTGTTAATTCAAATCCAGATACACATGTATCTAAATTTGAATCCTAACTCATTCTTTAAAGGTATTTGTTAATTCAAATCCAGATACACCTGTATCGGAATTTGAATCCCAGCCCATTCTTTGAAGGTAATTATTAATTCAAATCCAGATACACCTGTATTTGAATTTGAATCATAGCCCATTCTTTGAAGGTATTTGTTAATTCAAATCCAGATACACCTGTATCTAAATTTGAATCCTAGCCCATTCTTTGAAGGTATTTGTTAATTCAAATCCAGATACACCTGTATCTAAATTTGAATCCTAGCCCATTCTTTGAAGGTATTTGTTAATTCAAAACCAGATACACCTGTATCTGAATTTGAATCCCACCCATTCTCCGAGGTATTTGTTAATTCAAATCTAGAGACATGTATCTGAATTTGAATTCCAACTCATTTTTTGAAGTATTTATTCATTCAAATCCAGATATAGTTGTATCTGAATTTGAATTCCAGCCCATTTTTTTGAAGGTATTTGTTAATTCAAATCTTGTATTTAAATTTGAATTCCAATTCTATTTTTATGGGAAGAAATCTGTCATTTTTCATTTATATGGTTTCACCCAAATCAAAACCCTAAAATTCAAAGTTTTTAGAAATATGTTAGGTCAGAGAGAGGATTTCATGGTGCCACCTTTTGTGGGATTCAGTTATGAGGTTTAATTTAAATATTAGTTAGTTAGAATTTATTTTTAAAATTATAAGAAGGGTAGTCTTATCATTATCATTTTGGTAGTTAGAAAAAGTCAAATAGGAACCAATAGGAGAGTGCCACCTATTGGGGCTCGCAAATGGGGCTTAATTTATGGGGTCTAGGTAGCAACACCCAATGTTTAAACACAAAATGGTCATATATACATTTTCAATGTCATTACAATATCATCTGTAAGTGCATTCAATGTACGCAAAATTATTATAGATACAATTATAAAGTTTCATTAAAATAGATACATCAATTGTTTGAATTATGATGTTTTCTTCATATTTTAATGATCAGTTGTAGTCTCCCCCTTAATCATCTTCATTTCCTATTGGATGAAATGAAACCACTGAAATATCATTGAACTAGAAATTCAATGTATTTCATAACGAAAAATGAGTTTTCCAAGCAACATAAAAAATACAACAAACAGTCAAACACCTAAATAAATTTATGAACAATTGAAATATTTTAATAGAATTACTTCTTGATCCATGTACTAAACAATTATAGAAACTAACATTTATATAACAACTACAACAAAAACTATAAATGTAATACCCAACGACATAATCTATCATTTATAGATAATTACAAATAACAGAAATGTAATAACCAATTACATATATTTAAAAATCAATTATAAAAATGTAATATTAATATACGGATGAGAATCGTGCACTGGTCATGTGCTAAAAAAATAAATAGGACCAGATTTCAGGGATAAATAAAAAATAAAAAAAATTCGGGGGCAAAAAAAAGTTGAACCCCTGATCAAGGGGCATCTGGACAATTCCCCTTTTTTAATCCCTGGAGAACTACTCTAACTGTTTTTTTTTTACAAAGTTAACATCATGTGCGAAATGTCATAAATACCCCTATCCTTAATTATTTTTGGAGACTCGTAATCATCATTACTATTGTTTAATGACATTCATTGGGCAGTGAAATTGTACTGACTTTTCTTTTTGCATTGTGTAAAAGAGTAGTTTTTTTTAATGGCAGTATAGATTTTTTAAAGACATCATTTACAAATAAATAAATGCATTAAACATTCACATAAGTGGTTAGGAATGATAGAGTGAAACAACACCCTTTTCCTTCACCTTCTCATTTTCATAATAATGGATGAGCTAAACTCACATGTGTTTTGTTTGTAGCATATTCCTAACAAAGCTGACAGAAAAATTATCATTTGTTCTTTTTTAATATATAAGGTAGACATTCTATCTTAATTTTATTTTTATTAAAATTATCATCTGTTAACAAAAACAATTTACATAGGCAAAGAGTAAAAAAAAGTTAAATTGGATATTCTTATTCTCGAGTGTCATGTGGAATACACAAAGCTCCGCAATTCATAAATGAAATCATTAAAAAAAGATCAAGACAATATATATTTATATAAAAAATTTTAGTTTTATGTTTGATGTAATAATTTTATATACCAAACAATGATTAACGTGATAATAATGTCCAAAATTACATTAACAAAACTTCAATTTTTTTTGTTTTGGTAAAGTTTTGAATTTTTTTGTAGTAATATAAAATTTTGATTAACGATTAAAAAAAATCCAAAAATATATATGCACTATTTAGATTGAGGTTTTTATTCTTCAAATGATCAGAATATATTTTATGTATAAAAACAAATTTATATAATGTAAAATATAAACATCATAATATATATCATCAATAACAAGAAAAAAAATACAAAATTTGGACCAGACTACAATCAACCATTAGGTCTGCCTTTGATATACGGGTTGCAGAGGGAAAAAGTTTTTTTCATTTTCTACGTATCTTTCTTTTTTTTTCTTTCTAAGTATCTTTCTTCCTGTTCTATTTTTATATATTAGAATTTTTTTAATATCCAGTATTCTGTTCTAAATAATGAACACAGAGATTATTAGAGGCCTTAAATAAAAAATGATGCATGTGCAATGCCCAATTAAGAAATTTGTCAATTTACAATTGAAACCATTAGGGATAAGACAAACTGTATCTTTGACCAAGTCAAAAAAAAGTTGGTTAATGACCCACATGATCCACTTATGGGCTTCACGTGGAACAATTTGAACAATTCACTAAAAAGGAAAAATGACAGATTAAACGTCATTGGTTCAACCGTCAGGTTATGTGAAATTAAACCGCGATGTTATCATGATGTAATAAGTGTATTAATTGTTTTTTAATATTTAAAAATTACAAAAAATATGAAGCATTCTTGAAAATTTCATAGTTATCGTGTCTTTATACTTTTTCAAGTCTTTATATAACAGCAATATAGCATAAAAAGTATGACGGTATTAAAGTTTCAATGTGAATAAAATTTATATTAATCATAAGTTTAAAATATTTTTATAGGACATTCAAGTGAAATATAAACTCATTTTTCTAGGATGATGTATCTAGTGTGAAAACTCTAATAATATTTTTACTCTTTGAAATGCAATTAGGTAAATCTCAAATCCTAAATATTTTGTTAAATTTTGATGATGAATTAATTAAGTTTAATCTTTTAAATTCTAACCAATTAAAATTTAGGAATTCTCTTTTTAATATATTTTTTGGTAAGTTATTCTTTTTAACATGTAGTTTACACATCTTAGAAAAATCTACTTGTTAATCTAACTTGATACCAGTTTTCAAAATCCGACGGTTCAACCGGCAGGTTGAACGGTTTTTCAATTCTGGACCGGTTTTTAGAGTGACTGGGTTGAATCCGGGTCAAGATTTTTTTTTCTTTTTATTTGGAAGAAAATAAAAGAGTTCTTTAAGTTATTGTTGTGTGTCCAAGTTAGAACCACAGTAGTGTCAACACAGAAAGATCTGATGTTCACTTCACCTTCGTCTCTAATGACTGCACAAATGACCAAGTGTAACATTTTTCGAGTGAACAAGCTTCAGTTATTTTGATCAATATTTTTCAGGAAAAAATCCAT
The DNA here is from genome assembly GCA_030737845.1 of Acorus calamus. Lineage (NCBI taxonomy): Eukaryota > Viridiplantae > Streptophyta > Magnoliopsida > Acorales > Acoraceae > Acorus > Acorus calamus. The sequence continues at coordinate 18,440,323 of CM060865.1, read as the reverse complement.
GACCCCTTGTAAACTGTTCCAAATCCATATAATCACATGACTTTTCCTGAAGTCCATATAACTCCCTAAAAATATCTATGCAAATCCAAATATCCATCTGAGTTAAATTTCATTGACAAATGATGAATATTCTTAATTATTTCTGATTGAAAACTAAGTATGCTGGTAAACGAACCAAGCCGCTCGGGCTCGGCTCGGCTCGGTTTGAGCTCGTTCAGGCTCGTTCGTTTAGATAAATGAGCGAGCTTGAACAAATTTTAAAGCTCGGTTAGGCTCGGGACCTGAATCGAGCTTCATTTTATGTTCAAATTCGACTTGTTTATGTTATTAAAACTTAGTTGAAGCTTAACTAAACTCATTTATAAAATCAGAATATTAAATTAATACAAATTATGCTCGTTTAAGCTTATGAACTTGGCTCTTTTAGGCTAAAATTTTGTTTTCAATTCCTAAAAACCCTAAAATTGAAGAAGAACGCAAAGCTCGTTGAGGCTCGTGAGCTCGGCTCAGCTCAGCTCAGCTCGGCTTGACTCGTTTATAAATGAGCCGAGCTTGAACATGTCAAAGCTCGGCTCGTTTACCACCCCTAAGTATGCCAAACACCCCTACAATATGTTAAAAATGTAATGATTTTATTTTTTCAGATAAGATTTATAATTTTATAATTTTTTCAGAGGAGTAAAATCATTATTTATTTAGGGCTTTCCACATTTTTTAACACATTGTAGGCGAATTTTTAATATACTGGGTTTTCACCAGGGTTCACCAAACGGAATATTCACAAATATTTTTCATCTGTCAATGAAAATTTAAGTCAGGAGGCCATTTGAATTTACACAGGTATTTTCAGGGAGTTATATGAACTTTAAGAAAAATCAGAGAATTATATGGATTTTAACAGGGGGTTATTTGATTTTTTCTCTTTTTTTTTATGTATTAACATAAAAAGAACAGATTGGTTACAGATACATTAAAAAGTGTAACAATAGATTGGTCACAAATACAACAGCAAGTATTATCAATAACCACTCAATATGCAAAACTATATAATAAACCAAGAACATTAATGTCTCACACAATGAATAAATGGAAACTCCATAGTAGCAACACAAACCTGACTGTGAAGAAGATAGACCATATAGTTGCAATCATCCATACATATACAACAAAAGATAGAATCTCCCTCTTATTCATTAACAGAATCACCAAGCTCTTTCAATCACCCAACGAAATCTACAACAACCTATAAAAGGACTTACCGCGTTCTCTGGCTGCTAGGTTTGGCTGAAGAAGAAGACTTAGCTTTCGCAAAATCAACCAGATCCTTGAACAGGGAATCCTCAGGCTTGGCTTGGCTTGCTGAAGGTGGCGTATGGTTGTTCTGATTGAGAGAGAGGTTTTGCGTTTGTCCAACTAAACTGTCGTACGAGCTCCCCGTCCCACCAACTTTAGTACTTGCACCTGCTTGTTGTTGGTGCTCAAAATACTGTTGTCTCTGATTATACTTTGATGGTGGTGGGGGGAGTGAGCCGGGCGGTGGGGCAGCTCGTGGGAGGAGATTTTCGGTGTCTGTGGTTTGGAAAGGTTCGTCGTAGATGGGCTTCGGAGCAAACACAGATGGTGGATTGGAACTGTTTCCGTTCAATGGGGGAGATGAAATGGTGACTGGGGGTATAGAGGGTGGGCTGAAATGGGAATGGGAATTGTGTGCATCTGAAACTGGACTCGGCGTTTGAGGTTCAGATGGTTTTGTGGATTTATAGACATCACCGCTGAGATAGTCAATGGGGGGCACGTCACCATAGGTTGGTTTATTTGATGGTGGTGGGGGAGGAATTACAGGAGCTTTCCTTGCCTGACCGAGTGTGTTATCTCTTGAAGATCTGGAGAACAAACAAGTTCATATTTTTTTTTTTACTTAGCTTCAACATTTATAGTAGTATACAAAGCCCACACTTGATTTTCCAATGTTGAATATTATTTAACCTAGCGCATAAATGTAAAAAGAAAAAATTGTGAAAATATTGGGTGTGTTTTGCACAATCTTACATGGAAAATGAGGAAAGTAAAGTAATTTGGGTCCTAGGGAAATTGATGAAAAAGTAATCATTTTCTCTTTGACCAGTTGTTTTGTTTGTGCATGAGATGGAAAGTGACAAAATAAAAATTGTTGTTAGTGACTGATGGAAAGTGAGGGAAATTAAAAGCATTCCCTCACTTTTGTCCTCTGAGAAGGGAAGGAAATTCTCTCTTCTAATAAGACGAGAGACGGGAGAGAATGAATGACAGTTTTTTCTTTCCCTTGGTTGGCACAAACCACCAGTTTTGTGAGTGGTAAAAGGGAAAAATTTATCTTTTACTCACTTTCTGTCATTTTCCTACATGCACAAAGACATCCGGAGGACAAAGACTGTTTTTCTAAGGATATTCATGACATTGTCGTGCACACAATTATACTTGGAAACATTTCTTAATCACATATATGGAAATAGCCTATTCTTTAGGGATGGTTGCAAACATTGATGTGAGTTTTTTTTAACATGTCTTATTCAATCTAAATTTCAAAAAAAAAAATCCAATTCAATGATCACCTAATGGCCCAAATTATCAGTGGATGAACTTTGGATGTTCATATTTAAATACCACCAAAGCTACACATATAAATACCATCTTATGTAGATCCTACCGTCTATTGTTCGCAGACATCATGTTGTCCTTGTGTTCTTTTCTTTCCATGATCAAGTATGCAGTTGACTATATAGTTTTTTTCTATAATGGAAAACATAGCAGAAACCTTTGGATGAATTACCTGTGAGCAAGTGGGGAAAAATCATCCTCCGATTCTTCCTCATCAAAGGTAGGATTAACAGGAGGAAAGAAAGGTGCTTCTGTTGCTTCAACTGTAGGGGTCCCTTTCCCTTCCAGAATCTCACCATGACGTTGAAGAACACGCTGCAATTCATCATTCAACAGAAGACCTTGACGTAGAAGTTCCTCATCTCTGTTGAGTTAGTACAGATTTTCAGCTTCAAATGATTCAACCTGAAGAAAAATTACTATAGAAATTGAAAAGGATGTATACCCAGTGTTGCTAACTAGATTCATAACACGGGTCTGGTATGACCGGCACTGCTCAACAAGATCCACAATCACTTCTTGCTTCACACCCTGCTTGGTAAGTAGCACAATCAGAACCATGAAAAAATATGCCTTTCAGCTCTGAAAAATGTGTAAATATTGCAATGTTTTTATGTGCAGCTTCAAACATTATAAGGTTATTTGCATAAACACCCCAAACTCTATTTTGTCAACACACACCCGTTGGAACCATATTCCCGGCAATACCCCTCAAAGGGCCTAAGATATGCACAAATGCCCTTTTGTCACAACAAAAATATATTTTAAGTTGTGCACGGATACCCCTCACAAGGGCTTTTGTGCATAACTTAAATCCTTTTGAGCAGTATTGCTAGGAGTAGGGTTTCAACGGAGATATTTTTACTGTTTGACAAAATATGGTTTTTAGGGGTATTTTGCAAATACATCAACATAATAACTTTCAAAAATGTCATCACCCAGGGCAGTCTCCACATACAACAGGATGCTGGGAGGGGGGAAAGTTTGCACAAAGTAACCGCTATGACGCTATCACAACTCAAACACAGGATTTGTCCTATTAAGCCAAGTACTTTACCAATGCTCCAAGCAATAACTCCTAAACATAATACATATAACATAAAAATATTTAAACGTCCACACAGAAGAGAGTTACCTCGGAATTACGAGGATCCAAGGCATTGAGCATCTCCATCAACACATCTACTATCCCCCGTGCATTTTGAACATCAGCTAAGCTGCATATTTGCAAAAATATATTCATTCCAGATGATATTACCAAATAAATAAATTACAATCACATAATAAAATTAATAAGTTAATCTTGAGGAACTACGAATATGTCAAAATTGGTACTACAAGCACCTTGCTCAACAATTCTGCATTCTAAAAACATTGATGCAGAAGGGAAACACAAGGCCAAGAAGAAATTTACACCATTTGTGTGTGTGTGTGCGAGAGAGAGAGAGAGAGAGAGCCTTTAATAAACCATAAATAGTTCCAGCTACCATTTTTTGGGCAAATCACTTCAGCACTTCAGAGAGTTGTAACAAAAAAAAAAAGAGTCAACAAGTGGACCCTTTTATATTCAAAACCACAAAAAAAAAATTTAGTAGATGTCAATTCGAAGGATTCTAGCAAGAGTTCAAACTTGTAGAATATGTTTTTAAAAAAAAACACCAAACAAAAGTAACAAAAGGAGAAAAAAATGGTGCAACAAAGTGAATACCTGAAATCAGAAACATCAGATTGGAGAGAGGCTTCAATGGCACCAGCATCATATGCAGGAAGACTATGTGCTACAGGCTGGGTCTGGGGGGGAGTAAACAACGGTACAGCATTCTCAAAGCGGGGTGGATATTCTACACCTGCTAACTGCCGAATGGTAAATGAAAAGTTCAATAAATGCAGACAACTGAATACTTGTAGTAAGGAAAGCCACAAACATATTCAACAATTATCCTACTTGAGAACTTTGATAAAATATAAATTTAATGGAAATGTGCAGCATATACTGTATACACTAATGTTTTATCGTCTAATTCTTCTTCCACCACCGCGGAAAATATATTTGACCTAGAAAGGTGTTAATGATAATTATCAAAAATCCCAACACCATGGATGTAAGTGAATATAACCAAAGAGCTTTTACCATTAACCCCCCATAGGACCTAGTAATATCAGTCAGAAAGGCCTGGCTCCTGAGTAAATTTGACAAAGACAGATCCTTCTAAATACCATGGAAAGAAATGCATCACTGTGGAGGTCCCTCAGGAGCCTACAGTGGCAGATGGAAAGGCTATCCGCCAATATGATGATGATGTGTGTCAAGATGTCAGATGAGATTATGGTTCTTATGGTGCTACCAAGCGAATCAAGCAATTCTTTTGAGACTGCAGCATGACATTGGACCTGAGATCTCCGATCAGATGGACCTCCAAGCCCAGTTGGTAAAAATCTAGGGTTGCTCCTTATGAGGGTGCAAATCTGAGTCCTCGAAAAATGTGGACCAGACGGCTGATGGTTGGAAAATCCATCATCTTTTGGAATTGCCGATGGTCCACTCTCTGAGCCTGACTTCAGGTATTCTCTACCAGCAGGGCCTGGTGAACTTCTCATGTACTGTTAAATTACCAGGTGGCCTGTCAATTATCCGAATACATCTGTATCTACTCCGAATCGGTATCCAAATAATAGAAATTATCCGATATTTAAATATTCGGAGTGCGGATATGGGTATTAGTGTATCCAATTTGAAAAATATACATATATTGTAAAATTAAATATGTTTGTATTATAAACCGTTCATATTCATTATCATGCACGATTAATCACAATCTTGAAGATTTAAATAATTGTCGTATTCTCTATGTATGATGTATGGAAGAGATGAGAAACTCTGAATCCTCAATTCTCATCTCTCTTTAATATATCACCACTCAAAAGTATCCATATTTAGATATGTCAATTAATTGAACAATATCTATAACCCCTCTTAATCCAAAGATATCCAAATTTGAATATTAATATTCATATTCGGAATGATTTGGAATATATATGAATATTAAGGTATCCGATCTATGTTTCTCAAAAAAAAAAGGTCTCTGATCTGTTCACAGGGTTAGATCCAAAGTTAAAGCAAAGTCGCGTGGTTGAGCATTGATTGCGGGTTGGAGAACTTTTCAATATTGTACTCCATATTATCCATCTCTAGCTAATTAGAGGTTTGGGCAAACCCCAATCCAGGGTCTTCCAAGGAGTTGAAGCAAAAGTTGATTGTGCCTACAGAGTGAGACATGAGAATGAGTTATTGATGCACCACTCATCTGTGAGTTATGTTTTGCACAGATTATCTATTGATCACCAACTTGTGAAGTGCCAGTTCAGCAAGTCAATCTGGGAGAAGATCAGGCCTCCTTTCGGGAAGCCTATTAAATAAAATTTAAATTGAATGTTAAGGAGATGCTATGGGGTTTCAAAAAATAAATAAAGAGAAAATGATCAAGGCAAGAAGAGTAAATTCATGATATTCATCTCTATCATGCTTCATGCTATTTGTTAGGCCTTATAGTTGAATGAAAATGAAAGGTCTTCGAGAACAATGCAGAGATCGTGTGGGCCTTACGGTTGAATAGAAATGAAAAAGTCTGCAATAACAAAGTATTATGTAAAGATCGTGGGCCTCTGTTATTTGTTCGCTTACACACTGGTGCATACTATTTAAAGGGGTTTTATTTCTATTCAGGGGAGGGTCTTTTCTGGTTGAGGACTATGGTCTAAGTATCTTTTAAAGGAAGATTCTATTTCTATTCAGAGGAGGACCTTTTTCTGGTTGAGTGAGAACTATGTGAGAGGGGATCTGGTGATAGGAAATCCTGATATCCTTACATTGGTATTTTGAGACAAATAAGAGAAAATCAAATAGTTTTGGTACAAACCTTCAGCTCATTGTATGCAGCATAATATTGGGGGTACCTCCCTGTAGCTCCCCCAAAAGCTTCTTGCCATGTATCAAGGAGAATTAAAATCTTCTCTCTCACATTCAAATCAGGCTACAAAATGAATGTAAAAACAACATTTGAGGCATTAAAAAGATGTTATGTAAATAAAGAAATCAAATGTTGATGGAAATCATCATTGGAAGAAATGACGAGCTAACAAACCTTTTTCTTCACAATTTTCACCATTTCATGTAAGATATCCCGCTCAATGATTTGCGTATACACATTTTCTCCACAATTTTTACTGAGAGTCTCCAAAACCTGGATCAGCGTCACAATGCAAATTCTTATACATTGAAGAGGAACAACCGAATGTTTGGAGATAAATAAGACTATATCAAGCTACACATTTACCCCCCGTTTGGAACGAGAATAACCCCCTGGATAACCCGGATAAGTATTTGGGGGTGTTTGTTTATCTCGGATAACCCCAGATAAATTATGCCAGAATAAACCTTGATAAAGTGGTATATGAATTCCAATCAACCCCTAGAATAAAAGTTATCCTAGGTTATTCCACCTAAAGAATATGTGGGTCCACTGTCAAATCAACTGTCATCACCTCTTATAAATCACCTATCAAATCAACTATCATTACTTTTTTACCTTTTATAAATCCTTATCAATACTTTATTCACATTTTACCCAAACAACAAAACATTTATTCTTACGTTTACCAATGAGAATATCTCAAAATACAACCAAACACAAAATCACTTTATCCTTATTTATACTCATTTATGCTTGGATAAATCTATACCCTAGAATAAAAACTATACCCGTTCCAAACGGGGGCTTAGTGCATCACTGGTATAGATTGGGGGATGGGGATGGATGTTAGAGAGCAATAGCCTTTTTATCAGTCAGGAACAGGATCGTTCCATGTTGAGTACCTAATTCTATGTTTTACTGTTGTTGATAGGGCAGGTGTCATATTATTTCATATGCATCCCATACCATTTGAGCACTATGATGAGACCTTGTAGATATCCCCATGGCAATGGGTCATAATAGCTGGGTTCTTACTCTCTTCTTCTTAGTTCTTAGTTTTACCACTACTTGACGTATTGCTTGATGTAAAACGAATAATGGACATGTTTCATCTTTTATTAAATCTTTTTCAAGTCTAGATAAATAATTTGATACATCCAAATTAACGCAGCTCTGATATGGCATTTACAATTTACAGGGAAGAGTATTATATTTTTTGCTATAAAATATAATACTCTTCCCTGTATACGAAACTCCAAAAAGCATGAGGGAAGACGAATTTGGAAACTCATGCTCTTCTTACTGTGTACAGATCAACAGAATTGTCCAATTTCTTAAATAAATATTAAACATGAACTGGGAAGATTTTTGACCATGTAAATCACAATAGAGAAATGGAAGGATAAAATTTCAGACATGAGCTAAGGTGATTTCTTTGAATAATTTATTATTTCCTTTACAATAAAGAAGTGTGCATGCACAAAAGCACATGTCAGTTTTCAAGTATGAGTGCATGCCTTAAAAGTTTTCATCTTTCCAATAAACAGTTACACAACAGGGCCAGCATAAAAATTAGGACAATTAAACCATATATGCTTACAACGAGAACAAGAAGTTGTATCTTTGGATTTTTATTTCCTAGACGCTTCTTGAGTATCTTTAGGGCATCCTTTGCTTGCCTGCATGGAAGAGAGTGATGTTCAAAACACTAGCATGACACCCTCATAATGATTCACACTGCACTTAGAAAAGCTACTAATAGATTAGGCATCTCTTTGGATAAAAGTACACCTATATAATCAGAAACCCAATGATAACTAAATTTCTGTAAAAAATATCTGCTTCGTAATCATATTGGTCAAATATCTTAGCTACATGGATTCATACTAAGTACTGACACGAAATGTATTCAGTCTATTGATGCCATTATCTGTTTTATTAAAAAAAATTATCTGGTTGAAAGAATCAAAATCCATACCTTTTGATAACCTCTCAAGAATTTTTGTGGATGTATAAAAATATTCAAGACAAATGCAACATCAGATGTATGAAGCCACAAAATTATGCGTAATCAATTTTCCAGTATGGTATAAAATAAAAATAAAAATAAAACTTGGGCTGTTGACCAGAATAGTTGCGGGCATGTGCAATAAGCATGTAATATTTGGGAAATATGAGAAGCAAAGTGAAAACTGTATCAGTCAACGAGAGTTTTTTAAACAACTTCAATCAGGAACTAAATGAGATTTGCTCCACCTGAGCTTCAGCTCATCACATTTTCTAATGAAATGACCTTATAAAATGAGAGTTTTTCTTATCCATTTTGTAAGTCAATAAGATTTGTGAATCACATTATGAGGTTAATTAAAAAATAGTTTATGACATGCAGAAGGGTGAGAATATCATAATAAAAAAAAAGTTAACATAAGATCCCTATATACCATAGAATGCAGATAAGAATGCCAAACCATAATAACTCACTTTTTCCCCGAATAATTTTGTCCAATTCCCCACCAAATTCTGTACAGACCAAGAATGTACCAAAGATATTTAGTTTTATAGCTGACTAGGGTGGATTTTGTGCAGGAGCTTCTAGTGTTCATTTTGAGTGAGGTCTGTGAGGAAGATTTGTGATTGAGGAGTGATTGATTGATGTTTTGTCAACATGTCCGTAGACTGCTTGTCTACATTCCTGGTCCCCTTTGACTTTCCCTTCTATTTTCTCTCTCTTTACTTCCTTTATCGGATGTCTTTGGGCTATGTACTCCATGATATATAATATCAATAGGCGGATAGCCTACCTTTATTTATATTTTCATCATCATCACCCAGATGCAAACAATCACCCACAAACCATGTGCATTATGTAAGCCCGTGGGATTCGAACTTGAGACCTAAGGGGAGCAAACCCATGGTACTAGGCAAAGAACCACCCCCGTGTGATTTAGCAATATATATACATTTAAATAATTTCTTTCCTCATACCCAATTTGAAAACCCACTTCCTCACCTACCACATAAATTCATTTGAACGAAACTCACATGTTTTCTTTCTATTTCTGCAATCATGATCAAAAGAAAGTATTCCATAACAAGCCTCTCAAGTGCCATTTATCAATACCAAACATCTAAATGCAAGCTGACTTGCTCTATCCAGGTGAATACTCTCATACCCAACATAGTTATTCCACAAAAATAATCACAGATGGGGACAACACCTGGATGTAAGCAATCCCCAACAAACCATAACCATGTGCATCAAGTAAGCCCGGAGGGTTTCGAACTCGAGACCTAAGGGGAGCAAACCCACGGTACTAACCAAATAATCAGCCCTATTTGGTTTAACAATATATACATATAAATAACTTTTTTCCTCATCCCCAATTTGAAAAACCACTTTCATCACCTTCCACGTCAAATTCATATGAACTAAACTCACATGTTTTCTTTCTATGATTCTGCAATCAAGATCAAAGGAAAGAATTCAATAGCAAGCCTCTCAAGTGCTATTTACTAAACCTCTAAATGCAAGCTGACTTGACCCTAATCGGGCGAATATTCTTATTCCCAACATAGTTATTCCAAAAAATTCATTACACACCCTTCAATCACCTATAACAAGCAAGTAGTAAACCTCTCCACGGAACCCAACTCTTCTAATGATAACACCCCACACCCAAATTCCGGCAACTGATATGGAAATCCAAGGAACAACATAATACATCCACGAATCCTTTTCCTTCGTCCCCAAATTTAAAACCCACTTTCCATCACCTACCACATCAAATTCATTTCAAATAAACTCACATGTCTTCTTTCTCTGATTCCGTGATCAGGATCAAAAGAACGAATTCCATAGCAAAACCCTCAAGAGCCTTTTATCATTAGCAAATGTCTAAATGCAAGCTGATTTGACTCTCATCGGCGAATATTCTTATACCCAATACACATATCCCACAACAAAAAAAACCATCACAAATGAAACATTCACCAAATCCAACTTCTCCCATACCCAAAATTCCGGCAACCGATGTAGAAATCCAATTCTCACATCCCCAATTTAAAAACCCATTTTCCATAACCCACCCCATCAAATTCACTCCAACCAAATTCACATGCTGTCTTTCTACGACCTCTCGATCATGATCAAAACAACAAATTCAATAACAAAACCCAAATCGAATTCAAATGCGAAACAAGTGCATGTATACCCAGGGTCCATGTTGATGATGTCGCAGAGCTCCATGTTCACCGCCCAGTCCGGCCCTATCAACATATCACTCGTCGCCCTCTCGACGCACGCCGCAGCCGGACTCGCCATCAGAAGATGTCACAAACCACCCCCTGAAAACGTGAACAACAAAAGCTCAGATCTTTGACATCAAAATCATCAAGAAATCCAAAGCAAAAGACGTCAAAACAAGGTGTGATTGGAATCATTGAATCCGAACCCAAAGAGACGGAGATCTGTTGAAAGGGTTTAAGAGAATTGTCGATCGGGAGAGACTTTGACGCGTGTAATTTATAGGTCGGATGGGTGTGGTGGATCAACCGGTCAATTTTGTGGAATATTGAATTCGTTATTTCAGACATTAAAAAATTTGTTTGTTTTGCATGTTAGTCCCCTAAAGTATCTGATTTAGCAGGAACATCCCCACTAAAACTTGTTCACGAAGAAAACTGTACGGGCATAAAACTTTGTCCATCTCATACCAAATAATAATGTTATTGTTTATATCTATTACATTCTTAACTTATACTCCATAAAATTAAAAATAATAATACATCAGATTTACATCATAGATAATAATTCTTACCCAAATCTGGGGTGATCCGAACTCCGCGCAGTGCATTCTCAACTATTGTTCTAGTTGTGGATGATATAAGTGTAATCAACGGGCAAGTTAATCTTCTCGTTGTGTTTTGTTTATTTTATTGGAATGATTAACGTATCTGGTGACTAATCTTCTTTCGAATTCATCTCCCGCTACATATTCGAGAGTATATGATGGGATCTTGATCAAGATCGATCGCCCTAGTATTGAGAATGGGGGGATTTGGTAGGATGGTCTACATCACCATGGTATGCGCTATCTTTTCTAGTTGATATGGTCATGGTGTCTGTACGGATGAATGTCACGTGTGACTGGAGGAATTGATCTGTCGACGACATGTATTAGGTTGCCATTGGGTTGCTGATGATACGTGGTCTTGATATAAATGCGTGGCAGGTTAGGATTGACTTGTGGTGGTCATGTGGTGGACAGTGATTGAGCTACAGAAAATAACCCTCACAATGGTTTATAAAAACGAAAGAGATCGATTCAAAATTTGTCCATTAACAAAATGTGCTTTAGTATATATATATATATATATATATATATATATATATATATATATATATATATATATATATATATATATATATATATATATATATAGGTCGATGATAATATGCGGTCGGTGTATATATATAGAGGAATGATATTATGCGGTCGGTGCGGTCGTGCGGCGTCGACCACGGGCCGTCGATCACGGGTCCATCGCGGGTCTATTGCATCAGACGGTCGGGGGCGATTCACATCGACCGTTGGATGCGATGGACCCGCGATCGGACGACGCACGTCGGATCCGCACGACCACACCGACCGCATATTATCATCGACCTATATATATATATATATATATATATATATAGGGAGCCGATTACATGCGGTTTACGGTCGGTGCGGTGCGCGATCACGGGCCGTCGATCACGAGTCCATCGCATCGGACGGTCGGGTGCGATTCACGTCGACCGTTGGATGCGATGGACCCGCGATCGAACGGCCCACGTCGTAAACCGCACCGACCGCACACCGCACGTAATCGCGACCATATATATATATATATATATATATATATATATATATATAGGTCGATGATAATATGCGGTCGGTGTGGTCGTGCGGATCCGACGTGCGTCGTCCGATCGCGGGTCCATCGCATCCAACGGTCGATGTGAATCGCCCCCGACCGTCTGATGCGATAGACCCGCGATGGACCCGTGATCGACGGCCCGTGGTCGACGCCGCACGACCGCACCGACCGCATAATATCATTCCTCTATATATATATATATATATATATATATATATATATATATATATATATATATATAGGGTGCTGATATCGTGCAGCTCGTGCGGTTAGGGGTCCACCGTGCGGGAAGCCATCTGGTCCGTTCGATTTGAGTGCATTCATCGTGTGGTGGTCGTGAGTTTGAGATATAACAATGGATCTCAAATGGAACCGGCTGAATCGGTAGGAAATAAAAACAAAAAAAAAACAAAAACTCCCTCTCTCTTCCCTGTGTTTTCTCTGTATTAAACCCCTCTCTCATTTGCTCATATTAAAACTCCCTCTCTCTTCCCTGTGTTTTCTCTGTGTATCACCCATCAGAACATCTTCGCTCATATTGCACCCGTCCTAGCGCGCGTACATCCCCGTCCCTTCCTCCACCCCTCGAAGGCACCCTTCCCGGCACACCGCACCGACATCCCCTTCCAGCACCCTTCCCCGGCATCCCCTTCAGCGGCATCCCCTTGCATACCTTCAGCGGCATCCCCTTCATCGATCCACTGTAAGATTATAGCTTACCTTCTTTGATTTGCATTGATGACTTAGGGTTTAGATTTTTTTTAAGGGTTTCTAAGTTTTGTGTTTTGTGTTTTTTTTATGGGTTCTTAAGTTTTGTTTTTGAATGGTTTTTTATTATTTGGGTTGATTAGTTATTTTGTATGACAATGTCATACTTTTCAACATTGTGTTTGAGGAGGTAACGATGAATGACCTATGGAACCAGGAAAAATAATTGAATAAAGGCGTGCAATAACTTTCTTAATAGATTGCTACTATATTTTTCTAAAAAAAAATGGTATGTTGGATGCTTTATGCATTTGGGAAAATAAATAATTCTGAAAAAGAGGTCGTTTGGAAGTGTGTTAGTGTGTAATAACTGATAATGTGGGTTTTCTGTATTATTGGTTTTTTTTGCAAGCTTTTATCCCCTGTTTTGAGTGTCATACATGGGTTCCACTTGTGGGTGTGGATTTTATGTGATTGACATTTCTGAAGTTGCAAAAATCTCTTCTTTTTACTGGATTTTGGTGAATATGTGGTAATGAAAAGATCTGTTGTGTATTTAGTTTCAGGTCATTGGTTTCACTGCTGACTAAATCAGATAACACTCATGTTGTCTCTGTTGTATTTGATTATGTGTTGTCTATCAAAAACTATGAAAAAAACATAAACATATTTCATTTATGCCCCATTTATACCCTTTAAGATTCCAAGTATACACAGAACTTTAATGAAAGATCAAATTAATTCCTATGTCGCATATACATAAACATGGATAAGTATAAACTCCATGAGATCCTATAGTTTCACTTTTATGGCTGGTCCTGGTCACTGTTTAAATTCATCTATATTTAACACTCCTATGCCCACTCAATAGATGATCCTTTGGCCTTCCTGTTTCTATGACTGATTATGTTTCAATGTATATGTGAATCAGTCACCGGAAGAGTTGACCATTAAACAAGGTCTCATGACAGAAGAATACAACAGACTCAACCTGTTTAATATATCAACCTCAACCTGTTTAATACATCAACATGTTTAGTACATGAAACATGAACCATTTTATTTTACCCTTCTTGATTTACATTGATGACTTAGGGTTTCAAGTTTATTTTTTCTTTTAAAGGTTCCTATGTTATGTTCTTGAAGGGTTTGTAATTTTTTGGATTGATTAGTTATGGGTTTTTTGTTTAGGGTTAATGAATATATAATATTGGGTTAATGAGTTTGGATTTGAGCATCCTATTAATTGAGATAGAAAACAGGGGAAATGTCTAATGATTTACAACAATTTTTTAACAGGTCTAATTGTTTGGAAAACGGAATAGTGTTAACAAGACTTAAAAAATTATTTGCTTATCCAAGAAGAATGTTTCTTAACATAATGACTGTGCCAACTCCATTTCTAAGATTAAAAAAAACATGAGATTGATAATTGAACATTACCATTTCCTCAACTATAAGAAGCTTTATTACATGCATGCATAATGACATTAAATATTTTAGTGAGCAATCATGCATAATCATTGAAATAAGTGAATATCCTTTTGGTAGTAGCCTCACAACATATCACAAAACATTGTTTGATGAAAATGGCTTATGAGTATTGTTTGATGGTAAGTAAATTATTTCTCTTCTTTGTTGTCATGTTACAGTTAAAATGTTTAGTGGAGATGATGATACACGTGAAGAAACTCTTGAGAATTTAGAATCATTTTATGGTGTTCATAGCAGTTTGTGGATTCCGGATGTAGATGAACAATGTAAACCAACCATGGGAATGAATTTCGATTCACTTGAAGAAGCAGAGAAGTTCTATGTGAATTATGCAAAAATTTCAGGCTTTTCTGTTCGAAAGTCATCCACAAAATATCGTAATAATGATGGTGCAAAAGAACTTTATTTGAGAGAATTTGTTTGTTCTAAAGAAGGATTTAAAAAATCTTTCAATATCAAACAATCCCGAGGACATGTGAGATTAGGTTGCAAGGCTAAAATTAGTTTAATGAAAGATGGTGAAATATGGAAGGTGCACAATCTTGTTCAAGGTCATTCCCATATTTTGTGTACTCCCAGAAAAACACACCTCTTGAGATCACATAGAGAAGTAACAAATGCTCAAAAATCTTTTATTGACACATTAAAAGGAGCTAATGTCAGCACTGCACAAGCCATGTCTATTTTGGGTATGGATTCAGGAGGGTATGAGGAGGTTGGATGCACGGAGAGAGACATTCGAAACTATATAAGTAAAAATCGAAATGAACGCAAGGATTATGATGCAGAATTATTTCTGAACCACTTCAAGGAAAAATCTGAAATGAATCCATCTTTTTTTTTTGCGTATGAGGTGGATAAAGATAACAAGTTGACACACTGTTTTTGGGCCGATGGGGGTGCAAGAACGGCCTACGGTCATTTTGGAGATGTAGTTGTGTTTGACACAACTTATAGCACAAACAAGTATTCTCTAATATTTGCACCTTTTACTGGAGTGAATCATCATTTTCAATCCATTAATTTTGGTTGTGGCTTGTTGAATGATGAGAAGATTGATTCATTTATGTGGCTTTTTAAAAAATGGCTGGAAGCAATGGGAAATAGTACTCCAAAAGCATTCATAACTGATCAAGATCCGGCAATTGGGGCTGCAATTGCATATTTGTTTCCTCATGTGCCTCACAGATTTTGCATTTGGCACATAATGAAGAAGGTAACAGAGAAAGTTAGTCCAGTTTCTTATAGAAGTGATTTTTTGGAGCCCTTCAAAGCATGCGTATATGATTCAGAAACTTCAGATGAATTTGAAGAAAAGTGGTGGGGGATAATTAGAAAATTCAAGTTAGAGCAGAATGAATGGTTGGCAACAATGTATCTTATCCGTGAAAAGTGGATTCCATTATATTTTAAAGACATTTTCATGGCAGGAATGAAGAGTAGTCAACGAAGTGAATCCCAAAATTCTGTTTTTGATAAATACTTCAACAAAAATAACAGTCTCATAGAGTTCATTCATCTTTTTGAAAGGGCATTAGAACGACAAAGGTACAATGAACTAGTGGCTGATCATGGGACATTTGATAAAAGTCCAGAACTTGCCACAAATTATGTTATTGAATCTCAAATGGCGAAACGATATACTCACAAGATTTTTTACATGTTCCAAAAAGAAGTTATATCTTCCATGCAGTTTGGATCAATTATGAAATTGTCAGAAGATGTTCAAGTTCATATTGTTAAAAGAGTGGGGATGGGGGATTCATCTAGTTTTCATGAAGTTTCGTTTAATCCCTCATCTAAAGAAATCAATTGCTCATGCAAAAAGTTTGAGAATGAAGGCATTCCATGTTCTCATATTATTGTTGTTTTGAGAAACAATTACCTAGATTGCTTGCCTGAAAATCTCATCCTTGAAAGATGGACTATCACGGCCAAATCGAGGTCAATATATGATAAGGATGGATTAGAACTTCAAGCACATAGTACATCAGGTCAGTCAAGTGGTTGCAAGAACATTGAGATTGTACGTGGTTTTGCAGAATGTTTGAATAATGCTCCCGTTGAAGTGTGCAACGTAGCGAAAGATATGTTGGTTGAATTGCAAAAAATGAAGGCATCACACAATGCAAGTGGCAGTAACATCCCACCACATTGTACTAACATGTCAATTCCTTCAATTGTGAATGTTCATCCCCCAAATATTTCAAAACCCAAAGGCAGTGGAAAAAGATTGAAGGGGGGCAAGGAAATAGCGATGGAAGAGATGGGTAAGAGAAGAACTTGCAGTGTATGTGGTAAAAAGGATAAACACAACGCACGTACTTGTCCCAAATTGAAAGAAATGTAAGTCTAGAATCCTTTTTGAGATAACATTTTTTCATTCCATATTTTCTTCGTGAAGAATGATAGTTTGTGATTATTTCAGGTTATCACTAAATACTGAAGATAATTCCATTCCATTAAATGAAACTCCTGCTTCTAATATTTGCACGTACAGACGCATGGTAAACAATTTTTCTCAATGTTGAAGTCCGTTTGGTCAGTTGTTTTATGAGTTTTAACTAATACTTGCTTCAATTTAAATCATTGTAGACTCTAGATAATGAACGGCGGAATACATCTCGGAGACTAAGCTTTGATCTTAACACTGGTATGGTTGTAACGAAAAGCCTAAATGATGATGATATCTTGTCTTCAATTTACTTCAACATGCAGGTCTTCATCACATTTATCATTTTTTATATGTATTGCAGATCATGG
The DNA here is from genome assembly GCA_030737845.1 of Acorus calamus. Taxonomy (NCBI): domain Eukaryota; kingdom Viridiplantae; phylum Streptophyta; class Magnoliopsida; order Acorales; family Acoraceae; genus Acorus; species Acorus calamus. Next base: position 18,422,831 of record CM060865.1, on the reverse strand, counting down.
GAGTTCAAATATCTAATAGTAGATGAAAAAGCCAGAACAACAAAAGAACGAGATGTCTTTTTTGGACATTGATGTATAAGAAATCATGTAATTATTTCAATGATGTAACCACAATACTTTTGTAATTTTGCAGAACAACATTTCAATTTACTAGATGTGTACATGTAACCCTTTTTTGGATTTGTTATCAACATCTCTGTATGTGTTTTAAGAAACAGTTACCAACATAAGACTAACTAGTTATATATTTGTGTGAAGTGACTTAACTATCTCTGAGAATAAATTACATACATACACGATTTGACTTATTTCATATTTTAAAGTTACCAACATATCTGGATGTGTTTTAAGATACAGTTACATATATAAAACTAACTACTTACATATTTGTGTGACAGGAATTAACCACCTGTGAGAATAAATTACATACATACATGATCTCACAAATTCACTATGTGAAGTTACCAACATATCTGGATGTGTTTTAAGCCACAACTAACTAGTTCCATATTTGTGTGAATGGACTTAACTACCTGTAAGTATAATTTACATACATACAAGATTTGACTTATTCAGTGTGTGAGGTTACCGATTGGTTCTGTATGTGTTTTAAGACACAATTACCTACATAATACTAACTACTTACATATTTGTGTGAAGGTACTTAACTAATTGTGAGAATAAATTAGATACATACAAGATTTAACTTATTCATTGTGTGAATTTACCAACATCTCTGTATGTATTTTAAGACACAATTACCTACATAATACTCTCTACTTACATATTTGGGTGAATGGACTTAACTACCTGTGAGCATAAATTACATACTTACACGATTTGACTTATTCACTGTGTGAAGTTACCAACATCTCTGTATGTGTTTTAAAACATAGTTACCTATATAATACTAACTACTTACATATTGTGTGAAGTGAATTAACTACCTGTGAGAATAAATTACACACATACACGATTTGACAAATTCACTGTGAAGTTACCAACATCTCTATATGTGATTTAAGACACAGCTACCTACATAATACTAAATAGTTACATATTTGTGTGAAGGGACTTAACTACCTATGAGAATAAATTACATACATACACGATTTAACAAATTCACTATGTGAAGTTACAAACATCTCTGTATGTGTTTTAAGACACAGTTACCTACATAATACTACATACTTAAATATTTGTGTGAATAGACTTAACTACCTATGAGAATAAATTACATACATACACGATTCGACCTTTTGATTGTGTGAAATTACCAACATCTGTATGTGTTTTAAGACACAGTTACCTACATAGTACTAACTACTTACATATTTGTGTGAAGTTAATTAACTACCTGTGAGAATAAATTACATACATACACGACTATACAAATTCACTATGTGAAGTTACCAACATCTCTGTATGTGTTTTAAGACACACTTACCTACATAATACTAAATACTTAAATATGTGTGTGAAGAGACTTAACTACTTATGAGAATAAATTACATACATACACGATTTGACCTATTGATTGTGTGAAGTTACCAACATCTTTGTATGTGTTTTAAGACACAGTTACCCACATAATACTAATTACTTACATATTTATGTGAAGTGAATTAACTACCTGTGAGAATAAATTACATACATACACGACTATACCAATTCACTATGTGAAGTTACCAACATCTCTGTATGTGTTTTAAGACACAGTTACCACATAATACTAAATACTTACATATTTGTGTGAAGGGACTTAACTACCTATGAGAATAAATTACATACATACACGATTTCACAAATTCACTATGTGAAGTTACCAACATCTCTGTATGTGTTTTAGGACACAGTTACCTACATAATACTAACTACTTAAATATTTGTGTGAAGGGACTTAACTACCTGTGAGAATAAATTACATACATACACGATTTCACAAATTCACTATGTGAAGTTACCAACATCTCTGTATGTGTTTTAAGACACAGTTACCTACATAATACTAACTACTTACATATTTGTGTGAAGGGACTTAACTATCTGTGATTATAAATTACATACATACACGATTTGACAAATTCACTATGTGAAGTTACCAACATCTCTGTATGTGTTTTGAGACACAGTTACCTACAAAATACTAACTACTTACATATTTGTGTGAAGGGACTCAACTACCTGTGAGAATAAATTACATACATATACTCACTATTTGAAGCCCTTTTAACATATCTCTGAATTGTTTTAAGACATAGTTACATATGTTTAATAGGTTACATATATTGGTGAAGTGACTTAACTACCTGTGCAAATCAGTTACATACATACACTCATTATTTGAAGCTAACAAAATATCTCTGGATGTGTAAATTGAGTTAATCACCTAAAGTCTTAATTTACATACATACACGATTTGACTTATTCAATGTTCGAAACTATCAATATATGTGGATGTGTTTTAGGACACAGTTACCTATATACATTAAACAGGTTACATATATAGGTGAAGTGACTTAACTACCTGTAGGCTTAAATTACATAAGCACAAACCTGAATTCACTAACTACCTGTGTTTTCAAATGCAATTGTCTGCATCTCATCTGCAATATTTCATATTTTATATACAGTCAATGTGGCATAAAAGCATTGTGTAAATTACAAAATAAAAAGAGCTAGTAACTTCAAAATCATCCACATTACACATCATTGTTATGACATAATACAAAAAAATTATCCCAAGGTCTAAGATTCTGAACCCATTGCTTTCGATATTAAAGTTTGAGATTTCTGCAATATGAGACTTGCTAGTTTTCCCCGAAAATTATCCATGTCTACCTGCAAAATTGTCATGCATCAAAGTTATATAGATAATAAATAAACTAACAAATGATGTGCATACAATTAAAAAAAAATGTACTTACATGTGTGAATTCAAATTCTTTTGCTTGGCCTAAGCACTCCATATATTTTAAAACAAAAACACCACAATCAGTACCATTAGTTTGTTTGGGACATGTCACACAGTCATTGAGTTGCCAACCCTCATCAACTATCTCCTTATAGTTGTTCTTAATATGTGCAACCTATATGAAGTAACAAGCATTATTACAACATTTTCAAGATCAACATTATTGTGAAAAAAGAATGACGGTCAAATAAACATGGGTGGACTTACAATTGCTTCGGCGCTCTTCATATACATTTTTCCCTTCTTAGATGTATATGCATCAAAACAACCCTTTTTCATATTAATGACTAACAAATGCCAATGAAAATTTGTTAAAAGGGGAATGAATACTAGACCAATGGTAGTGGAAATCATCTCCCTCAAAGCACTCAAATGGTTCTCCGCTTTCTTCGTTTCTCCATTTAAAAACCAATGCTGTTATACCAACATTACGTATATAAGAA